>JADBJO010000038.1:157500-205000 GCA_016801955.1 Conus betulinus | reverse complement strand
GGATGTCTGCCCCACATAGCTGTGAGACTGCAGAGTGGGGAAGTGAAGCTTTGTGAAGGTCACTGTTGTTCCTTCTGCACCTGGTCCAGCGGGAGCACTTTATCACCTGCTGCTGTCGTTCCTTTAGGGCTCTGGTCCTTCTCTTACCAGAGGGTGAGACCAGTTCCTTGAAGTTCTAGGCATACACATCTATAGCTCCCCGTCCACTTGCTCTTTCTTTTACAGCCAGGACCTCAGCATAGAAGCCAGGTATATTCAAACTGTCAGCTTCGTCTGGTCTGCTCTCATGACAATGTGATTTCAGTCAGGATCTTTTGTTGTCATGAACCTTTGGTTGCTAATACTCTTTCTGGTGATCTCTGGATGTTTTTTTTTCATTCTGGAGGGTCTACTGTGCACTCCCATTTATCCACTTCATTCAGTAAACCCCGCTTCCCTGGTGCAGATGTCACAGCTGTTTCAGACCATGAGTTGCTGCTCCTGCCATGGAGAACGTTTTTGCTTGAGCTTCTGCTGGTGTGGTGTATTCTCATGCTGACCACACTTGGCATCTCTTTGAGCGTAACAGGGACCTTCCTCAGATAAACACTGGCTTCTTGGGCTTAGGATCTGTTCCACTGAATGTCTGGGGTAGAGTGGATGCACAGAGACAGCTGAATTTTCCCTACTTCAGCAGGTCTGTATTCAAAGGTAGGTCATGTACAGGTGCGAGGATGATGCCAATCCTATGAAGAGCCATATTCCATATTTAATTCCGTATGAGACTTGTTTGGAGTGTGCTTTCCTGCATTGTCCACAGTCCTAGTGTGGCCTTGCTTGACTGCCCTCCGGATGGATGTTGGGACATCCTGTTCTTTTTCTCCCTCCTTCGTTGCCATGTTTCTCTTTGCTTTCCCCTTTGGCTTTAACCACCACTCCACATCTGTTGATCCTGGTTCCTTCAGGTGTGAGTTCTGTTATTTCCTTGATCTTGAGGTTTTCCTTCATCATGCCCACTGCCTCCAGAGCTTGGGATGTTCTGCCTGCCATCAGCTTTTGATGGATTAACCTGACAACACTGCCTCCTGATACACCTGTGATTGCCTGTACACCTGTGATCAAATGGTGTGTATCTTACATGTGTGATGCATTCTGAGTCTGTAAACCCTTGATATATAATATACCTGACTAGTGTGGTGCACTCCATGTATGTACACCTGTGATGTCTGACTTGTATTGACAGGTGTGGCATTTGAAGTCTGTAGTCTCTGATGTATGGGTGATGTATGATGCATACCTGATAGGCGTTTTCCTCCAGAACTGACAGGTATATAGGATTTACCTGATGATGTGCTTAGTGCAGGTGATGATGTCTGACTGACAGGTGTGGCAGAATCATGTATGTAATGATGTGTGATGATGAAGGTGATGATGTCTACTGACTGTGGCACATGTGTGTGTCGGATGTGATGATGTGTGTGTCGGAGTCATGTATGTGCTTGATGAAGGTGATGATGTCTAAGCGACAGTGTGGCAGAAGCATGTATGTAATATGTGATGATGAAGGTGATGATGTCTAACTGACAGGTGTGGCAGTGTGATGAAGGTGATATTGTGTAACCAACAGGTGTGTCATATATATAATGATGTGTGATGATGAAGGTGATGATGTGTAACAGACAGGTGTGTCAGAGCCATGTATGTAATGATGTGTGATGATGAAGGTGATGATGTCTAACGGACATGTGTGGCAGTGTCATGTATGTTATGATGTGTGATGATAAAGGTGATAATGTATAACTGACAGATGTGGCAGTGTCATGTATGATGTGATGTATGATGATGAAGGTAATGTTGTCTGACCGACTGATGTGTGATGAAGGTGATGATGTGTAACCAATGGGTGTAGCAGGGTCATGTATGTGATGATGAGGATGATGAAGGTGATGATGTCCAACTGATAGGTGTGGCAATGTCATGTATGTAATGATGTGTGATGATGAAGGTGATGATGTCTGACCTACTGACATGTGATGAAGGTGATGATGTCTAATGATTGTGTGGCAGGGTCAAGGAGGACAAGTGGTGGGCACTGCATCAGAGGGCCGAGGTTCACGTCCACTTTGTCATCTGCATGATTCACGACATCAGCCCCCCACCCTGCTGATTGTTGGTAAACACTCCTTGCTGATTGTTGGTGAACACTCGTTACAGATTGTTGGTAAACACACTCCTTACTGATTGTTGGTGAACACTCTTTGCTGATTGTTGGTGAATACCTCTTACTGATTGGTGGTAAACACTTCTTGCTGATTGTTGGTAAATACCTCTTACTGATTGTGGTAAACACTCCTTGATGATTGTTGGTGAGCACTCCTTGCTGATGGTTGGTAAATACCCTTTCCTTGCCGACAATTTGTGAACACTCTTTGGATTGGCTTGTCTGTGCCCTGTAGACATTTAGACAGACCTGTGTAGTGGAGGGGCTGTAACAGGTGTGGTGTACTGTTGTTACAGAAGTTTGTCTGTGCCCTGTAGACATTTAGACAGGCCTGTGTAGTGGAAGGGGTTGTAATAGGTGTGGGTGTGCTGTTGTTTCAGAAGTTGTGCACTGTGCCCTGAGACAGGCCTGTGTAGTAGAGGGGTGTAACAGGAGTGGGGGTGCTGTTGTTACAGCAGTTTGTGCCCTGCAGACATGTAGACAGGCCTGTGTAGTGGAGGGGTGTAACAGGTGTGGGTGTACTGTTATTACAGCGACTTGTCTGTGCCTTGCCTGTATAGTGTTCTCTGAGTGCTGACCAAACATTTTCTATAGTCGGTAGATCTGCCTTTTTCTGGCCAATCTGTTCAGCTGAATGCAGTTTATTGGGTTTTAAACACGAAGTTATAACTGTTAGAACGCTTTTGAAATGAATTCATCTATCACAGAATTTTGCTGCTGTTTACATGTTTATTGATGGCAGCAGACCTGCCTACCCTATGACTTTTTTTAGTGTATTATATGAAATTTGAATGGAAAAAACAATAATATACAGAGTAGGACAAAAAAAATTGGCAACATAGGTTACAAAAAAAGTACTATTTTCCTGTTTGAAGACGTGAGTTATTGTCCCTAGTTCCAGTTTGCGTGTTGTTCTCGCTTACACCATGGTCGGCCATCTTTCATAGTGAGCAAAACTGACACAGATATTCACTAAGAGAATGCTGCCATCAGCGAAATTACGTGTTCATGAGAGTGATGAAGAGCTAGATGTTGAAAAGAAGGTTTGCCAAAACAAGGGAGCAAACTTTCCTGAATGCATACCATGCATACTTGGAAGTGCTTGGTCCCAAGCTCAAGAAAGGTCCAGCTTTGGTGCGGTGCACTTTGTGCGAAATGGGTTTTAGTTGTGCTCATGGAGGGCGCAACGACTGCATAAAGCATGTTTCGTTAACATTGCATAAAAAAAACTATCCCAAAATGGTGAAAGTATCATCATCTTCAATTGTACAAGCATTGAAAAAGGCCAAGGCGAAGTCCAGTAGGGGACCTGGAGCAGCAGGCGACAAACGCCGAGATGATGATCATGAAGGCTGGTGGCTGACGCGAATCTGTCCTTGTCAACACCGATTGTCTTGTTCCCTATTCAATAAGATGTTTCCAGACACTAGTGACAGCAAAATTGTTTAAGGTGTGTCTGTCACTTTAACTTCTACTGTTAATTAGCTCCACTCCCCCTGCCCACACCCCCCCCCCCAAAAAAAGGGGGGAGAGGGGAGGGGGAGGGGGATGGAGTGGCAGTACAAAGAGAAGAAAAAGATGGAAAATGAAAACTGTATGAAGGGTATACATGTGTGTGACTGTGTGTGTCTGCACTCACTGTGTGTGTGTGTGTGTGTGTGTGTGTGTGTGTGTGTGTGTGTGTGTGTGTGTGTTTTACAGGGGAGGGGGGAAGGGTGAAAGGGAGGAGGGCATTATAATATTGTTATTATCATTTTTTTTTTTTTTATGAGATGGTCACTAGATAGGTGCAGTGTGTGTGTGTGTGTAGTGCACTTGCGCTAGTTGGTGTGTGAGTGTTTTTTTGAGAGTACAGTGCAAGGCTGGCTGCAAGAGTTGTGCGATATAAGATCCATATTAAAGTTCAAGGTAAGAAAAATACTCTTTTTTGTCACAGAATACTAAAATTTACTCCATGGAATACTAATGGTTCTGAGGTAGGTAGACAGGTCTGTGGTGTACTAGCTGACAGGTTATGTGATTTGTGTGTGAAGACTGTCATCTTGACTCAGGGTAATGTGGATGCGGGAAATGATTTTTACATGCAGTAAACGAGGACCATGGGACCATGTTGATATTGATGTGGGAAATCATGTTGATATTGATGTGCAGGTAACGAGGACCATGGCATTGATGGCATTGATGTGGCATTGATGTGGGAAAATGATGTTGATGTGGGAAATGTGATGTTGATGTGCAGGTAACGAGGACCATGGCATTGATGTGGGAAATGATGTGTTGATGTTGATGTGCAGGTAACGAGGGCCATGGCATTGATGTGGCATTGATGTGTGATTGATGTGGGAAATGATGTTGATGTGCAGGTAATGAAGGCCATGGCATTGATGTTGATGTGGGAAATCATGTTGATGTGATGTGCAGGTAACGAGGACCATGGCATTGATGTGGCATGTGATGTGGGAAATGATGATTGATGTTGATGTGCAGGTAACGAGGACCATGGCATTAATGTGGCATTGATGTGGGAAATGATGTTGATGTTGATGTGCAGGTAAACGAGGACCATGGCATTGATGTGGCACTGATGTGGGAAATGATGTTGATGTTGATGTGCAGGTAACGAGGGCCATGGCATTAATGTGACATTGATGTGAGAAATTATGTTGATGTTTATGTGCAGGTAATGAGGGCCGTGGCATTGATGCGGATGTGTGGTGGACCTCTGTGACACATGCTCACCATTCCTCCTCCTCCCTGTCCCACCTCCAGCCAGGCTGACTCTGCCGTCACCTCCCTCAATGTGTCTGTGGCCACAGGTAGCTGTGTCTTTCGGTCTGTGTCTCTGTGTGTCAGTGTGAATGTGTGTGTGTGTGTGTGTGTGTGTGTGTGTGGACCATGTGTGTGTGTGTTTTCCAGTATATATTTTAGATATTGATTTGTTAAAACTTGTAAAACATCCTAACATTGTTAGATGGGCACTACAGAAATTGTTCTCATTATCATTTTTATTATCATTATTGGGTGGTGTGTGTGTTTCAGGTGAGTCTGTTGCGTGTTTTCAGGACAGTTTGCTGAGTGATTTCAAACTGGTGTGTCCAGGTTGATTTTTTTTTTTTTTTTTTTTTTTTTTTTTTTTAAAATCTGGCCAGTATGCTGTGTTTTTCAGGCCACTGTCTGTGTGTTTTAAGCTTAATGTGTCATGTTTTTTTTTCATTCTGTTGTGTTTAGTGATTTCAGGCCGCTGTGCTTTGGGCTTTCAGACTTTTTTTTTTTTTTCAGGCTGACAAGCTGTGTATTTCAGGTGGATGTGTTGCATGTTTCCTGGCCAGTGTGCTGTGTGTGTGTTTTTTCAGGCTTGTGTGTGGTGTGTATTTTTAGACTCAGGTGCTGCGTGTTTTCAGGCTTGTAAGTGGTGTGTATTTTGTGGACCCATGTACTGTGTATTTTCAGGCTGGTAAGTGGTGTGTATTTTTAGACCTGAATGCTGTATGTTTTCAGGTATCTTAATTCACTGGCTCCGCACCGTGACCTCCAGACCTTGAGCCTGAAAGATGGGGACCTGGCATTATGAGAGAAGCAACAGCCATGAGATGTATGTATTGTAAATATACTTAGCACTTAGGGAGGATGATAAAGTCAGATGTGTATATGTGTACTAAGGACACTGTGAAGGGACATAACTCATGGTTTGTGTAGTATGCAGAGGACACTTTGATGAGCTGGTTAGGGGGCAAAACTCATTTAACATGTGTATCATATTGATATTCAAATCATTTATGGAGGACCAGTTGCTGTGGCGAAGTGGTTAGTGTTGTGGACTCCTGGCTGGGAGGTCACAGGTTTGATTCCCATCAGAGTCATGTGGGATTTTTCTGCGCCGACCAGCTCCTATCCAGAGTTTAGTTTGCTACGGGCTCAGCTGGGAAGACTGGGACCACACAGTTGCGTTTCATCCACTTAATAGATGCTTCTCTGAGAGTGTTACTCAAGTTTCTTGACCAGCACTGCAGGTGTCTGTATCTCTCGGGCGTGGTTGAGGCTGGGATATATTATGAAAGGATACATAGAGTACAGCCCTGTCATGCAGTCTCAGACCAAAATGGAAATCCGTAGCATCATCTTTTTTTTTTTTTTTTTGCTGTCCCAACCTCAGCATCACCCCATGCCGCTCATTCCGACACCCCCCTCCACAGCCACAACTCGGTCAGCCCCGCCGCATCCCTGGCACCGGCAATCCACAGGGAACAATGTCAAGTCGTCAAGAGACAACCCAAACTGAGGAGGAGACACTGCACTGCTGCCGAGTCACTTCGGTGGTATTCAGTGACGCCCTGTTCCGATCTAACACCACCTACTAAGCCCCCTACTGATGACAATATTTGTTTAGTCGCGGAGCCGGCGTGAGTGAGCTCTCCCTCCGGAGGACACCACCATGTCTGTCTGTTGAACGACAGCCCCTATAGACTCGCCGATACCGGTGACCACGATGGAACCAAACCAAGGCCACAGACGTAGAGAGGACATCGAAATGAGAGTCACCATGAGAGCAGGGCACGACGGGCCACAGAATTTGAGACATCTTTTTTTTTTTTAATGCTGATTGATGACAATGAGGATGATTAAGATGATGCTACGGATTTCCATTTCGGTCTGAGACTACATGACAGGGCTGTACTCTACACGTTCTTTCATAAATATATCCCAGCGTCAACCAGGCCCTAGAGATACAGGCACCTGCAGTGTTGGTCAAGAAATTTGAGCATCCATTAAGTGATGAAACTTGACTGTGTGGTCCCAGTCTTCCCAACTGAGTCCGCAGCAACTCAACTCTGGGTAGGAGCCCGGTCGGGGGGAGTGTTAAACCCACATGACTTCTGATGGGATTCGAACCCACGACCTCCCAGCTGGGAGTCCGCAACGCTAACCACTTCGCCACGACAGCTGGTCCGTAGCATTATCTTTTTATCCTCCTCATTCTCATCAGTCAGCATGAAAAAAAGTCTCAAATTCCATGGTCCTTCATGACCCTGCTCTCATGGTGACCTGTTTTCGATGTCCTCTCCATGTCTGTGGCCTTGGTTTGGTTCTGTTGGGGTCACTGGTATCGGTGACTTTATGGGGGCTGTCATTGGACAGATGTGATGGCGCCCTCTGGTAGGAGAGCTAATTCATGCTGGCTCTGTGTCTAAGCAATTGTTGTCCTCAGTAGTGGTGTCCTGCGTATGTTGGATCAGAACAGGCACCACTGAACACCACTGAGGTGACTCAGCAGCTGTGCAGTGTCTCCTCCGGTGGGTTGCCTCTTGACGACTTGACATTGACTGCTCTCTGTGGATTGCCAGTGCTGGGCCTGCGGCGGCGGGGGCCGACCGGGCTGTGGCTGTGGACAGAGTGTCGGAATGAGCAGCGTGGGAGCCCATCATTTATGGAAGGGGCTCAACTGAGATATTATGCACGACAAATCAAGACATTCTATCACACAGGAAAAGAGAGTACAACACTTTCTTCTTCTCTGCATCATCATGAGGACTTGGACATTACTTTGGGATGTAGCAATCCTTTGAGGGTCATAATGTAGTGGTTGGTGAGGAAAATACGTCATTGTGGTGGAAGTAACCAGACATGGTGTGTGAGTGGTGATGGGGAAGGAAACCTAGAGGAGGAAAGCCCGGAATGAAGTCTTGTGTTTTCTGGCCAAAAGACATGATCTGAAGGGGAGGATGAAAACCTGTGTTTACTGGCCACAGCGAACAGTGGTCTGACCTGCAGATCCACGAGCAGAAGTTGGTGTATGTCTGTGTGTTCAGGGGAAGGTAGCTGCAGTGCATTTTGCCCTGTGTTGAATGAAAGGTGAAAGACTGACCGTTAAAGAGCAGCACTAGGCAATAAAAACAAATAAAAACGAAAAAAGCAGATGCAAAGTAATGCTTATTCAGTTATGAAAGGAAACAGACCAGTGAATCTTCCACAGCAACTCTTCTTCAGACACACATTAAAATGCCCAACAAAATACTCCCCTGACTGCCGTCGGCAGCATACATACTCACAGCTGGAGAGTGTTGTGTGGTGCATTTTGATCGTGTCTGTTAGTTGTCAGTCTGAAGACATATTTTGTTGGAAAATGGGCTGTCTGCTTTGTAGTGTGCTGTAAACATTCATCATAATTGTTAGATTATTTATATCGTGCCATGTTTTCACCAGGGATGGATTCTGTCTTGTGTCCTTAAAGATCAGCACAGTCTCTGATCATCTGTTTGTTCTGTTGTCCAGTGTCGTGTGCTCAAGTCAGGGGAGGTAAGAACTTGGGCGGCCATGGTGTTCCGAGAGAGACCTACAGTATGGACATGTCTCAATGTACGCAGGGAAAACCACCCTGCCAGCAGTATTGGCAGACTTGGTTACTGGCCCTGGTGTGGACAGCTTCACAGTGAGGTGGTGTGCTGCCAGTCAGTGTGATGAGTGGCTGCCACAGAATGAACATATGAGTGGCACCTGACTCCATGGTGTCCCACAGAATGAAAATGTGACATCTGACTCCATGGATCACAAACATTCTATGCTGGTGACAGACGATGGTTCTTGAATATGTTTGTGTGTGTGTGTGTGTTAGCACATGTGTGTCTGTATATGTGTGTGTTTATGTTGATGAAATACTGAAATGTGGATTTTATTAAATAAAACAAACGAAAATCTGTGTGTGTGTGTGTGTGTGTGTGTGTGTGTGTGTGTGTGTGTGTGTGTGTGTGTGTGTGTGGGGGGGTGCACATGGAGAATAGATTTTTTTTTTTCATTTTGAAATAATGCTTCTCTGATTTGCGTGTTCAGTCTTTCAGGCAATGATTTGTATTTCTGTCCATAGGACTTTCAGTCTTTCTGTCTTCCAGTTTCCATTTTGTCAAAGAGGTGCTACTGTGTGCGGACAAGGCCATATATGCTACACCACATCTGCTAAGTTTTGAGACCACACTGTGTAGGGTTAAGAGGAAGGTGCCACAGATATGACTTAGCAAATGTCTGACTTGCACATTAGCCCAGCGCACTGGTCAGACCTTGGGTTCCTAGCTAACATCATCTGCGCCACTCTTCATTGTGTTTGTGTGAGTGTGCACACTCTTGCATGTATTTGTGTATTTCTTTCTGTAGGACTGCAAGTACTGTATTTCAGGCAATGATTGGCATATCTTTCTATAGGACTGCTAGTCTATAGCTATATGTCTTTCAGGCAATGAGTGGTATTTCTTTCTGTAGGACTGCTATTGTTTTTGTCATTCAGGCAATGAGCAGTATTTTTGCCTCTGGGACTGCTAGTCTTTTTGACATTCAGGCAATTAGTGGTATTTCTGTCTGTAGGACTGCTATTCTTTTTGTCATTCAAGCAGTGAGTGGTATTTCATTCTGTCGGACTGCTAGTCTTCTGTCCTTCGGGCAATATGTGGATTTTCTTTCAAGAGGACTGCATGTTTGTCTTTCAGGTAACTATCTATCTCTGTATTTATCTATCTATCTCAATCTGTCTATCTACCTGTCTGCCCATCTACCTATCTGTCTAACCATCTATCTATCTACATCTACATCTCTGTCTATCTACCTATCTATCTATCTAACCATCTAGCTATATATATCTATCTGCCTGCCTGTCTATCTTTATCTATCTATCTGTCTATCTGATTATCAATGTTGAGGGCTGCCATGAGTTGTTCCATGACTAAGAACAAACTGTCTCTGCCTCTGTCTCTCCTCCTCTTTCTGAGGGTAGTTTGCTCTCCCTCCTTCCTTTATCAAAATGCCCTGTTAACGCATTTCCATTATACACACGTGATTTTCTGTATCATATTTATACTTAAGTTCACATTCTAGTGACAATCTCGGTTTATCATTGTTAAGTCTGAATGTGTAAAAACATGTCCACCCTAATATAACATTAAATGATGGATCTGTTCAGCATTAAAATGCGATCTCATACAATTTTCACACTGTTGTTTCACATATTCTGATAACACCTTTCAGATTTCTTTTGATATAGGGCATTGCCATAAAAGGTTCAGTTCAGTTCAATGATTGTTTATTAATGCACTTGGAAATTCATTTGTGGTGCATAAGTGTATTTCATTTAACAAAATTTGTTTCTATCGTTCTTTTTTTCAGACTTTTTTTTTTTTTTTTAGATTTAGTACAAGTATGCTAAGACAAACTTTCAGCTGAAGCCATTTATATTTGATTTCCTTTAAAATTCTTACATTTCCAATACAGTTTTCTTGGAATACAGTTTTTCTTGGAATATATAACTTGATTTCCCCTTCCACAAAATGCTCATTATGAAGTATATCTATTTCATTTAGAAGTTAATTGTAAATCCTCGATCCTTTACTGATAAGTGTTTACAATTTTCAACACCATGCTCTTCTTTATCTTCAGGTTGTTTTCAGATCTTACTTTCTTTTTTTCGAGCATGGTCTTGCATTCATTACATCCTAAATAAAGAGTTCATGCCTCAGAAAAAGGTCAGCTGACAGCTGATCACATACAGTATTTGAAAGAACCTTGAAGACAACTGTCCAACTCCTCTATCTAACCACCATTCCTCAATCTGCCACCAAAATGGACGATTCTCATGTCGGACACACCATCGTAGAAGCTGTCCCGGAAGGAAATCTTCCCGGCGAAGCGTCCTCTGTTATCAAAAGTGAATGACGTGAATCCAAACTTTCTTCTCCCCAAACGTTACATGTCCAATAAATCAGGCTGACCCATACTTTCTGCATGTTGTGCCCCACAGGTCTTATGTCCTATGTGAGTGCCCCACTGCTCTCATGTCTTCATGTGCGTGCCCCACAGCTCTCATGTCTTCATGTGCGTGCCCCACAGCTCTCATGTCTTCATGTGCGTGCCCCACAGATCTTGTGTCTTCATGTGCGTGCTCCACGGCTCTTATGTCTTCATGTGCGTGCCCCACAGATCTTGTGTCTTCATGTGAGTGCCCCATAGCTCTTATGTCTTCATGTGCGTGCCCCACAGCTCTTATGTCTTCATGTGCGTGCCCCACAG
The DNA here is from genome assembly GCA_016801955.1 of Conus betulinus. NCBI lineage: Eukaryota > Metazoa > Mollusca > Gastropoda > Neogastropoda > Conidae > Conus > Conus betulinus. The sequence continues at coordinate 193,755 of JADBJO010000038.1, read as the reverse complement.
CTCTTATGTCTTCATGTGCGTGCCCCACAGCTCTTATGTCTTCATGTGAGTGCCCCATAGCTCTTATGTCTTCATGTGCGTGCCCCATAGCTCTTATGTCTTCATGTGAGTGCCCCATAGCTCTTATGTCTCCATGTGCTGCCCCACAGCTCTTATGTCTTCATGTGCGTGCCCCATAGCTCTTATGTCTTCATGTGAGTGCCCCCATAGCTCTTATGTCTCCATGTGCTGCCCCACAGCTCTTATGTCTTCATGTGAGTGTCCACAAGTTTTATCTCTCCATGTGCGTGCCCCACAGCTTTTATGTCTTTAAAAATTTTTTTTTTTTATTTTTAGTACTCCACAGCTCTTTCTGTCTTCTACTCTGGACTCCTAGTTCAGCCAGTCATGTAACCCCTTCCAGCGTGTATCACGAGCCACACGTTGCAGCTCTAAGAGTTTTTTCTTCTGTCTGACAGCATGCACAGTCTTGTTCACACTGCACATCGTTTCACACTATACCACCATTCCTCACCAAGACGTACGGTTTGACTGCCGCGAGTAACATTTTTTGCCCAACAGCACTTGTGATGTTTGTAGTGACGCACGGATGGTGTACATACAGGCGAGCTCAGCGGAAGTGCACCTCGCTTGAGAAATGTTCATTGACGGTCAGGTTAAGAAGCAGATGAACTCCAGCAGTACAACACCTAGACTTGAAGAGGGCGGACCGGCTAACGCACGGTTAGTTCAGGACCTACGTCGTGCTGACAGTGACTCCAGTGACAGACCAGTGCTTAGGGCCTCCAGTTCTTTGGACACATTAGCGCTTAGCCTTAGGACTGCGACAGGACAGAATAGCCACACACACACACACACACACACACACACACTCACACATGCAATTTCTTCTCTTAGTCTGCAGTCTGCAGTCTGCAGTCCCTATTCTTTTTCCCTACTCCTTTCTACCCCCTCCCCCTATTACTTCCTTTTACCTTTTCTGCATATACTTCTCTCTCTCTCTCTCTCTCTCTCTCTCTCTCTCTCTCTCTCTCTCTCTCTCTCTCTCTCTCTGTCTCTCTTCGTTTTTACCTCCCCTTTTTAAACCCTTGCTTCTTCACCCCTTCACCTACTTAATCTCTTTTTCCATGTGTCCCCTTCCATTCAATTTCCTTTCCTCCTCCCACCCCACCCCATACACACCACCACAGCTTGCACATACAATGGACACTCACACCCACATGTTCCTGCGTACTTTCACACATACTTTTTTGGCCAAAATGCGCACTCTCTCTCTCTCTCTCTCTCTCTCTCTCTCTCTCTCTCTCACGCATACACACAAAAACACACGTGCATGACACACACACACACAAACACACACACACACACACACCACACACACACACACACACACACACACACACACCATTTGCCGAGTCATTGTTATATTTCCAGAAACCATGACTCAGTATAAGAAGACTCAAAAACGTTTTCCCAGAAGTGGGGCCAAAACTTGACCTAGTTTGGTTTCAAAGTGAAGCGACTGCAGGCTGAAACTGAAACGAACGTAAAAAAAAAAAAAAAAAAAAAAAAAAAAAAAAAAAAAAAAAAAAACCAACCAACCAACCAACCAACCAACCAACCAACCAAACAACAACAAACAACAACAAAAACTATTGTTCCGCCTAACAAAAGAGCCAAACAAATCACAGGACAAAAACACGACGCGTTTCGACCTCTTTGCTCTTCTAGGCAAGAGCAACAACCTTCAAGTCGGTGAAAACGAAGAAGACGAACAGTCACTTAGTTCTTCAAATCGGGCGTGAAAAATGGATGCGGAATGAACGCCACAAAAGTGAGTCAGCAGCACTGAGGTGTCTCCTCTGGGTGGGTTGCCTCATAACGACTTGACATGGACTGTTCTCCGTGGATTGCCGATACCTATGTTGCAGCGGGACAAGGCAGCATATATAGACGTGGAGCCGGAATGAGAACGTGCGTATAGTACAACAACAATGACTACTTATATAGCGCCTATTTTCAGCTAGAGACCTAGTTCTAGGCGCTTTACAATCAACACTCGTTTAAAACAACGGGCTACCTACCTGGGTAGTGCCGACTGAAGAGCTGCCAGCTGGCGCTTCATTCAGTCGTTTTCTGTGTCATCCAGTCAACATCGTTCAACATCGGTCACTCAGTTTCCTTACTTCCTTCATTGTTTCCTTTTCTCACGCAGGGTGCATGCTATGTGTAACTGTCATCCATACCAACGGCCAAACTGGCCTATTCTTCCGAAAGTTGGTGAGGGGGATTTACGTGTGTGCAAGATGTTATGCGTGCGTTCACGCACGGAACCTCGGTTTATAGTCTCATTCGAAGGACTGTATGAGAAATGGAGTCAGAACCAATGTTAACTCCTATCCGAGGGAAAAATCCCCCCTGTACCGAAACGCCCCAGCGGAGATTTGAACCCGCAACCCCAGGATCACCAAGATTACGAGTCCGGCGCTCTACCAGCTGAGCTGTTCCGGCTCCCACTGACGAGGCACGGAAGATGAGATAAAAAAAAAAAGTAAAAAAAAAAAAAAAAAAAAAAGAAAAGAAAAAAGGAAATCTGTCCACGACTCGCTCATCCCAAGTCTACACACCTGTTTGTCCCAATGGCTGCTATATTCTTCCTTTCTCCAGATGCTCTCCCTTGCTGTAAGAGTTCGGCACATGGCTACCAGGGGGGGCGGAACAGGCGCCGGATGCCAGACTTTCTCCAGGGATCCACTTCACGGAGCTGATCACCTTGCCCTTTCTGCTATAGCCCCCCCTTACCGGAAATGGGCGTGGACAATGAGAACAATGGCTGATGAAGCGGGATTACTGCTCATGTAGTCTACCCCCACCTCCCTTTCTCTCCCCCCCCCCCGTCCCCTTCTCCCGCTCTCTTCCTTCCGGCAGTTGATTTCACAGATGGTCTGATGATGAGAGGTCTTGACGGGTGATTGTGACGGGACTAGTCAGATTGACAGGTAATTGTGAAGGATTGTCAGGTGATTGTGGCGGATTGTCAGAGAGCGGAAGGGACAGAGGCAGTGCGCCGGTGCGACATGAATCGCAGTGTCCACGTGATCCATCTGTGCCCTTCCTTTCCATCTCCCTCTCCCACCACTGCCACCTCTGCACGCCGCATGGCCACCGGCTCCCCTGTACAGGCGGCTGAACACGGGCCTGGTTTCACCACGCTGAACTGGACCACCAGGGACACGCCTTCGGGCGCCTGCCGCCCAACGCTGAGATCAAGAGAGCATGGGCCTCGCATGGCTGTACCCTCTTATACATCCACGCATCACCACCACCCCTACCACTACCACCACCACACCAACACCATCCACACTGTCACGCCCACGATCATAGCCACCGCTTCCACAAACACTACCAACTGTCACCACTGTCATCACCATCACCAGCTTCGCAAAGCTAACTGTAGAGGAAAGAATACAATGTCCCGTCTTAGAAAGTTTATGTTAGTATTCGTTTTACCTCATAGATATGTGCTATCTAAACTTACATGCCGCCTCTCTCTGTTTCTGTCTGTCTGTCTGTCTGTCTGTCTGTCTGTCTCTCTCTCTCTCTTCTCTCTCTCCTCTCTCTCTCTCTCTCTCTCTCGCTCTCTCTCGTCAGTCAGTATGAAAAATGGTTAACTGAGCCAATACTTTTTACCATTATAAAATAATGACTCGTTATTGTCATTGCCATTTTCTGTCTCTCTCTCTCTCTCTCTCTCTCTCTCTCTCTCTCTCTCTCTGTGTCTCTCTCTGTCTCTCTTTCTCTCTTCTCTCCCCCCCCCCACCCCCACCCCCTTTTTTTCAGGTATGAAAAATGGTTAACTGAGCCAGTACTTTTACCATCATGAAATACTGACTCTCATCATCATCATCTCATCATCATCATCATCATCATCATCAATCTCCTCTCTCTTTCTCTCCTCTCTCTCTCTCTCTCTCCTCTCTCTCTCTCTCTCTCCCTCTCTCTCTCTCTCTCTCTCTCTCTCTCTCTCTCTCCCTCTCTCTCTCTCTCTCTCTCTCCTCTCTCCCCTCTCTCTCCTCCTCTCTCTTCTCTCTCTCTCTCCGGCAGATATAATAATACGAAAAATGGCTAACTGAGCCAAAACTTTTGCATTATAAGATAATGACTCACTGTCATTCTCTCTCTCTCTCTCCTCTCTCTCTCTCTCTCTCTCTCTCTCTCTCTCTCTCTCTCTCTCTCTCTCTGTATCCATTTTCAATAATGGCTTGGGAAAGATTTATGAAACAAGGAAAGAAACAAAACCGGTTGGGGGAGGAGAAGAGGGGATTAATGAAACTGCAATGAAAAAAGATTCCGGTGCAGTGCAAACAGTAAAGCTGTCATTGACAGCATCATGGGAACCATGACAGTCTGTCCTGAATTCTGAACCATTGGCCACCCCCGTCCACAGCCGAGTTGTGTCCCTTTGCCTTGGACTCCTCAGTGAAATCCGGCCCATTGTGTTGGTCCATACTGGGCATGAAGTGGACACGTGCGATCTTTCTGTTTGTTGTGGGTGTCTGGTGTGTGTGTGTGTGTGTGTGTGTGTGTGTGTGTGTGTGCGCTTGCGCGTGTGTGATGCATCACCCTTCAGCAATTCTTGGGAAAGATTTATGAAGACAATCTGTGAACTACAAACCATTGCAAACTGCACAATGGGGAAAATCTCCACGTCAAAGCTCTGAACAAAATGCCTTCTTCAGTCAAACAGTACTACAGCTGTCATGGACCACCATGATCACTGGGGAGGGAGACCATGACAGTCTGTCCTGAATTCTGAACCACGGAAACCACAAAACCCGTCCACAGCCGCTTGTTGTTGACCTTTCCCTTGGACTCACTCAGCAGTAAAATCCTGCCCATGAGTGTTGGTCATACTGGAAGCATGAAGTGGACACGTGCGATCTTGAAGGTTCTGTCCTGTCCTTGTTTTGTTCTGGTCTTGGTCTTTCTCTCATCTCTCTCTCGCTCTCTCTCGGTGCTCCTCTCTCTCTCTCTGTGTGTGATTTGTGTGTGGGTGTTTGTGTGTGTGTGTGTGTTTGTTTGTGCGTGTGTGGTGTGTGTGTGTGTGTGTGTGTGGGTGTGTGTGTGCGCTTGCCGCGTGTGTGATGCATCCCCTTCATCCAGCCCAGGCTGGCAAAATCTGTGAACTAAAACCCATGCAACTGCCCACACTGTGAAAATGCTCCACGTCACGGCTCTGAACAAAATTCCTGGATCTTTTTAATTCAACACATTCACCACACCAAACCAACTCGGACCGGCCATGATTTTGTCCATCGGGGGAAACAAAACAAACACTACGTCCGCGCTGTTCCAATGATCACAAAAATCACCCTTTGCCGGAAACAGGAAGAAAATGGACGTTCAACTGGTGGTGATGGACAGGTAAGGATGGGACCGGTGGGGGAATCAGTTTGTTCAATACATGGGGAATCAGTTCATTCAATACACAGGGAATCAATTCGTTCAAGACATAGGAAATCAGTTCATTCAATACATTGGGGATCAATTTACAGACGTGGCAAGACCCGAAACTGGAACGTTTTTTTTTTTTTTTTTTTTTTTTTTTTTTTGCAACATCTGTTCACATGCGTTTTGCGTCAGCCTCTCTTGAACCAATGTTTTAGTCACTCTTTGTCACACACGGGTCAACCTCTTTTGCATGCTCGTATTGTCAATTTCTTTTGATCGTCTGTTTTGTACCTATCTCTTTTGGATAACTGATTTTGTCCTCTTTTGAATGTGCGTTTCATGTCAGCCTCTTTTGAATATTGAATTTTATATCCACCTCTTTTGAATGTATGTTTTGTGTTCAAATGTACTCTTGTGTTCCCTGCGAATCTCTTTGACGTGTGCTTTCTCAATCCTTTAGGAAAGTGTTTGTGTCCACTCCTTTGTCGACTTCATGATATAAAAGATAAACCAGTCTGTTCCTCTGTTTATGTTTTCATTTGAACGATACTTCAACGTAGTGCACAATTTTCATGAATGAAGTATACACTTCATCAAAATCAATTTTATGTCACAAACTCACGCAAGGTAGTGTAAAACAAGTCTTGGTTTTCTCTCAGTTTGGGCGCTGCGTTAGTACTGGAGGCGTGACAATATTAGCAAAGTAAAGCTTTCTGTGGAGGCGAGAGGGGAAATGTGATGCCAACAAGAAGAAGCTGGCCAGAACACCTGCCGTGTGTGAAGTCAACAAGAAAAAAAGCCTAAACACCTGCCGCATGATATCAACACGAAAAGAGGCAAAACACCTGCCGCGTGATGTCAACAAATAAAAAAGTCAAAACATCTGCCGCGTGATGACAAACAAATAAAAAAAAAAACTAAAACACCTGCCAAGTGATGTCAACAAAAAAACAAAGATGCCAAAACACCTGCCGCGTAATGTCAACAAGGAAAAAAAAAAAGCCAAAACACCTGCTGTGTGATGTAATAAAAATCTGAAACACCTGCGTCGTGATGTCAACAAGAAAAAAGCCAAAACATCTCCTGCGTGATGTCAACGAGAAAAACAACAACAACAACAACAACAACAAAAAAAAACCCCGCCTACTGCGTGATGTAAACAAGAAAAAAAAAAAGAAGACAAAACACCTGCCGCGTGATGTCAACGAGAATAAAAATACAAAACTCCCGCCGAGTGATGTCAACAAATAAAAGTCAAACCACCTGCCGAGTGATGTCAACAAATAAAAACCAAAGCACCTGCCGAGTGATGTCAGCAAATAAAAGTCAAAACACCTGCCGAGTGATGTGAGCAAAAGACAGAAAAAAGCCCATGCAAACACCTGCTGACAGAAGGTAGAAGCGCCAAGCATTTTCCTTTGAAAACAAAGACACAGGATTCCAAGAGGCATCACTGTGTTTTACGTTCATACAAACGCTATAATCAGGCAGCGCGCATTATTGCCTTGTTTACATCGCGCCAGTTCATCAGCGCTTAATCACGCGATTTTACTGGCTTCGTGAAGCAAGTGTGTGTGTGTGTGTGTGTGTGTGTGTGTGTGTGTGTGTGTGTGTGTGTGTGTGTGTGTGTGTGTGTGTGTGCACGCGCACGCGCGCGCGCGCGTGCGTGCGTGCGTTCTTGTGTGAGAGAGAGAAGAAGAAGAAGAAGAAGAAGAAGAAGAAGAAGAAGAAGAAGAAGAGAGAGAGAGAGAGAGAGAGAGAGAGAGAGAGAGAGAGAGAGAGAGAGAGAGAGAGAGAGAGAGAGACGTACGTACGAACGAATCTTGATTAATAAGGGAAAAGAATCAGCACAGTACAGGCTTTTTTTTTTAACATCTTGCCCTCAATGAAGTAGAAAAAAAAGAGAAAAAGAAAAAAAAAAGGATAATTATATGCGACTTCAAAATGAATGAGCTATGTAAATAATGAAAAGAATTCTAGACCAAAATACAAATCACAATCCAAAAATCATGCAAGCTATTTTTGACAAAAATGAAACACTTTGCAAATAAGTTATATTTTCTTTTCAATTGACAAGGAAGCAAGTCATTGAAAGTGGAAAGGTGAAGAGTATGTCGACAAAAGTGATGAAAAAAAGGAGAAGGAATGAGCACACAATAACATTCACATACATCTTAAGATCACTGTACTTGAATCCATTCACATAATTCATTAAACGTATGAAGAAAAAGTCACATAATGTTATTACTAGTCAACACTGTTCACAAAATTTAGCATTATTTATGAGAAGTATTATCTTTTGAAAACGTTCAGATCAGCATTTACAGTAAAATGGAGACACATAGGTCATTCCACAAACACAACCACCAGGATACATGAGGCTAGATTTTAAAAGATCAATCTTTGGTAGGGGTTCCGTAAATCTTGCTGACATTGCCAATAAGATTCGTTTCAAAATGTATTTTTTCAGAGTTGTCGGTATAATTTGACATTACCTTTAACATGAAGGAGAGAGAGAGAGAGAGAGAGAGAGAGAGAGAGAGAGAGAGAGGAGAGAGAGAGAGAGAGAGAGAGAGAGAGAGAGAGCAGAATCGTCACTGTGTGTTTGACAAGTTTTGATATAAAACGAAATCTTAAATGAGGCAGGGAACAGCAAACAGTAAAACACACACAAGTAGGGTGACTCTTGCTCTTGTGATGGAATAAACACACGCCCATAACTCCTAACGAATGCTGCGCACTACACTGAATCGCCAAGCAGAAATAACAGCACAAAGCACATCCCCATAAAAGGATGTGCCAAGCTTGCCTATATACTCGTACTGGACACATCTTCACAGCAACAACAACTGGAGAAATGAACAAAAACAAAGTGAACATTTAGGCAAGCTTGGACCATCCTTGTTTGTTCTGTGTGCTGTGTGCTGTCACGTCTGCCAGGCGATTCGGTGTCGTAATCAGCATTCGTTTGGAGTTATGGGCGTGTATTTTTTTGTTTGTTAATCATGAGAGAAAGAGTTACTCTACTTGATTGTCATCTAAGTTCTGATGCATTACTCAGTCTGGCTATGTCTGGGGTTCAGTGCCATTGTTCACCCGCCTACACACCATTCCTGACTCACTGCTGGGGATTGCAGTGCTGGCATTCCCTACTGCAGATTGCACAGCAAGGTCATAGAGTGATAGCGGAACCCAGACTCCACCCACAACGTCATGTCCCCAGTGACAGGTCCCTATGTCCCCGTGTGACAGGTCTCTTTGTCCCCATGTGACAGGTCTCTATGTCCCTGTTTGACAGGTCTGTATGTCCCCATGTGACGGGTCTCTGTGTCCCATGTAACAGGTCTCTTGTCACCCGTGTGACAGGTCTCTATTTCCCCATGTGACAGGTCTCTACACCGTGTCAGGTCTTTATATCCCTATGTGACAGGTCTCTATGTCCCCATGTGACAGGTCTCTATGTGTCCCCATGTGGCAGGTCTCTATGTCCCCATGTGGCAGGTCCTATGTCCTCATGTGACAGTCTCCATGTCCCCGTGTGACAGGTCTGTTTGGCCCCGTGTAATAGGTCTCTATGTCCCCGTATGACGATCTGTTTGGCCCCGTGTCACAGGTCTCTATGTCCCCGTATGGACATGTCTCTATGTTCCCATGTGACAGGGTCTCTATGTCCCATGTGACAGGTCTCTATGTCCCCGTGTGACCGGTATCTATTTTCCCGTATGACAGGTCTCTATGTTCCCATGTGACAGGTTTCTATGTCCCCATGTGACAGGTCTCTATGTCCCCGTGTGACAAGTCTGTATGTCCCCATGTGACAGGTCTCTATATCCCCGTGTGACAGGTCTATATGTCCCGTGTGACAGGTCTCTATGTCCCTGTGTGACAGGTTTCTATGTTCCCTGTGTGGCAGATCACTATGTCCCTGTGTCACAGGTCTCAATGTCCCCGTGTGACAGGTCTGTAAGTCCCCGTGTGACAGGTCTCTAAGTCCCTGTGTGACAGGTCTCTAAGTAACAGGTCTCCCCCATGTGACAGGTCTCTATGTCCCTGTGTGACAGGTCTCTATGTCCCCATGTGACAGGTCTCTATGTCCCCCATGTGTGACAGTCTCTATGTCCCCATGTGACAGGTCTCTATGTCCCCATGTGACAGGTCTCTATATCCCCATGTGACAGGTCTCTGTGTCCCTGTGTGACAGGTCTCTATCTCCCCATGTGACAGATCTCTATGTCCCCATGTGACAGGTCTCTGTGTCCCTGTGTGACAGGTCTCTATCTCCCCATGTGACAGATCTCTATGTCCCCATGTGACAGGTCTCTGTGTCCCCATGTGACAGGTCTCTATCTCCCCATGTGACAGATCTCTATGTCCCCATGTGACAGGTCTCTGTGTCCCTGTGTGACAGGTCTCTATGTCCCCATGTGTGACAGGTCTCTGTGTCCCTGTGTCACAGGTCTCTATGTCCCTGTGTCACAGATCTCTATGTCCCTGTGTGACAGGTCTCTATGTCCCCGTGTGAAAGGTTTCTATGTCCCTGTGTGACAAGTCTCTATATCCCCATGTGATAGATCTCTATGTCCCCGTGTAACAGGTCTCTCTGTCCCCCATGTGACTGGTCTCTATGTGACAGGTTTGTATGTCCTCATGTGACAGGTCTCTATGTCCTGTGTGACAGGTCTCTATGTCCCTGTGTAACAGGTCTCTATATCCCCATGTGACAGGTCTCTATGCCCCATGTGACAGGTCTCTATGTCCCTGTGTGACAGGTCTCTATGTCCCCATGTGACAGGTCTCTATGTCTCCGTGTGACATGTCTCTACGTCCCCGTGTGACAGGTTTCTATGTCTCAGTGTTACAGGTCTCTATGTCCCCGTGTGACAGGTCTCTATGTCCGTGTGTCACAGGTCTCTATGTCCCCGTGTGACACGTCTCTATGTCCCCATGTGAAAGGTCTCTATGTCCCCATGTGACAGGCCTCTATGTCCCCCTGTGACAGGTCTCTATGTCCGTGTGTCACAGGTCTCTATGTCCCTGTGTGTGTGACCCCATGTGACAGGCCTCTATGTCCTCATGTGACAGGTCTCTATGTCCCCGTGTGGTCGCACGACCTCTTTGCCAACACCTCACACTTCTGAACGAGAACTGTAGGAAGAACGCCATATTGTTGCCAAAGCCAGGAACGCTGAAATCATGTTTGATCGACCCCCTACAGAGTTCTCCCCTTCCCCTCTCCCCCCCCCCCCCCCCCCCCCCCCCCCCCCCACCCCCCCCCCCCCACCCACACACACACACACACTTTCCTCCGATCAGTGCGTAATGATGGCGGCTGATGGCGGTGATTAATCGTGTTGGAATCATCAGCTCTGTGGCCAATTATCAGCTGACACAGTCCTGACCGATAATTGGCCCAGGGCTGGAACCACAGAGGAGGGGGGTGGGGGGTGGAGGGGTCTGCAGGGAGCGTCTGCCTTGTTCCACCACTGCTGTGCCGGGCCGCGCCGCCATGCTGGCACCATGGCCGTCATTTCCTGTACGACAAGGCCTCTGAGGTAAGACACCCCTAGCAAAGGGAGAGAGGGACGTCTCTGGAGTGTGATGCTTTGTTTTCGCCCACTGATGGCGGGGGCTTTGGTTGGGACGAGGAGTCAGGGGACAACATTGACCTTGGCTCGATGAGCACAAGGTCAAGGTCACTACATGCCTCCAATTTTTACGTGCCCAAACGGACACCGAAAGCATCGGATTCGGATTCGGATGTTTTATTCATATAGGCCTTGGCCCATTATGAAGGGGTGGGTGAAAACAAGGACAACTTTCGAACAACGTCAGTTGAAGTTGATGACATCAACACAATCAGTTTAAACAAGGAAGGTTGTCTATAAAATTTGGGCTGAATAAATTCAGTTCTAATATTCCTTAAGGCTGGACAACAAAGAACAAAATGATTTCATTATCCTGAGATTCTTTACAAAGTGGACACAGCAGATCATTGTCATCAACAGAGGCTTTGTATCTTAACTTATGAACTGCCAATTCTGAAATTCCAAATCTGAATTTGGTCATGACATACTTAAAGTGTCTGTCCATTTCTAAAGTTAAATAAGGTTTCAAATCATGAAAATTGCAAACATGTCTATAGAAATCAAACCTGTCACTATTCTGCACGTGATTTGACCATCTTTGCCAAGAGCAGTCAACCAATCGTTGACGGAAGCAACGTATGAATAGCTTAACATTGCCAACACCTTGATTTAACCATGCAAAACCAAAACCATATTCAAAGAGACAAATACGTACTTTACTTACCCAGTTGTTTTTTCCTCTAGCATCGAGATCATATAACATGTTATAAGCTTTACGAGGTAATCTGTGCTCCTGCATGTAAAGTAAATTCAACCAATAACGGATGCATTTCACTGCTGAATATATGTACAGGGGGAATCTATTAGTCTCACCATAAATAAGATCATTAGGCGTTCGCCTGTCTACACCCAGAAACTTTTTAATGCGAACAGGTGTACAGATTCACAATATATGGCAGCATTGTCTAATCCCCACAATTCAGACCCATATTGTACAATTGGTTGAATTTGACTGTCAAACAACTTGATAAAAACATACAAAGACGTATTATTGAGGATGTACAGCTTTTTCATGATACTGAGCAGCACATTTTTGGCCCTGCTGCTGCAAGGTCCTTGCACGCACTAACAAAACTCAGACGTGTAGAGAAAAATATACCCAAATACTTATAAGCATTCACAACAGGCATGGGGATGCAATCATAGAACCACCTTTCTCTTGCACTCAAATAACCACCCTTTCGAAATACAATAATGTTACTTTTGGACAAATTAACCTTTAGTTGAAGAGAAGCAGCTGCGCGATGTAGACTGTTCAGCTGAGTCTGTAAGCCAATAACAGTCTCTGATATCAAAACCACATCATCAGCTAATAAAAGAATAAACAACTCAAAAGCATCCAAAGTCAGCAGAGCCCCATGTTTCCATTGTTGATCACCTCAATTGCTAACTCATTGATAAAGAGGGAAAATAGAACAGGACTGCAAGCATCACCTTGCCTAACCCCGGCTGTACAGTTAATGTAATCTGTCAGTTTATCCCCACAACGAACTCGAGCCCTAACCACCTCATACATGCTTCTGATACATCTATAAAGTTTACCCTTAATACCATTTTTAATCATGACTGGCCAAAGAAGATTTCTATTGATGGAATCGAATGCTTTTTCAAAATCTATAAAAGCAGCATACAATTTTCGATTATGAGAAAACTGCTTCTGAACAAGAGCCATTAAAGTAAACATATGGTCAACAGTCGAATACCCTTTTTTGAAACCAGCTTGGTGATCACCAGTAATATTGTTTTCCTCAACCCACTCTTGCAATCTGTTATTTATTATCATTCCAAATATTTTACTGCTTATGTTACTAAGGCAGATACCCCTATAATTGTTAGGATTATTTGCGTCCCCCTTTTTAAAGATAGGTATTATTATTGACTCCGTCCAGTTATCCGGAAATATACCATCATCAAACAGTTTATTAAAAAAACTTAAAGCAAAACTGCACAACTTGGGCAGAACAGTGTTTAAACAATTCACCATTATGCCATCAGGGCCCGCTGCTTTATTGTTTTTTTTTTTTTTTTATTGCTAATAACACTTTCTTCACTAATGGGACGGTTCATATAGACATCAGCTCATCTTCAAACCCCTCTTGATTTCGCTCATTGTCTGTGTTTAACTCTAACAAAGCTTGAAAATGTTGAAACCACACGTCAGTTGGAATGTTATTTCTAGGCTGTTTCCTTTTTGGCGATATCTTGTGAACTACGGTCCAAAACTCCCTCTGTGAATTTATTGATGCTACTAACTTATCTATTACTGATTTATTATATTCTTTCTCTTTTCTCTTAAGTAAATGCTTATACTCACGTCTAGCTATTACATATGCAGTTCTATCAGTGTCTTTTACTGTACGGCGACTTATTCTCAGTAACCTCCTAGCCTTTCTTTTATTAAGACACATTCTTGATCATACCAGTCCTTTGATTTCCTGTCGTGACCCTGCATACGTTTTTTCATACATTCAGCACAATTCATTATACATTCATTAAACAAACATATTCAGTGCATCATTAATATCAACATCTATTAAACTTATGGCAATATCATACTTTTTCACTTGACTTTTCATCACATAAGGTATTACTAAACAAAGAAGCGCATTCATCATTCCAGACAATTTTTTCAATAACATCGCCTTGACAAGTTTTGCTCATATCTGCTAAGTTTCCACAGGGAAAAAAGAACATGAAGTGACACAGGAAAATGATCAGAATCTATACGTTCTACAACCTGTAGCTCACAAACATCGCATAACAGAGCAAAAAGTTCATTTGACAATATAAAATAGTCGTTGACACTACTCCCATGATCAGAAACATATGTATAGCAACCTTTGAGGTCGCCTTTACACATACCATTTAGTATACACAAGTCTAAAGCAGTGCACATGTTTAATAACGATTTCCCGTAACTATTTAGATTTGTATCTTGAGAGCATCGGCTAGTGCTGAGAGACTGACTAGCATGCCATGTATCAAAAACATTAAACCCGGAAAAATTCTGAGAGATATTAGAAGTTCTACCATTCAAGTCACCGTTTAGAATGACAAAAACATCATTTGTTATCAACAAGTCAGTTAAACATTCTTCCAGTACACTAATACCATTATCTACATCAAAATGGACATAAAAGGGAGAACCTTCTGGAGGAATGTACGAGCAACATACAAAAATATCCTTATCTAGTCCAAATAAGATTTTGTCAATCAAGCAGACAATTAAATTTGGATTATTTACTTCCACAGCGCTAACAAAGGGGATGAATTCATTTCTTATTAAACAAATTACACCTCCAGATCGTCTCCCTTGTCTCGTAAATTTAACTGCCGGCTTACAAAATATTTTAAACCCAACAAAACAAATCATCTCGACATTCCTCTATAAATGTCTCAGTTAAACAAACAAAGTCAAACTGATACAAAAATGAAATAAAATCGGAATCAACAAGTTTTGACATCAAACCATTAATATTCCATGTTAAAAAAGCAAAAGGTTTCTGTACAATAGGAAAAACCGTGTTGTTCGTGTATTCACACGTGGTAGCGGACGACAGCGATGCCAAACAGGTTTGCCTCAACGAACAGTGCTCACGTGTGACACTGCCACCAGTGACCGAGTGGTCTACCGTGTTTATGTCACTGAGGTTCCCATTTCCTGTCAAACATTTTTTCATCATGTGGCCGGCGACTCCCTATCTTGACTCACTCAAGTTGCCCTGGGAATCGAGGAAGTACTTTTTGCCATCGATAATCAGATGGTCAAAAAATCATAGAGGCCCTTTTCCCGTCGGCTCTTGCCTTCTTGAGATAGGGAGAGAGGCCACGTCTGATTTCTCTGACACGAAAAGAGAAATCCTCGCCAACGAAGATGTTACTGCCCTTCAACTTCGCTTTGGCTTTAAGAATTCTCAGCTTGTCTTTGTACGAAGAGCAGCAAGCTATGACGGGCGAGTTATCTTTTGCATTTAACCTGTGTACACGGTCAAACTCGCTTTCCATTTTACATCCAATTTGTCTGTAACCAGGTCAAGTAATTTCCCTTCACATGCTCATTCGTCTCAGTTTGGTGTCTGGGGATACCATAAAAAATAAGATTATTGCGCTTTGACCGACACATTCTAAATCGTCTGTTTTTCTTTCTAATTGTTCTACTTTAGCCAAAAGCTCAGAGTTTTTCTCTGCCAACTCCAAGTTTTCTTTCCTCAAATTCCCCACCTCCTCCCGCAGATCATCAAACCCACAATGCATAGCAGCAAACTGATCGCGAAGGTCCTTTAGGCTATTTTCCATTCAGCAAACTTACAGTCCAGCTTGTTCATCACGTCTGCTATGGTGGGTGACTGGGTGGAAAACAGAGTCGTCTGCCCGGCGTCCAGAGAAGCCCCGGTCCTGTCCATGCTGGTCCTCCGTCCTGTAGTGGCACTCTGGCTGCCCGTCCTCGACTGCCGCACGCCGGTGGGTCCAGGGTTCCGCTCGACGTCTCCGCAGCGTAGTAGCAAAAACTGCCCCAGAACATCAGCGTGAGGAGCAAGCCTAGGGTTACACCCGCAGCTCTGGTTCGCGGTGTCAGCATGGCGACCCGTTTTGCTGCTGCTTTCTCTGTGGCCCTTTTCAACATGAAGTTGACGTAGACAGATAAAAAGGAGCCACAGGATGCCTGAAGACAAGGGGGGCTGAAGGCATGGTGTCTTCTGTACCTGATGACTGAAGTACAGGCTCCTGCTCGACCTCAGTCCTCTAACGTTGACGAAAACAGTGCGACAATGTCAACAGCGATCCGCACGACCTAGGCAGCTGTTTCTCTCAAAACATGCCTTTAAAATAAATATTTATCAATCATTCAATGCACACTAACAAAACAAATAACTTGTAAAAATCTCTCTACACAGACAAACGAGTTCATGTACTAACACAAGAGCTCAACATTATCAAATCAACACGTGCAATGTATTTCAGACTTTCAATTAAATCAGATATGTATGTCAGATTTGGAACAACCCTGCAATGAGTCTCAAACTTTGAATTAACCTTGCAATGTGTCTCAAAATTTGAACTAACCTTGCAATGTGTCTCAAAATGTGACTTAACCTTGCCAAATGTTTCATTCTTGATTTAACCCTGCAATGTCTTAAACTTTGAACTGATCTCACAAAATGTCTCATTCTTTGATCTGACCCTGCAATATATCTCAGATTTTAAATTAACCTTGCAGTGCGTCTCAAAAATTGAATTAACCTTGCAAATGTCTCATTCTTTGATTTAACCCTGCAATGTCTTAAACTTTGAATTAACTTGCAAAATGTTTCATTCTTTGATTTGACCCTGCGATATGTCTCAGACTTTGAATTAACCTTGCAGAATGTCTCATACTTTGATCTGACCCTGCGATATGTCTCAGACTTTGAATTGACCTTGCAGAATGTCTCATACTTTGATATAACCCTGTAATGTGTTTCAGACTTTGAATTAACCTTGCAAAATGTCTCATACTTTGTTTTAACACTGCAATGTGTACAGACTTTGAATTAACTTTGCAAAATGTTCAGATTTTGATTTAACCGTGCAATATAACTCAGATTTTAAGCAAACCTGCGATGTGTCTCAGACTTTGAACCAATCCTGCAATATGTTTCAGACTTCAAAATAATCCTGCAAAGTGTCTCAGACTTTGAACTAATCATGGAATGTGTCCCAGACTTTGAATTCATCATTGAATGTGTCTCAGACTTTGAACTGATCCTGGAATGTGTCTCGAACCTTCAATAAACTCTGCAATATGTCCCAGACTTTGTAATAATCCTGCAAAGTGTCTCAGATTTTGAATTAATTCTGAAATCTGTCTCAGTGATGTGCGGAATTGGTTGATCCACTCCAGCATCTGCCCAGAGCTTAGAGCACAGCATAAAGAGCCAAAGAATGTAACGCTTTCTTCAGACAGTTCATGAGGAGGGCGCAAATGTCGTGGGATTTCACTCTGGCCTGAGATTCAATGACAGAGCTGTCGCTTCATTTTGTTTCGCAATCTTTCCCAGTAGCAATCAGGCCCGAGTGATAAAGACACCTGCAGTGTTCGTTAAAGAAAAGGACTGAGTGGATGGATTTCCATTGAGTTAAGCCTGTGTAATCAGACGTTTTCTCATTGGTGCCTCTGGTGCATCAACAACTGTGGTTAAGTCGGTCAGGGCCATGGCATGTGAAAACTACTCCAGTGCCAAAGTTCTAGTCCACCTTTTCCAAACCCTTAACCCGTCTCAAACCACTGCATGTCGATGGCTGGCATGATTTGGATCACACACTGCAGCTGTTTTTAAAAAAAAGTTTTGGTTTCCACCCACCCTCATTCTTTTTTTTTTTTAATGGAAGCTCTATCATTTTAGGTGATCGTAGTGTTATTCAAGTTGGTATTTGTTCTGGCGACACTTTGGTCTTGTCACGAACATCCAGTGTCACATCGTACAAAGCCTGTTGAATATGATGACACTGCCTCGTCATAAATATCCTGTGTCACATCGTACAAAGCCTGTTGAATATGATGACACTGCCTCGTCATAAATATCCTGTGTCACATCGTACAAAGCCTGTTGAATATGATGACACTGCCTCGTCATAAATATCCTGTGTCACATTGTACAAAGCCTGCTGAATATAAATACACTGCCTCGTCATAAATATCCTGTGTCACATTGTACAAAGCCTGTTGAATATAAATACACTGCCTCGTCATAAATATCCTGTGTCACATTGTACAAAGCCTGTTGTTGAATATAAATACACTGCCTCGTCATAAATATCCTGTGTTACATTGTACAAAGCCTGTTGCGTTGTGATGACACTCTATTCGTGTCATGAACATCCAGTTCCACATCGTACAACACGAACGTGACAATCCTATGACGAGAGCCACTTCTGAACTTTCGTTAGGACTTAAAAGGTTAATGTCGTAGACGTCCAGAGTGTGTTGGGTGGTTTTAAGTCAGGGTGCATTCGGCCTGAAAGGGCTAATTAGTGCCATAGACGTCAAGTGTGTGTTGGGTAACGGTAACGGTAATGTTGCTTATAGCCTAGCCGATCGCAAAGGGCCATATCAGGGCTGTCACCACTTTAAAATCAACTCACAGGTCATCAAAAAAACAAAAAAACAAACAAACAAACAAACAAAATAATAAAAAAAAACCTCTCGCACATCTCTTTAAAATACATTTTCTAAAAACGTACCAGAAACTTCGTTAAAAAATCTTTCTTCCGTAAAATCTTAGATCAGATGAAAAATGTGAATCTCTTTCAGAAAATCAAAGATCACGTCAGGTGGGTGCTTCAAGGTCATAGTGGTCTTGGACTAAACAGTTGAATGACCTTGATGTCCATTGCGTCATGGACGTTAAGGGTCAAACTGATCTGAACTAAAAGAGTAATGTCTGTGAAATGTCGCTATGAGTTTGGACACTATCGCCAAAATGTCGGTGAGGGTTGGACTGTGTGGGCGAAATGTCATTATTTTGTTGCCCTCGTCATCTTTCTCTCGCTTTCCTACCTTCTCTCTGTTTCCTACTGTATCCCTCCAACACACACCCCCCCGCCCCCTTCTCTTTTATTGTCTCTTTAGAGCTGTGCCTGTTGATCCTCATTACTGCCGCTATTTCTGTTGACGGAAGTATTTGTAAGTGCGCAAAAAGACAGTGTTAAAAACGCCGTCATAGGCTTTGTCCCATCAGCTTCTTTAAAAGCATTATTTATTAAATTCATTTACATGTAAAGGTGTTTTGGGACATCGCCGATTCATATACAAACGGCAGACAGAACATATATTAAAAATGCCATGATTTCTACATCATGAATTCAGTTGAGATTAACAAAAAGCTGTATGTCCGTAATGGTGGCATTATTTCCATGTCATGAATTATTCAAAGACGCACATTATGATTGTTACTGAGGTATCTAACGCATTATGTTATGATGTCATGAATTATTTATGTATCTTTGACAACTGATACATTGAAATACAAATGTTGCCCATAATTCATTAATACTGTTCGCCAGATTACACAACGGATTGATGTGGAACTAATTATGCTAATTAATCAGTTCCCTATCGGTCTGCCTACACACGCCATGGGCTAGACGAGCCACACCATGTTCGTCATGTCATGCACCCCCCCCCCCCCCCCCCCCCCCCCCCCCCCCCGCCACCTCCCCCCTTCCCCCTCTCTGACCCCTTTTCATTTTTGTCTTTTTTTCCCTCATCCCCTCCACCTTCTCGCCCTTCACTCTCCTTACTATTGCTCCTTTCCTCCCTCCCTTTCGTGCTGCGAGCAGTGGCACTGAGTGTCAGAATATCACTGTGGGCACTGTATGTCTGTAAATGTCAATGTGTTAATAGTCCTGACACCGTGTGCGTGTAAATGTCAGTGTGTTAACAGCGTTGAAGTCATTGGCTACTGTGCCAGCTATCTTCGAGTGCCGTTTGACGCAGACGGTCTTTCTCTGCCTGAAGAGAGGAGGAAAGAAGGAGAGGGCAGAGGAGGAGGAGGCAAGGCAAGGCGTGTGTTGGCGTTTTGCTGCGGGATTATATTTGTGACGCTCTTTAAGAAATGAGAAAAAAAAGGTCGGCTGGTGTGTTTACCTTGATAGTTTTTGGCATTTCATACTGCTGATTTCCATCATAATAGTTCTCCGTCTCTAAGGTTTTTAGTATTTCATACTGATGAATTCCATCATTAGAGTTCTTGAGTCACCATTTTGATATTTTTCCTCATCCTGTGTATTGCTTGATCAAGGCAGTCAGTCTGTCCCTGAGGAAGGAAGGAAGTCTGTCCATCTCTGAGGCAGAAAGTCTGTCCATCTCTGATGAAGGAAGTCAGCCCATCTCTGAGGCAGAAAGTCTGTCCATCTCTGATGAAGGAAGTCAGTCCATCTCTGAGGCAGAAAGTCTGTCCATCTCTGAGGAAGAAAGCCAGTCCATGTCTGGAGAAGGAAGTCTGTCCTTCTCTGAGGAAGGAAATCAGTCCATCTCTGAGACAGAAAGTCTGTCCATCTCTGAGGAAGAAAGTCAGTCCATGTCTGGAGAAGGAAGTCTGTCCATCTCTGAGGAAGGAAGTCAGACCATCTCTGAGGAAGAGAATCTGTCCATCTCTGAGGAAGGAAATCAACCCTTTTCTGAGGAAGAAGGTCTGTCCATCTCTGAAGAAGGACGTCAGTCCATCTCAGAGGAAGGAAGTCAGTCCATCTCTGAGGAAGGAAATCAACCCTTTCCTGAGGAAGGAAATCAGCCCATATCTGAGGAAGGAAGTCAGCCCATCTCTGAGGAAGAAAGTCAGCCGACCTCAGAAAAAGGAAGTCGGTCCATCTCTGAAGAAGGAAATCAGCCATTCCGACGAAGCAAGTTTGTCCATTTCCGAGGAAGGAAGTCAGTCCACCTTTGAGGAAGGAAGTCTGTCCATCTCTGAGGAAGGAATCACCCCCCTTCCGATAAAGAACCATTTCTCTCCAAAGAAGGAACCACCCACCTCTGAAGAAGGGAACCATTCCATCACTGAAGAAAGAAGAATTCCTCTTCGATTAAGAAGTCACGCAATTATAGAAGGAATCATCCAATTCTGAAGAAACACCGTTCTTCTCTGATGAAGCAACCCATTCGTCTCTAATGAAGGAAATCTTGTCCCTCTGTGAAGAAGGCAACTATTCCCTCTGCAAGGAAAGGAACTAGTCCGTCTGTGAAGAGGCAGCCATTCCCTCTGTGAAGAAGGGAATTATTCCCTCTGTGAAAAGGGAACCAGTCCCTCTGTGAAGAAGGGAACCAGTCCCCCTGTGAAGAAGGGAACCAGTCCCTCTGTGAAGAAGGGAACCAGTCTTTCTGTGAAGAAGGGAACCATTCCCAACTGTGAAGAAGGGAACCATTCTCTCTGTGAAGAAGGGAACCATTCCCTCTGTGGACAAGGGAACCATTCCTTCTGTGAAGGAGGGAACCAGTTCCCTCTGTGAAGAAGGGAACCATTCCCCCTGTGAAGAAGGGAACCATTCCCAACTGTGAAGAAGGGAACCATTCCCTCTCTGAAGAAGGGAACCAGTCCCTCTGTGAAGAAGGGAATTATTCCCTCTTTGAAGAAGGGAATTACTCCCTCTGTGAAGAAGGGAACCAGTCCCTCTTGAAGAAGGGAACCAGTCCCTCTGTGAAGAAGGGAACCAGTCCTCTCTGTGAAGAAGGGAACCAGTCCCTCTGTGAAGAAGGGAACCAATCCCTCTGTGAAGAAGGGAACCAATGCTTCTGCGAAGAAGGGAACCAGTCCCTCTGTGAAGAAGGGAACTATCCCATCTGTGAAGAAGGGAACCAGTCCCTCTGCGAAGAGAGATGACTGATAACAAGTCTGACTCGGCATAACGTACTACAATACAAGACGGACTTCAGTGTTGGGATGGAAATACTCCGTTTTATAACAGTTTTTAATGTGGATGAATTAAGCAACAACTTTGAATCTGCATGACGTATTACGATAGAAAATGGGCTACAATATTTATCGGAACTGAGTAGTTTGGTAAAAATTGTGATTCAGTACAATACATGATAGTACAAGAATTCTGAACTTTAAAATTTTGGCGGAAAGAAGCAGCTTGATGACAACTCTGTACCTGCGAGACACAAGACATTACAATATGAGGTTTAACATTTAATGGAAAGAGTTTGATAACAATTGTGAACTACATCATACTAGGCAATGCAATATGAATTCAATATTTGTTGCAAGTAAGCTGTTTTACAACAATTCTGCATAACAGCACTCAAGGCAATATAGATCAACGCGATGCATTTCACCGCACCACAAACAAACAAACAAACAAAACAGCCCGATTAATTTGAAAGCAATGGAACATTAGACGTTTATGAAGCAGAAAAAGGACAGGTGCATTTCACCGCTCCACAACATGTGTCACACAGTGTCGGGGAAAGTCGCTGCTTCCCCCGCCCCCCCCCCCCCCCCCCCCCCCCCCCATTCCCATTTCAACGTCTAGTTCTCTCTCTCCCCCGCTACTTTTCTCACCACCCTCCTCCCACTCCCTCTGTCCTACGCTACCCCCCCCCTCCTCTCTCTCTCTCTCTCTCTCTCTCTCTCTCTGTGATGCCAGACAGAGACTTTTTAATGTGCCTCTTTATACACTTCTTTTTATTTTCTTCTTCTTTTCTATCTTTTTTTCTCGTTTTTCTTTTTCTTTTCTTCTTTTTTTCTTGTCTGTTTCATGGAGACATTTTAAAATAGAACTTCTACTGCAATAATTTCCATATATGTTATTTTGTTTGTTGATTACTTTTGTTGTTGTTGCTTGTTTTTTTTCCTTCCCTTCTTTGTTGTTGTTGTTGTTGTTGTTGTTGTACTTAAATTGCTTTTTTTTCATTTGCTTGGTTCACTGTTGATGTCAGTGCTTCTTGTTGTTGGTGGTGATTGTTATTCTTTGTTTGGTTTCTTGTTGTTTTTTTGTAGTAATTATGTTTGGAATACAAATGTTGTATCATTTAGTTCTAACTTCGTAGTAAAGTAATAACGGCAAGTACAAATAATGGCTAACTACGTCGTACTTTTTACTACTATAAAAATCAACCAAGAATTATTGTTATTATCATTGTCAATCGCCTCATACCTCTGCCCTCCACCCATTCACCCCTCCACATCATAATCCCCCCTCCCTCTTTTTTCTTTTCTTTTTCTCGCCATCGCCTAGGTGCTACCGTGGCGAGGCGAAACGCCCGGAAAGACGTCTGTCTGTACTTCCGCCGCGTCATTTCTCGCGAGATTTGCTCGGGACAACATGACGCCACTGTGTGCCACGGCTCGGCCCGTGTGGAGAAGGCGTTGTGGAGGAAGGAGGGGGATGGAGCGATGGGGAGGGAAGCAGGGTTTAGTGGTTTCTGATGGGAAGCGGCGACACAGTGTGACAGAAGTCTCTTGAGTGTGAGGTCCGTCCGTTGTGTTGGTGGATGGGAGCTGGGCTGGACGGGAGAGAGTGGAACTGGCATCGTGAGTTGGCACGTTTCTCTTTGTTCACCTGCTTCTTGAGTCTGTCTCCATGAGCCTGTCCGTCTGTCTGTCTGTCTGAGTCGCTGCTTTGTCATTCTGTCTCTGTCTGTCTGTCTGTCTGTCTGTCTGTCTGTCTGTCTCTGTCTGTCTCTGCTCCTCTCTCTCTCTCTCTCTGTCTCTGTCTCTCTGTCTCTGTCTCTGTCTCTGTCTCTCTCTCTGTGATTCTTTGCCTCTGTCTGTCCATCCGTCTGTTTGTCTGTCTGTCTGTCTCTCTCTCTCTCTCTCTCTCTCTCTCTCTCTCTCTCTTCAATTCTCGGCATCTTCTTCTTCTTCTTTTATTTATAGCAAAACCACATACTAAATTTAACCTAGAGTTTTGGCATAAATTTGTCAATCAGTAAATGAGAAACAGGTCCATACTTTTGACAGACTCAAGGTTCAATGTTTGTGATCGTTTTTAAAGCAACTTTCTAATGACAAACGTCGATGAATGTGGTGAATAATTGGACCGTTTTGACTCAAGGATGGAAGGTGTTTTTAACTATTCCACTGAGTTAATTTTACTAGGCGTTTTCAACATTGTTTCGGTAAAAATCCCGGTAAAATGAAAAAAAAAGCGACTTACATATTGTAACTTAATATAAACAAGGAATTAATCACCGTGAAACAGTGATTCGTTATATTTTCAAAACAAGGAATTAATCACAGCGTGAAACAGTGATTCGTTATATTCAAACATTGGAATTAATCACAGCGTGCTCAACCACCACACCGTGCATTCGTTCCGCCTTTACAGTGAAACCTCCATGTCAGTCTTCGTGTTCAGAAACTGTCATGATGATGCATTGCCTAACATTGTTGAGGCAATAAACCTCCACTCGTTGACGAATTGGAAATCACTACCAGTCTCCCACACAGAAAGACTATGAGAAGGTTTCGTGAAAAGATTTGAGATTTGACGCTGTTATGATGAAAGAATGTATGAAGGTTGTTGTAAAAGAAGGTAAGATTGTTATAAAAGCAGGTACGATTGTTGTGAAAGATTTTAAAACATTGTTATGAAAGGATGTGAGAATATTGTTTTCTAAGAATGTGAGGAGATTGTTGTGTAAAGAATGTGACACAACTATTATGAAAGGAGAGAATGTAAAAAAAAAAAATTGCGAGAGAATGTAAGAAGATTGGTTAGAGAACGTGAGAAGATTGTTACGAAAGAATGTGAGAAGATTGTTACGAAAGAATATGAAAAGACTGTTGCAAGGAATGTTAGAAGATGACTATGAAAGAACGTGAGTAGGTTTCTGTGAAAGATTCTGCGCAATTTCCGTGAAGAAAATGTGAGAAGATGATGAGAAAGAATGTGCGACGATTATGATAAAAGAGTGAGAGAGGATTGTTGTGAAAGATTATGAGAAAAATTATTGTGAAAGGGTGTTAGCGAGTCACCCTCACAGAAAACCTGGAACATGAACAACTAATTATAAACATTTGACAGACTGCTTCGTCATAATTAGCATTGCTAGCGGTTATTAGGATCATTTGCGGTAATTAGACCATGTCCGCGGTCCCATGTGCACGTTTTAGCCCTCTGTGTCTGCTATCCAACGCCACATATAGTTCTGCTACGTTCATTTAATAGGATATTTTATGTGCGCTATTAAGCTCATTTGCCCCCTCCCTCCCATTCTCTCTCTCTCTCCTCTCCTCTCTCCTCTCCATCTCTCTCTCTCTCTCTCTCTCTCTCTCTCTCTCTCTCTCTCTCTCTCTCTCTCTCTCTCTCTCTCTGTGCATACGTCCGCCTTCCTGTAACTGCGCGCCTATTTATCTAAATGCCTGTCTGTCTGTCTATCCGTCCATCCATGCATCCACCCGTTCGACCCTTCTGTTAGTCCGTCCAAATACACAGACAGACAGACAGACAGACAGACAGACAGACAGACAGACAGACACATACACACACCACACGCACACATGTTATACACACACACACACACACACACACACACACACACACACACACACACACACATGTTACACACACACACACACACACACACACACACGCGCGCGCGCGCGCGCGCGCGCGCGCGCACGCAACGCACGCACACAAGCTGACACGCACACATATCATACACACACACACACACACATATCACACACACACACACGCGCGCGCGCGCGCGCGCGCGCGCACGCACGCACACACAAACACATAAAACACACACAGACACACAGCACACACACACACACACACACACACACACACACACACACACACACACACACACCATAATCGGAGGTCCATCACAAGTGACGATGACATACGTGACTCCGTAGGTAACGCTGCCCATAGTCAGATAGGCAATAAAGCCTCACAGCGGAGGCTGGTCAGGTGTCCTGTCCTTGGGGACATCATGCTTCTGGTCCAGACCTTTTGGGGCGCCTTTCCTCAAACGCCTGCCGTCCCTTTTTGTCAAGTCGTCAAGCCCTGTGGTGAGTGGCAAGGGTATCATAACCACTCTGTGGATTACCTCTGGTTCCAGAAGGATGGTTTCAGGCAGTCTTTGGAGCGTCTGAGTGTTCCTCCATCAGATGCCAGCTGTCAGAGTAGCAGTGATGTCCTCAGTGAGTGACCTCTATTAAAACTATATGGAGTAGCTTGCATATCAAAATTCACCCCAACGTCTAACGAACTTGTGGTGGAAGGGACAACTTTTCGGTACGAGCCATCGAAAAAAAAAGGTGACTTTTCTCGGGACTGTAAAAAATACTCACGAATGGCTCAGGCGTAACATGTCTTAGGCTTATGCACTTAAAAATGCTCGTGGTCCAAGTGACAGAGTTAGAAATAGGTTCAGTTAGGAGGTGATGTGTGAAACACAAATAGACTGACACAAATTAAGTGCAATTTAACACATGAAACTTTACTTTTGTATACAAGATTGAAATATTCAATGGAGTTATAAAATCAGTCTAGGTCCTGCTTGGGCTGGCCTCTTCTGACTTTATCTCATCATGAAGTTTGGAGGGAATGTCTCATGATCTTAGTTGGACTTCAGTGGGCACACGAGGATTTAACTTGTGCTGGAGTTGACAAGAGGGCAGGACGCGCACAGTTCTCTCTCTGTGTTTGTTGACGTCACCACTAAATGTAGGCCTGTTGATTGGTCGGTGGTCCACGGGGCCACGTGGGAGCATGGATTCTTGTTCCTGTTGTTGGCTGGGACAAGTGGGGGGGGGGGGGGGGGGGGGGGGGGGGGGGGGGAGGGGGGGGGGGACGTGATTGGGACCCAGGGTCTGTGGAGATCACAGAACCGGGTTTGTTGAGGAGTGGCTAGGATTCTGGCTGGACGAGTCCTCACACTTGCCCTCCCAACTTTCAGGAAAGAGTGAGGTCCCAGCCGGGTAAAAGAGATTAACATAAATGAATTATCTTTAGTTTTCTTTTTCGACTTTAGTTCTTCACCAACGTTTTGAGCGGATTCTAACGTGTGGCATGAGACAATAAGAAATCACTAAACAACTGATGGAAAGTTAACATTTCATAGTAGTCGAACACGCAGGTGGTGAAATCGGGTACTGGAATACACTTAGTACAGGAATATACGCTAATTAGAGTCACCTTCTATGAAGCATTAGACAGTCAACAGTATTCCTGAATCATTTTAACAGATTGTACCAAGTACTAGCATCGAGTCATTGTTGATGTCAAATCAGTGCTGATATTGCTACTTTGTGTGTCTTAATGTGAGTTTGGCTACATTCCGGAAGTGGTTCCCGGGGTTTCTCTGAGCCAGGCTCAGCAGGCTGTCGGATCTGGATGGGATCCCAGAGGCTGGTCAAGTGGCTTTTTTTTGTTTTTCAGAATTTCTTCCCTGTCAGACAGTACTCTGATGTCCCAGGCTCCAGGACAGAAGGCGCATTTCCTGTGAGTGGATGTGGGAATCTTTGGTGACACTTTATTTGATGCTTCGACGGCAGTTGTAAATGTCCAGTCAGCTGTGGTAGGCTTACAGAATAGGCTGAGGCCAACTTTCACCTTCTTTGACCCCCACCCCCACCCCGCCCCACCCCCAGGAGGCAGCAGTCTTGTCCTTACAGAGGGCTGCTCCGTCATCAAGGTGGCTGCCGAATTCTATCCTTGCCTCGAATGGGCACGAACAAACGAAATTTTATTTTGTGAACTGACGAACGAATGAAAAATTATTTTGCAGGACAAACAAACGAAATTTTATTTTGTGGACGAACGAACGAAAGTGTAATTTGCGCAAGAACGAACGAACGAAATTTTATTTTGCAGATCGAACAGACAACATTTTATATTTGCTGGACAAACGAACAAAAACAATCTTAGTTTGCAGAATAAACGAACAAACGAAATTTTATTTTGCAGAACAAACGAACAAACGAAATTGTATTTTACCTGGTAAATGAGATAAATATATTGTGATTTTTTTTTCTTATACCAGCGTGAAGGGTGTGTGTGTGTGTGTGTGTGGGGGGGGGGGGGGGGGGGGGGGGGGGGGGGGGGGGGAAAAGAAGAAATAAAAAGAAAGAAAATGAAGTGAATGAAGAAAAAAGAATTAAAGGAAAACAGCACATGGAAACACACGTAAGCCCAAATGGCAGGATAAGGAAAGAAAGCAAATATACTAGTTGACATGCAGGCTGTCAAAAGGAACAAACTCATACTACAAACGCGAACAACAAAAACACACACACGCATGCATATGCGTGCGCGCGCACACACACCCCCACACACACACACACACACACACACACACACACACACACACACACACTTACATACACACGCGCGGATGGATGGGGTGAGTGTTGAGATGAAGTGCACGGACCAGCTGTTTGCACACGAGTGACCGCTGTCCCTACTTGCAGTGACCACACTCCTCATGTCCCAGGGTCCTGCAGAGCTCACATCAAACAGCATTATTGTCCGGGAGGAGGGGGGAGGAGAGGAGTGACGGTACTGACAATGTGGATGGGAGATCGATAGGAAAGTTATGCCACCCCTACCCTTCCCAACCTTTCATACACACACGCACACACGCGCACACACACACACACACACACACACACACACACACACACACACACACACACACACACACACACACACGCACGCACGCACGCACGCACGCACGCACGCACGCACGCACGCACGTACACGCACGCACGCACGCACACGCACACACACACACACACACACACACACACACACACACACACACACACACGAACCATCAGTGTTTAGAACAATCTAAGCCGTGATGTTGTGTCTGCCGAGTCAGTGATAGAATTGAACTTCTTCTCCATCAAACCACGCTCTAACAGAAATCAGCATCTCTCAGGTCTCCCTCCCCCCTCTTTCACACACCTTACTCTATTGTCTTTACACACACACACACACACACCCACACCCCACACACCTGCACACACCACACAGAGACAGAGAGAGAGAGAGAGAGAGAGAGAGAGAGAGAGAGAGAGAGAGAACTCGTGAACTTGTGACTTCAATGTTAGGCCTCCAGCCTATCCACATGAGACACGAAACATGAAATTGTTTATGCTATTGAAAATGAATGATTTATATTGAAACATGTTCAAAAAGAAGGATGCTTTTGGCGATAACAAAAGTAACAAACTTAGGTTTATAGCATTTCATTACAACTGTTCCTCTTTAAAACGTTAAGAGTAATGTACAAACATAGCAACATCTCTCATTATGACAGTATTTTCGTTTTGCAGTAATGTCTTCAACTGGACAGGAAAGCTGTCTTTTATAGTGTTTATGAATATATTTTTCTCGTAATTTTTGTAACTTGGATATTTTCGAAGAAAATGTAATTCGTTTTTTTTCTTCGCTGCAAAAATGGCAGAGAGAGAGAGAGAGAGAGAGAGAGAGAGAGAGAGAGAGAGAGAGAGAGAGAGAGAGAGAGAGAGAGAGAGAGAGAGGAGAGAGAGAGAGAGGCAGGAGTGGGGCGGGGGGGGGGGGGGGGGGGGGAGAAGACAAGGGTAGCCTTGTAAGATCTGGCATCGGATCAGGGCTGTTGAACAGACCCAGGCTGCTCAGGTTTACTCTCCTGCACTACAGTTAACACACCTGTGCCATACAGTTTACACACCTGTGTCCCCCTAGTTAACACACCTGTACCCTACAGTCGACACCCCTGTGCCCTACAGTTCCCTGTTGACTCAGCACTTGTGGATCTTTCCAACTCTGATTCTGTTTACTTCAAGGAGGTTCAAAGATTTGTTGACTGTGTGCGATCATAACTATCTTGATCTGAATGTAACAAAAACGAAAGAAATGTTGATTGATTTTAGAAAGAATCCAAAAGATGTACCACCGCTTTTTATCAAGGTGCTGAAGTAGAACGTGTGTGAATCATACAAATATTTAGGAACTTTTATAAATAATAAGCTGAATTTTTAAATCCCATGTTGAGTATGTCCACAAAAAATGTCAAACCAGATTGTATTGTCTTCGCAAGCTGCGATCATTTCATGTGAATACTGACATTCTTCGGACATTTTATTCATGCTTCTTGGAATCTGTTTTAACTTTCTTATTTATGTGTTGGTATGGTGGGTTGACTGTGAAGAGTAGAAATGTGCTTGAGAAAGTGGTGAACGTGGGAGGAAAAATCGTTGGTGAGAGACAAAAAAGTCTGAGTGAGATGTACAGGTGCCGTGTTGTTTGTAAAGCGAAGAAGATTGCGTGTGACCAGACCCACGTTCTTGCAAATCAGTATGACCTTCTTCAGTCAGGACGAAGATATCGATCGGTTAAATGCAGAAGTGTCAGATTTAAACAAAGTTTATATCCCCTGTCCATTGATTTTATGAACCGAGGAGATGTTTAATTGAAATCCAAATTCCTTTATATGAATGTATGTCATATGTGAGAAAATGGGTAATGTGACAAAATTATTGTTTATTTGCTGTGAATGTGTGCGACCACAAATTAATTTCTCAAACTGAGATAATAAAGTTCACTTGACTTGACTTGACTTGACTTGACTACAGTTAACACATCAGGGCCCTACAGTTAAATCACCAGTGCCTTACAGTTAACACACCTGTGCCCCCTACACTTAACACACCTTTAGCGTACAGTTAACACACATGTGCCCTACGGTTAATCACTTGGCCCCTACAGTTAACACACATATGCCTGCAGTTAAAACACCAGTGCCCTACAGTTAACACGCCTGTGCCCTACAGTTGACACACCCTATGCCCAACAGTTGACACACCTATGGCCTACAGCCAACACACCTGTGCCCTGCAGTTTACACACCTGTGCCCTATAGTTAACACTTCTGTGCCCTAAGTTAATACACCTGTGCCCTTCAGTCAGCATACAAGTGTCGTTCAGTTAACACACCTATGCCCTGCTGTTAACACACTTACGCCCTACCAGTTAACACACACCTATGCGCCACAGTTAACTCACCTGTGCCCTGCAGTTAATGTACCTCTGTTCCATAGTTCTCGTACTTCTGTTATACAGTTCCACCTTGCCCTAAGGTTGACTTACCTCTGTCCTACAGTTGAGGTACCTCTGCCCCACAGTTAACGTACACCTGTCTGCGAGTTAACTTACATCTGTTCAACATTTCAAATACACTCATGTCTTACCGTTACAGCCTTCCTGTCCGACATTCAAAGTACACCTGTCCTGCAGTCAAGATATATCTGTCCTTCACTTAACGTACACCTGTCCTACTGTTAACACAGCTCTGTCCTATGTTAAACGGACGCCTGTCCTACAGTTAACAGACACCTACTCTACAGTTGCCATACCCCTGTCCAACAGTAAACGTACCTCTGTCTTCGAGTTAACGTACCCCCTGTCCAACAGTTAACGAACTTCTGTCCTACAGTTAACGAATTTCTGTCCCACAGTTAATGTCCCTCTGTGCCACAGATAACGTACCTCTGTCCTACAGTTAACGTACCTCTGTCCTAAATGTACCTCAGTCCTACAGTTATCCTACAGTCAAACATTCATCTCTCTTCAGTTAACGTACACATGTTCTGCAACTAAAGTACACATGTCCTTCAGTCAACGTACACCTGATGTACAGTTAGTGCAGCTCTGTCCTATGTTTAACGTAACTCTGTCCTAGAGTTAACGTACACCCGTCCTGCCATTAGCGCATCTCTGTCCAACAGTCGATGTACCTCTGTCCAACAGCTGATGTACCATTGTGCTACGGTTAATGTGCAACCGTCCTACTTTACCGTATACCTGTCCTACAGTTAACGTACACCTGTCCTATAGTTAACTTTCACCTGTCCTACAGTTAATGCACACCTGTCGTATATTAACGTATACCTGTCCTAAAGTTAGCTTATACCTGCCCTACAGTTAACACACTCGTGTCATACAGTTAAAGTACCTTTGTAGTACAGTTAAGATGCACTGTCCCACAGTAAATTTACTTCTGCCCTACAGCTAGTGCACACCTGTCCTACAGTTACGTACACCTGTCCTGCAGTTAGATACACCTGTCCTACAGTTAACGTACACCTGTCCTACAGTTAACGAACACCTGTCCTACAGTTATGTACATCTAACCAAATACCTCTGTCCTACAGTTAGCGTACACTTGTCTTATAGTTAAACAGTTAATGTGTACTCCTCCAACAGTTAAATTACACCTGTCCTATCGTTAACGCACCCTGTCCGACAGTTAACGTACCTCTGTCCTACAGTTAACACACTTCTGTCCTCCAGTAACACAACTCCGTCCTACAGTTAACATACCTCTGTCCTACAGTTAACACACCTCCGTCCTACAGTAACACACCTCCGTGCTACAGTTAACACACCTCCGTCCTACAGTTAACACCTCTCCATCCTACGGCTAACGTACCTCCGTCCTACAGTTAACACACCTCCGTCCTACAGTTAACGTTCTCCTGTCATCCAGTTAACACACCTCCGTCCTACAGTTAACATACCTCTGTCCTACAGTTAACGTTCCCCCTGTCATCCAGTTAACACACCTCCGTCCTACAGTTAACATACCTCCGTCCTACAGTTAACATACCTCTGTCCTACAGTTCACGTTCCCGTGTTATCCAGTTAGCATACCTCTGTCCAGCTGTTATCGAGCATATGTCCTACACCTAATGTGTTCAAGTCCTACAGTTTACGATAGCCACTAACCTTCTTCTTCTTCTTCTTCTTCTTCTTCTTCTTCTTCTTCTTCTTCTTCTTCTTCTTCTTCTTCTTCTTCTTCTTCTTCTTCTTCTTCTTTGTCCTTCAGCGTTCCAGTATCTGGTAGCGTGTGAACTCGTTTTGCCCTGTTGGGAAAGTCACACTATACTCGAGAATATAGTCAGTTCACTCCGACTTCGTTGAGTGCAGAAATTTGTGGGAAGAGGTTGTGGAAAAAGATAGATCAAAGATATGGTAGACAGTCAAGACAGTAGACGACAGTACAGCAAAGGAGAGAGAATTACTGAGAGCGAAAGGGAAAGGGGACGTTACTAGCACAGAATATCCAGAAGGAGGGGGAACTATTTGTACAAAGAGACCCCCCCCCCCCCCCCCCCCCCCCCCGGTATCCCCACGTGGGAACCATAGCCGTCTGTTAACAGTGGAATCTTACTCAGCGGACAGACAAGCAGGAAGTAAGAACCAGGCCTAAAGGGCCACCACTCATGCCCTTGCATGGTGGATACGGGGGAACAACCCCTCCTCCTCTTCCCCACCCTCACCCCACCCCACCCCCGGTCAGCGAACGTGGTTTTGCAGCGAACACAGCCGCTTGGGAAGAAAGAAGGGGGGGGGGGGGGGGAGAAAGACAGTGACGGGCGAAGGAAGATGGGCGAGGGGACGGGAGGGGGGGTCGGGGGGGGGGTGGTGTGGGGGGTAGAGCGAAAAAGCGGGAACCCCCTTGGGCTTCAGAAGTGTTGACCTTCCTTGCTGTTCTTCTTCCGACATCAGCGGGGAAAGGGCGGGTTGAGGAAAGGGGGGAGGAGGAGAGGGTAAGGAGATGTAAGGGAGGGGGGCGGAAGCGAGGGAGACGGAGAAGTGAGAGTGGGGGTTAAGGGGTAGGGATGGTGGGCAGTTGCTTTGCCAAACTGTGCGTGGCCGTCACCCTCATCGTCATCGTCATCATCTTCATCGTCATCGTCATTGTCATCTCATCGTCATCGTCATCGTCATTGTCATCGTCATTGTCATCGTCATTGTATTGTCATCGTCATCGTCATTGTCATCGTCATGTGTCATTGTCATCGTCATTGTCATCGTCGTCGTCTTTGTCATCGTCATTGTCATTCTCATTGCCATCGTTGTCATTGTCGTCGTCATTGTCATTGTCGTCGGTTTTGTCATCGTCATCGTCATTGTCATTGTCGTCGTCATTGTCATCGTCATTGTCATCGTCATCGTCATCGTCATCATCATTATCATTGTTATCGTCATTGTCATCGTTATCGTCATCGTCATCGTCATTCGTGTCATTGTCATCGTCATCGTCATCGTCATCGTCATCGTCATTGTCCAGCACTATAGACTCTGACAGTCATTGTGGACTATGTCCGTGTATTGTGGACTTTGAGCGTCATTGTGGACTATGTCCGTGTATTGTGGACTTTGACAGTCATTGCGGACTATATTCATGTCTTATTGTCTCTGACAACTCCTCACTACATCTACCTCTAGAAGTATTCACAATCCTACCACTAAAATTATTCACTTCTTCTACCACGAAGTCTATTTACGACTTTTGGCCTCAAAACTATTGACTATTTTCACTTCTAATACTATTCGTTAGTTCTACGACTAAACATCCCACCAATTTTACCACTAAGTCTGTTCTCTACATTCACAAAACTGATCGCTATTTCAACCATTTAAACCATTCATAACTTTTACCACCAAAAACTATTTACTGCTTCTACCAATCAGTTTGTTCACGATTTTCGCTACTAGAAATATTCAGTACTTTTACCACTAAAGCTATTCGCTATCTTTACCACAAAAACTATTGACAATTTATACCACTAACTCTATTTACTACTTTACCACTGAAACATCACCAGCTTAACAACTAACACTGTTGGCTACTTTTATCATAGCACAGAAATTATTCGCTATTTTCACCTCTAAAACGTTTTAGAACTTTCACCACTATAACTATTCACTGCTTTTATCACAGAACTATTCACTCTTTCCTCCAGTAAAACAAGCGACTACTTTTCCCAGTTATAATCATTTCTTACTTCTACCCTAAAGCTATTCACGAGTTATACCATCGAAAGTTTTCACTATTTTTTTAAACTACTAAAACCACTTACACTTTTCACAAATTTCACCACTAAATCTATTCACTACGTTTACGATTAAAACTATTTTCCACTTTTGCTACTACTCATCCTATTGACCATTTCTACGAATAAAAACTACTCATCACTTTCATCACGAATACTCTTCATCACTTTTACGATTAACACTGTTCATACTGTTATAACTTAAACTGTCCACTACTTTCACCTGTAAAACTATCCACTACCTCTGCCACTGAAATTGTTCACTACCATTACTACTAAAACTATTATTATTCATTACCTTTCACAACAATAACTATCACTTCCTTTATCACTGAAACTTTTACTACCTTTACCACTAAAACTAAATTATTCACTACCTTTACCACAAAAAACTATTCACTACCTTTACCACTGAAACTATTCACTACCTTTTACACAAAAGCTATTCGCTACTTTATCACCACTGAAACTATTTACTATCTTCATTACAAAAATCATTTAATATTCTAAGAGACGGAAACATTAACAAACAGCTTTCGCCGGGAGACCCACGTCCATACTCCCAGGTAATCTTTTTTATGTGAAGCGCAAGAAACTCTCACTCGATGATGGTAAGAAAAATAGTAATGACAAATTGCGTCTGAATTCAAGTTAATTTAAATCAGCGTCCGTAACGATAGATGTTGGAATGGCAATTGAAAAGTCAGTTACGTCACGACAGATGCTGAAATTGTAACGTGAGAAGTCAGTAACATCACAACACACGTTGAGATGTCAATGTCAGTAGTCAGTGATGTCACGATGCTGTTGCACGGTTGCAATGCAATGTGCAATGTCAAAAGTCACGATGCATGTTGCAATGGCAACATATCAGTAAGTCAATGACGTCACAAAATATGTTGACATGACAGCACCAAAAGGCTGTGGCGACTCCAAAGATGAAAAAGAAATTTCAGAAGTCTTGATGACACGACAATTAATGTTAAAAGACAACGTCAGAAGTCAGAGACGTCACGATAGATTTTGAAGTGGCATTACAAGTCAGCGACGTCTTGACAAATGCTGAAGAGGGAATGTCGGGAAGTTACTGACATCACAATAGTTCTTAAGTCGCATTCTCAGAGGTCAGTGACGTCACGATGAACGTTGAGATGGTAACGTCAAAAGCAAAAGCAAAGGCCCAACAAAGAATTACTGTATGACGGGAACAGGGAAGAGCCCAGCCGAAATACGATGATGATGCTACTGGGTAGCCGGTAGACGGGCCCCAATGATGATAATGTAGGTGTGTGGCCAGTGACAGGCCTCAATGATGATAATGAAGGTGTGTGGCCAGGTGACAGCCTCATTAATAATGATGTGTGTAGCCAGTTTACATTGACAGGCTTACAAGCTGATAATGTAGGTGTGGGCCCATTACAAACCTCATAATGATAATGTAGGTGTTTGGCCAGAGACAAGTTTACAAGCTAATAATGTAGGTGTGTGGCCAGTAAGCCTCATGGCAATGATGATGCAGGTATGTGGCCAGGGCACAGGCCTACGAGTTGATAATGTAGGTGTGTGGCCAGTTAGAAGCCTCATGCTGATGATATAGGTGTGTGGCCATTGACAGGCCTACAGGTTGATAATGTAGGTGTGCGGCCATTGACAAGGCCTACAAGATGATGATGTAGGTGCCTGCCCAGTGACACACACATAATAATTGTGTAGATGTGTGGCTAGAAACATGCGACGTGTTGATGATGCAGGTGTGCAGCGAGGGGTAGGTCCATATAATGGCAATATAGGTTGTGGCCTAGGGCACGCCCACGTGATGATGGAGGAGAGCATTG
>JADBJO010000038.1:127500-152500 GCA_016801955.1 Conus betulinus | reverse complement strand
TCACTTACAAAATCACACATATTGCGTATTGGCACTTCAGTCTTTAAATGTGCGAAGCAATAAGTTGCCAAAGATACAAAACTATTTTTATCCTCCATTGCTTCAGGATTGTAAAACATCAACGAAAGTACAAACTGCGTTATATTTAAGACGTGACATGAATTACTCCAAACTATCCTCCACTTACATATCAAATGAAAGAGAGGCTGTATACAGAACAGGAGCTATGATCAAAGTCAATAACAAGCTGAATGTTAACGTTATGTCTGTCTATCTTCCAAATGGTCCAATAAACGACAACATTGATTGGATCAAACAACTGGATACAAAAAATCAAAAATGGATTATTTTGGGAGATTTTAACGCACATGCTCCGTTCTGGGAGAATGGTTGCACAAAGTTACAAGTAACCGTCTAATTGAAAACATATCTGATGCAAATCTATACTTATTAAGCGATGGTTCTGTCACTAGAGTACCAGATGCACCCAATCACAGAGCAACTTCGGTCGATTTATCACTCATTTCACCAGAATTAGCAATTAATTGTACATGGTCAGTGTGTGAGGATAGTTTAGGAAGTGATCACATTCCAATTGAAATAATTTTGGAAGACAAGGTTGATAGATATACCGAGAATGAGTGTAGAGACAAAATACCAAAGTTTCAACATACATTTGCTAACTGGTTGTCTTTCCAAAGTATCTTAATGACGCATGACATCGGATCCTTTGAAAATGATTGTATTGACACCTTTTATTCTAACCTAACAGAAGCAATTTTAAATGCCGCTACCGAGTCTATTCCAATTTTGAAAGGATCATTAAACCCAAAACATAGTGGAAACATATGGTGGACAAAAGAGTGTGAAGAGGCTGTGGCACATAAAAAAGAAATCTTTTAAACTGTGGTTAAAAAGCTGTATAGCAAAACAAAAGGAAAAGGACAAGAAGAAAGATCAGGTCAATTATTCTTCTAATGATAATAGACAACAATATAGAAGAAGAACTTTTTCAAGATATGAAAAGAGCTAAAATTCACAGCAATAAAGTTGTGGCCCGAGCCAAGAGCCAAGAAAAACTACTGGACTAACTTTTGCAATACTGAAGTACATGAATCAAAAGATCTACATAAAGTCTGGGCAAAGGTGAAAGAAATGAAAAATGGATTCACGCTACCATTTTTTCCATAAGGACAGAGAATAAGCAATTTCTAACGTCTAAAGAAAAAGCTGAACTGTTTCTTGACACATTTACTAGCAACAGCTTATCCACAAATCTGGATGCTGATAGTATTCATTACAGAAATAAGGAGGAAAGTACAGATTCCTATGTTGAACTAAATCCTGATAATACACACTATCTTAATGAACCAATTCAGTTTGATGAATTTATTGAAGCACTGCAGTCATTTTCTTCAAACAATTCTTCTGTTGGTTTGGGATGGCATTTCTTACCAGCTTCTGATCCATTTACCATTTATTGGAAAGAATTGTTATTTTCGTTTTACCAAAAATGTTGGTTAAATGAAGCTCTTCCTAAAATCTGAAGCAGTCAATTGCAATTCCTATTCCAAAGCAAGGTAAACCGAGATCAGATATAAATAGTTATCGACCAATAGCTTTAACTTCTCATGCCAGTAAATTATTAGAAAAAATTATACAGAAAAGATTATTTTATCACTGTGAAAAACAAAATATCATTCCTACATGTCAAGCTGGGTTTAGAAAAGGACGTTGCACAACAGACAACTTAGTTAAACTTACAACTCAAATAAAAAAAACAATTCTCCAAAGAAAAAGTACACTTGCCACATTCTTTGATGTACGAAAAGCTTATGATAGTGTTTTGGCATGCACGACTTTTATATAATTGAAAAAAAAATTGGAATAACAGGTATAACTTATCATTACATAAGCAATTTATTATCAGATAGGTCAATACAAGTCAGGCTGGGAAATGTCTACTCTTCAGCGAAAAGAATTGATATAGGCATTCCGCAAGGATCTGTACTAGCTCCATTATTGTTTAATATATAATTCACGATCTACCAAACTGTCTATCAAAAACAACAAATGTGTGTGCAATATGCAGACGATATATAGCTATTTGGATCAACACATCTTTGAGGAAAAATACTAACAAAAGAACTGTTCATTATGTTCAGAACATATACCAAAGAGAACTTAATAATCTAAATCAATATATGAAAGAAAATGGATTGAACTTGTCTTTTGAAAAGACTTATCTTATGCTTTTTAATAATGGTGAAAATCCTGAAACTCTTCCTCAGTTAGTATTGGATGGAAACCCTCTTGTTTATAAGCAGTCTGTTAAGTTTTTAGGTGTACATTTAACATCAAAATTAAATTGGAAAGTTCATATTGAATATTTGATTTGTAAGCAAGAAAAAAAGATTTAATTTTTTTAAAATCATAAATAAACAGACATGGAGCCAAAATACCAAAACATTACTACACCTTGCAATTTCTTTAGTTCGATCAGTACTCTCCTATGGGCAAGAGGTGTATTTCAGTGCTTCAAATACTCTTTTAAATAAATTACAAAGCATAGATAGGGGGCTATCAAGCTAGCTCTTGGTGTCCCTATGCACTCTAACACTCATAGAACATATAAAGAGAGCAACATGTTGTCATTAACAGAACATCGAAAATTAGCAGTTTCGAAATATGTAATCAGAAGCCTATCTATCGTTAATAATACACAGGAGGAAATATTCTTAAATGCAGAAACAGAGTTCCCAAAGAGAGCAAAAACATAACACACTTCTTCAGCCTATCAAGAATTTTACTGAAGACGTTATGAGTAAAAGCAAAATAGACATTCACAATATTTCAGTCATGCCTATTATACCAATGATACCACCATGGGAACAAAGAAAGGCAAAGTTTGATATAGAATACAGCAGTTACAACAAAAATGAAGAAGAGAATTTATTAGTTACTGACGTTCGCCTTCATTTAGATTCAAAATATTCAAATCATCTAAAAATTTTTCACTGATGGCTCCGTCTTAGAAACGTCAGACAGTGGTGCAGGTTTTGTTATTCCTTCACTCAGAATAGAAAAGTCATATCATTTAGGCAAAGGTGTTTCAATATTTACATCTGAATTGTACGCAATAATGCAAGCTTTAGAATTCATTTGTGATCTACCCTTATTCCATTTATAACATCTTACTATGTGTTGATTCAAAATCAGTTTTACAAACGCTCAAGCAAAATAGCTGCAACAGTCGTAACGATATTGTCTTTGAAATTAAGTATTTAATTCATCGTATTGCTATAAAAGGTATGGTATTGACTTTGCTGCTGGTGCCATCTCATTCTGGGCTCTTTTGGAATGAGGTTGCTGATAGAGCTGCTAAACGAGGAGCTTTCAATAACTCTGACACAGTTTCAAATGAGAAATTAGCATTATCAGCAGATGAAATGTACTCCCTGTTGGAAAAATCCACTTGTACTAGCCCATCTGCTTCTAGATCTAAAGTCTTGACATATAGTAGACCTATAATTAGTTTACTGTACAAAATACGACTAAACTCGTGGAAAGCTAAGTACGTAAAAGTTAATTGTATTTGCAATCTTAAACTGTCAATTCATCACTTACTATTAGAATGCCCAATTTTGCTCGCTAGATACCGAATGAATAATATGGAGTTTTTTTCTGAAGTATGATAACACAAGGGACATTCTGAATGATGAAGAAATTTGACATTATCTTAATTGCAAAAGTTATTCTATCCACACCTATGGAAGATTACTTTGAAGTTAGTTCCAGCTGGCGCGCACCTTCAGAAAAATTCCTCATGCACTGAAAGATACTGTTTATTACTGGCATGCGAGCTCTCTGTCTGTCTGTCTGTCTGTCTGTCTGTCTCTCTCTCTCTCTCTCTCTCTCTGTCTTAGTGCAGACAGAGACACTGACCCTGTTCTCACTGAAAGCAGACAATACTTTGGTATGCATTCACTCATTAGGTGGAGGAAGGTGCATAACTGTGCATGTGTTTCATTACAGAAATCGTATTTTCTTTTAAAATACCCTTTTTTTTGTGGTGGATTCTGTACTCCATGCATTCATCACAACACACACGTTTGTGATTAATCGACAAAGGTGCCTAAAATAAAGGCAAAATGGTCTATTCCGGATCACTGTAAGGATACGGTGCTGCTGTTTATCATTGGGGACTCACAGACCTGCTTGACAAGCGGACCACGGTAAGTGAACCACCCCACCCGAGTCAGCGTATGTGTATGTATGTGTGTGTGTGTGTGTGTGTGTGTGTGTGTGTGTGTGTGTGTGTGTGTGTGTGTGTGTGTGTGAGGGTGGCAACAAGAAGCACCAAGCGTCAGTTCTGTAGGACTTTCAGCTCCAGTCAGTCTCAGACTTGGCTGCAGCTGGCGCTTTCTGGAACACACATCGACCTTGCTCTACTAAGCATGGACAGTTGAGCTTGCCAAGAGTCGCAGCTTTGTATGTGTCGACAAGAACGATAATAGTGGCTCGCTTGCTCCTCTTCTTTTGGGAGCTTGTAAGTCGAGACGATGACATCCAATGAGTCTTGACCAAAGATCATGTTGACTTGGAGGGAAAACTTGTTTCCTTACACACACACTCACACACACACACACACACACACACACACACACACACACACACACACACACACACACACACACACACACACACACACACACACACACACACATTCACACACACACACACATACACACACTCACACACACACACACACACACACGCGCGCGCGCGCGCGCGCGCGCGCTCACACACACGCGCGCGCTTTCAATAGGGCCACGCCCCCTAGAAAGGGTGTGTGTTTACAGAAAACAAGAGCTTCAAAGTTTCGGCAGAAAGAAACAAGTCATAAATACCAACTATATACATTTCATTATCTACACTCTTACTTATAAATCAATTTAGGAAATTGCAAACTCTCTTGCTTTAAAAGCTTTGTACAGGTAAATGCAGAGGTTTTTCACAGTTTTTGCATTAACGGAGGATAACAATAGATTTAGATGAAAAGCATTTGCTATTCTGTAATATTTTAGAGCGATCAATTCTTTTCTTAATTTATCGTATAATGGACAGCATAAGACAAAATGAACTTCGTTTTCTTCAGTATCCTTACAAAATGGACACAATAGATCATTAGGTGTAGGATTCCTGTATCTATAGTAATGAACAGCAAGGTGATGCACCAAAACGAAACAATGACATTATATGTTTTAAGTGTCTCTCCATATCTAATTGTAAATATTTTGGAATACAAGAGAGAGAGAGAGAGAGAGAGAGAGAGAGAGAGAGAGAGAGAGAGAGAGAGAGAGAGAGAGATTCGGGCGTTTCACCGAGGGGTTCATTATATGGTACTTACGCCCGCTGTTCAGCCAGCACAACCCCTCCCCACCCCCTCTTCCCTTCTGTTTATCCCTTCGTACACTCTCCACCACTCCCTCCTTCTTCTTCTCCTTTCTCCCCCCCCCCCCCCCCCCCCCGCTTATTCGCTCTTGTCCCATAGTCTGTCTCACTTCCTGACATCCTGTCGCCTCCCACCCCTCTCCCTCTCTGTGTGATATTCCTGCCCCTTCTCTCTCTCCCCC
The DNA here is from genome assembly GCA_016801955.1 of Conus betulinus. Lineage (NCBI taxonomy): Eukaryota > Metazoa > Mollusca > Gastropoda > Neogastropoda > Conidae > Conus > Conus betulinus. The sequence continues at coordinate 146,864 of JADBJO010000038.1, read as the reverse complement.
CCCCTCTCTCTCTTCCGTCCCCCCCCCTCTCTTCCTATCCCTTCTCTATATCTCTCTCTTTCTCTCTCTCTCTGTCTGTCTCTGTCTGTCTCTGTCTCTGTCTCTATGTCTGTCTGTCTGTCTGTCTGTCTGTCTCTCTTTCTCTCTCTCTCTCTCTCTCTCTCTCTCTCTCTCTTCCTCCTGTCCCTTCTCTCTATGCCTCTGTCTCTGTCTGTCTGTCTGTATCCAGGGGCAGGCGCTGCGGTCAATGCAGGATGTGAGGGAGTCGGACGTCTTGGTCCTGTGCTCCGGCAGACTGGGATGGGTTGACCTATAGACCCCCTGACCCCCTTGACCCCTGACCTCCCAGATCCTCGTCTGTCGGACAACGATGTTTGGAAAACGTTGTTTACAGTGAACCATACACAGCAGAAATGAATGAACCCAGCTGCTTGGACAGTCCCATTTAGAAAAACAAGAATTTCTGTTTGTGACGAATTCTCTAAAGAATGGAACATCTGCTGGTCCTGCCGGTTTGATTCGTGAGCTGTTAGAAGCTGGTGGAGACATGGTGATTGAATTCTTCCTTGACTTTTATAATACCCGTTTTGATACAGGACTATAATCGGGAATGCTGGACTGAATCGATCAACACCCAACTGTTTAAGAAAGTGCAATGGATGATTCTGGTAGTTACAGAGACAGTACACTGCCTGACATAAGCAGCAAATTGTTTGGCTTTGTTATAAACAACATGTTATAGAAAAAAATGGATCGATCAAAATAACATAACGAGTGAATTTCTAGCTGTTACAACACACACACACACACACACACACACACACACACACACACACACACACACACACACACACACACACACACACTTGCGCACACGCACGCACACACACACACACACACACATACACACACGCACGCATGCGCACGCACGCACGGACAAACACATAGACAAGAATAGAAGACATGCACAAACACACATGAACACACAGACACGCGCACAGAGATGTACTCACAACCCACCCACCTAGACACCCACCTACACACACCCATTAACCAACCCACTTATCTACCAGCTACACCCACCCACTTATCCCACGCGCGCGCACGCACGCACGCACACACACACACACACACACACACACACACACACACACACACACACACACACACACACACACACACACACACATATTGAAAAATATGTTCATGATTGCATGACATTGAAAAGACAATACTGGCTCCCAGTATGGGCCCAGATGAATTGTTGTCCATTCATTAATGATGATTTCTTATGATGCCATGCTGTTTCTCTATACCCTTAAGCATTCTCGTGATAATACAGTCTCTCTCTCTCTCTCTCTCTCTCTCTCTCACACACACACACACACACACACACACACACACACACACACACACACACACACACACACACACACACTATCACTAGAATGGTCTACGTTCACGGGTGATAGCGCTTAGTGGGTAAAAGACGAGACAGTCATCGTGGAGCAGGGGGGGGGGGGGGGGGGGGGGGAGAAGGGACAGTCCTCCCAGAAGACACCATGGCCGAGTCACAGAAGAGCGGAGTGTGACGGAAGAGGGAAACAAGGAAGGAAAGAAAGGAGTGGAGGGGTGGGGGGTGGGGGAGGGTAAGGCATAGGGGGACGACTTCATACTAAATTGAAAATCGATTAGTTGTTCCCTCCCGGGGCAATTGATCCATCGATTGGTGTTTCTCGCCTCCCTACTCGAGGGGATGGCTTGCTGATGGGCTACGTGCTGATGGAGCGGTTAACTCCCCCTCCACCCCATCCCCCGCTGCCCTCCCCTTCTTCTCCCCACACTCCCTTCACTCTCACCCCCTGCTGGCTATACTCCACAGCTAAGGTTTCGCACCACATCCCTACAGAATCCATGTAAACGTTCTGAGGCCTACCATAATTTTTGAGTTAGCATTTAATGTTAATGGATAATTGATGAAAAGAACAATTCCCCACTAATTATTTCCCTTTTTTTTTATTAGGGGGGGGGGGGGGGGGGTCCACTGCTGACATTATTTACAATCTTCAAATACATGACCTTCCCTTAGTTGACGTCACATTTTAGGCCTTTGCACTCACCTGTGACCCTAGTATCTTTGCTCCAGTGGAAAACCCCCAATAATCCCATTCCTTTGATTTTAGAATATCTGCTTGGAACCACCTGGATTATCCCTTGATTGACATATGAAAGAGAATGGGGAGAATCAGCTTTCAGACACAATACAAATTCTCAAAACTATCTATCTAAATGCACCAGTCTATAAATATTTGACTCCTTAAGTAAGGCCTTGGCGCATCGTGTTTTTTTTCCTGCTCATATCCTTTGTTGTTATCACTACTTTCTTTTTTTGTTCTGTCAAATTTGTTCTTGTTCATTTTCTGTTGTTGTTCTTGCCAAATGCATATTAGTTTTCCTTGCTAATCTACCTTCATTGTTTTTGCCAAACAATCCTCTGCTATTCTTGCTAATTTCCTTTGCTGTTCCTCTAATTTCCTTTGTTGGTCATGCTATTTGTTGTTGTTGTTTCTAAATTCCTTTGTTGTCGTCCCTGCTCAATTTCCTTTAATTCAATTCCTGCTAATTTGAATTTTTAAACCGTCAAGCTTAGATTTCTCCGCCGTTGTTGTAGCTAACTTCTTCTCTTGTTATTCATGCTTCTTTCTTTTGTTTCATTTTGTTTCAAAAATGTTAAAGTTCACCATGTACCATCTTTTTTAAAACAAAATGCATAGACTTTATCCCTCTCTGAAAACAATTTAGAATGAATGTGACCTTGCTTGCAGTAATTATATTAGAGTTTAAGAAAACAGGTTTTTGCTGGTAGTTCTTTGAAATTTTGTGTTTTAAAATTTGGGGATTAAGTTTTAGTATATCATGTATTCTCCGAAATATTGTAAACCATACTCTATTCTCCAGAGGCTGGGTTAATAAACTCAAGACACTCTATATAAGATGGAATGATATTGGCCACGTGGGCCCACCTAGGGAAACTCAAATTTCAGCTTTAAAAAAAATCCAGGTTAGCACACGGGATAAGCAACACAGACGTCAGTGAAAAGCATAGTCACCCTCCTTTTTTTCAACAATGATAATTACAGGCTCTCTAAAAATTCTTTCTCGTTTTTCTCCTCACACGAACTGAAAACATGTTTTCCTGGCAAATATTTCATCGTAACATTATGTTCAGGCGGATCTGGTCGCAAAATCCAGAGGTGAGTAAGCTCAGACAGAAAAAAAAAGCAATTTTCAAACAACACTCGTTCAGGTGGATGTGATATTTCTTTGTAGCAAGATCTTGAAAAAGAGCTTCCACTTTCAAAGGTTTATCAGAAACGGTTATAGACTCACATTCGGTTACACTTTGAATGAACCAGATGATTAATATTTCAACATCCTGAGGATTTATTATTAGCTTTAGTCCCGTCGTATATTTTGTCTTCGCATTTTTCTTACTACCCAGTCAGATTGCTGGACTTTTCTTTCTTATCCAGAAACAAGCCAGAAACATTGACGATCTTTTGATGACACAATTTATTTATTTTTTTTCGTTTTCAATATGGGTCATCAAATCATTCATGACCAGGAGGTGGTCAGCCTACAGGAGGATTTTGTATTCTACGTTAGCGATGTGGATGCCTTTTGGATAGGATCTTCCCTTGTCAGTATGGCATATAGTGATGCTTTTCATTCTGGATATGTCTTTATTATTATGACACGTAGAGAGGCTTTTCATTCTGGATATGTCTTTATTATTATGACACGTAGAGATGCTTTTCATTCTGGATGTATCTTTATTATTATGACACGTATACATGCCTTTCATTCTTGATATATCTTTATTATTATGACACACGTAGAGATGCTTTTCATTCTGGATATGACTTTATTATTATAACACGTAGAGATGCTTTTCATTCTGGATATATCTTTATTATTATGACACGACACGTAGAGATGCTTTTCATTCTGGATATGCCTTGTCATTACATTATGACAAGTAGCGATGCGTTCATATCTGATTTTGTCCTTGTCCTTGTCACTGCAAGTAGTAATGCCTTTATATCTGGAGTTGTCCTTGTCACTGCAAGTAGTGATGCCTTTATATCTGAAGTTGTCCTTGTCCTTGTCACTGCAAATAGTGATGCCTCTATATCTGAAGTTGTCCTTGTCACAGCAACTAGTGATGCCTTAATATCTAGAGTTGTCCTTGTCACTGCAAGTGGTGATGCCCTTCACATCTGGATGTTCCGTCATCATTACGCAAGTATTGCAACATTCAGAACAAACAGACACAGGCAAATATATTGATCTTACAAATTTACTTCGTGTTCTTTTTTTTTTCTTGACTTCAAGAATATTTTTGATCGTTTGATCAACTTATTCGGAAGAAAAACTGTTCATCTCTCTAACTGATCCTTGGACAGTCTCACGATTTCAGTCATGAAATGACACAAATCATGTGTGCTATTTAAGTGGTATTGGCAAGACAAACTGACAATCACAAGATACTAGGCACACTCTTGACCACCACCATATGCCACACACACACCTCAGAGCGTATCCAAAGTTGCATCAAACCCACAACAATCAATTCGGAACATAGCAGCATTTCAAGGAAAACGATTACACAAATGCACCATACGTTCAACACGAATAAGTCAAAAATATCAGCACACCACCAATTATTATTCCCAGCAGTGTTTCAATATAAATTCCAGTCCACAGTATCACAATTCACTGAATGGATGGAAATGATTGATCATATTTAACCCAGTAAGCATAACTCATGGAGCACAACTCGTTGATTACAAAGGCACTGACTGCACATGGCGGCATACGTCAACCAGGGGACTTAACTCTAGTTTTAAAAAGCTGAAGGTGCCAGGGTCGATTTTCCGATATGGAATCAGTATTCAGACATGGCGTCGCCTGCCCCGTGACAAGCCCCTGACCATTGAGATAGACGAGGGCTTAAAGATCATTGCAGGCTGTGGCAATGAGGAAGTATGTGTGCAGAAGATCGATACAATGGACATGTCAATTAACTGGCCACTTTCCTGCAGTGATCAAAACGTAGGGTCGTAGCACTGAGCTCCAGGGTCTTGGCGCAAAAAAGAAAGTGCGTCGTGTATTATATACCCTTGGAGAAAAAGGCGACTGCGTAAAAGATGAATGCAGAGTTTGATGTGAAGGAATATGTTGTAGGTGTAGTTCCTGGTTGTTTGAATGTGTGCACTGTGTGCATTATTTGGTTGTGAAAGAATGCGAATGCATTGTTATGTAACTTTACTTTTAAATATGGTTTATACTTCTCCAGCAACGTCAATGTGATCTGAATTTGAAACGTTCTTTTTTTTCGTGTAAGATTAGTGAGAGGGAAAATTTCCATCGTTTCATTCACTGACCAGAAAATGTGGCAAATTCACAGGGCATAAACAAAATCTCTGGACATAATTAAAAATCCACACTGATCTTTTACCCTTATGTACAACATGCATCTAATCTGTATTGAAGATGACGTGAACCTGGACACAAGCTGAAACACACACACACTCACAGACGTACACACACACACACACACACACACACACACACACACACACGCACGCACGCACGCACGCACGCACGCACGCACGCACACACACACACACACATATACACACACACGCGCACGCGCGCGCGCGCGCGCGCGCCAATTACACTGTTAGTGTTTCAGTCCTTCGAATGAGACTATAAACCGAGGTTCCGTGTGTGAACGCACGCATAACATCTTGCGCACACGTAAAATCCCATCACCAACTTTCGGAGGAGAAGGCTAGTTTGGCCGTTGGTATGGATAACACGTTATACATAGCATGCACCCTGCGTGAGAAATGAAGAATGAAGGAAGTAAGGAAATTGAGTGAACAATATATGACGATATTGACTGGATGACACGGGAAAACGACTGAATGATGCGCCAGCTGGCAGCTCTTCAGTTGGCACTACCCAGGTAGGCAGCCCGTTGTGTAAACGAGTGTGGATTGTAAAGCGCTTAGAGCTTGATCTCTAACTGAGGATAGGTGCTATATAAGTATTCATAATAATAATGAAAATAATAATAATAGTGTTTTATGTGAACGAAGTTCTCAGCGGGTGAACACTGTTAGAAGTCACGTGACTACTATTGTCAACCGGCTAAAATGCCCACACGTCCTGACTGACGTGACTACGTCCAATAACGGGCAGACAGGATCCGTTAAAGGCCGATGTCCTCTTGACATAGGAGTGGGGTCAATTAAAACAAATCTATACTTTATGCAGATCATCTGACTCGTCATCGAGAAAACCCCGATTCATCCTTACCATTCAGCTGGCCTATGAATAACATTAGCATCACCAACCTTAGGACTTCATCTAGGACACCCGTGAAATGGTTTGCCTTGGGACTTCATCTAGGACATCCGTAAACTGGTTTGCCTTGGGACTTCATCTAGGACACCCGTGAAATGGTTTGCCTTGGGACTTCATCTAGAACACCCGTGAATGGTTTGCCTTGGGACTTCATCTAGGACACCCGTGAAATAGTTTGCCTTGGGACTTCATCTAAGACCATTGTGAAAACTGGTTTGCCTTAGGACTTCATCTAGGATACCCGTGAAATGGTTTGCCTTGGGACTTCATCTAGGACACCTGTGAAATGGTTTGCCTTGGGACTTCACCTAGGACCATCGTGAAATGGTTTGCCTTGGGACTTCATCTAGGACCATCGTGAAATGGTTTGCCTTGGGACTTCATAGGACACCTGTGAAATGGTTTGCCTTGGGACTTCACCTAGGACCATCGTGAAATGGTTTGCCTTAGGACTTCATCTAGGACCATCGTGAAATGGTTTGCCTTGGGACTTCATCTAGGACCATAGTGAAATAGTTTTGCCTTGGGACTTCATCTAGGACACCCGTGAAATGGTTTGCATTGGGACTTCATCAAGGATACCCATGAAATGGTTTGCCTTGGGACTTCATCTAGGACACCCGTGAAATGGTTTGCCTTGGGACTTCATCTAGGACCATCGTGAAATGGTTTGCCTTGGGACTTCATCTAGGACCATCGTGAAATGGTTTGCCTTGGGACTTCATCTATGACCATCGTGAAATGGTTTGCCTTGGGACTTCACCTAGGACACCCGTGAAATGGTTTGCATTGGGACTTCATCTAGGATACCCGTGAAATGGTTTGCCTTGGGACGTCATCTAGGACACCCGTGAAATGGTTTGCCTTGGGACTTTAGCTAGGACACCCGTGAAATGGTTTGCCTTGGGACTTCATCTAGGACACCCGTGAAATGGTTTACATTGGGACTTCATCTAGGACACCCGTGAAATGGTTTGCCTTGGGACTTCATCTAGGACACCCGTGAAATGGTTTGCATTGGGACTTCAGCTAGGATACCCGTGAAATGGTTTACCATGGGGACTTCACCTAGGACACCCGTGAAATGGTTTGCCTTGGGACTTCAGCTAGGACACCCGTGAAATGGTTTACATTGGGACTTCAGCTAGGACACCCGTGAAATGGTTTGCCTTGGGACTTCATCTAGGACACCCGTGAAATGGTTTACATTGGGACTTCATCTAGGATACCCGTGAAATGGTTTGCCTTGGGACTTCACCTAGGACACCCGTGAAATGGTTTGCCTTGAAACTTCAGCTAGGACACCCGTGAAATGGTTTGCCTTGGGACTTCATCTAGGACACCCGTGAAATGGTTTACATTGGGACTACATCTAGGACACCCGTGAAATGGTTTGCCGTCACACTGGCTTTGAGAGAGAAACCAGTTCTGTAAACAGTAACTTCACCAATATTATGAGAGGACTTCAGACATCCGCGAAATGATTAGCTGTCATGGCAGCTTTTACGGTGGAATTTGTTCTGTAAACAACGTTGGCATTAACAACATGGAGAGTTCATCTATGACGCCAGCGAAATGAGTTGCTTTCGTCGTTGTTTTTGCATAGATCCTAGTTCTATGCATCAACAACATGTGGAGTCAATTTATGACATCAACGAAATGAATTCCTTTCGTCGTCACTTCAGAAACATCCTAGTGCTACAAACATATAGCCGCGTTTATAAAGATCCGCATGTTACTTCTGTCACAGAACAAAACATAAGTAAAAAAGAGGGGAAAAAAATTCTCTCTTCTCTCCGCTGAACGGCTCGTGTGAATGTGAGGCCTTTTTTTTTTTTTTTTTTTTTTTTAACGATATTTGGTTGGGTGAAACGGACGCTTTTGTGGTAGTATGGTGACGTCGTTACCAGAATGAGGGCACTGGAGCAAAAACGTCAGTTTCGCGCAAAAAACAGAGCAAGCACCACCTCTCAGCCTGGCTCATCTCCAAGTCTGCCCTGTCCAGACTGCAACAGACTAGTCAATGCGAGGATCAACTTGATCCGCCATCTTCTTACACACACCACCACCCAGTGATAGCTGAAGTCCCGGTCAAGGACAAACACAGCGCTGACAGTGAAGCCCCCACAGACCCAGTGACTATGGGTCCGCCCCACCCAGCTGGGAGTGGCATTTTTTTTCACCTGTACACCTGCGATACAGAAACCACTAGACCTCAGTCAAAACCCATCCTGGTGGTGTGCGTGCTCGCTTTGCAGTCACGTGACAGACGCCTCGTGACACGCCCTTCGTGAGTCGCCTGATCACGACAGCTGTCACCGCGGGCGACGTTCCGTCACGTGCATTGCGTGACTTAGTTCGCCCTACATCTCTCTCCTGGCTGGTCCTACCGTATGAACTTCAAGCCGTGTATGAGCGGGGTTTTCAGTATGGTTAGGCTTAGTAGTGTGAGTAGCGCTTCACCATTTCGTCAGAGCTTTCGCAATGGGGTAAGGGGTAGTGAGGTGAGAGCTATAGCAAAGAGGTCAGGGTCTTAACAGTGGGGTCAGAGCTATAGTAAGTTAATAAAGTCAGGATTTTAACAGTGGGGTCAGATCTATAGTAACAAAGTCAGGGTTTTTAACAGTGGGTTTAGAGCTATAGTAATGAAGTCAGGGTTTTAACAGTGGGTTTAGAGCTATAGTGGTGAGGTCAGGGTTTTAAAGTGGGGTCAGAGCTACAGCAATGAGGTGAGGGTTTTAACAGTAGTGTCAGAACTATAGCAATGAGGTCAGGGTTTTAAAACAGTAGTGTCAGAACTATAACCGTGGGGTCAGGGTTTTAAAAGTATTGTCAGAGCTATAGCAATGAGGTCAGGGTTTAAAAATGTAAGGTCAGAGCTATAGCAATGAGGTCATGAGGTTTACAGTGGAGTCAGAACTGTAGCAATGGGGTCAGGGTTTTAACCGTGAAGTCAGAGCTACAGCAGTGTGAACAAAGTTTCTGACAGCAAAGTTTTTTCCAATGTGGGGATGGTGTTGACTGTATGAAGAGAGCTGGTAACACTATTCACAGAATGTTAACTATGTGAACAGTTTTTTTTTTTAAGTATGAACGCTCCTCAAATGGTGCGAATAGTACTTTAACGGAAATGAACAAAACTTTAACATTGTGAATAGAAATACTCGTCCAGAAATACTCGTACATTCCAACTCTCAGGGACACCTGTACTCCCCTCCCTCTCGTCTCACCCCCACCCCCTTTGCAGGAAATGCATGTAAGTTTAAACTTTTCTTCGTCTGTCAAAAAAAATTTGCTCTCTTCCCTGGAATATTTGTGACTTCCAACTTTCAGGATTACCTATAACATCTCTCCCTTCAAGACATATCTGGTACTTCCCGCTTTCAGGGAATACATGTTGTCAAGGTCAAGTGACCTAGCGGTTAGGAAGGAGACGGAGTAAGTGGTGAAGAAAGGCACAGTCGACACCCAAAACTCCCGACACCAGGAAACGCAGGGGTACATTCAAAACAACATTTATTTCCACAACACTAACATAAATTTCATATTCTCATTCACACAGATATGGGACAAGGGAAACTGAAGAAGAAAAGAGGACAGACGAGGAGCAAGTTCTGAGGAGGTGGGAAATAGAGAAGAAGGATATATACCTACCAGAAACTATCTATTTAAGGGGACAAAGTAACCCAAATACACCTTCCCCCAGAACCCGGGTCACCCGCCTATTGTTTGCCCTAAATCCCACTAATCACTATGTCCCTTCAAGTAAAAGAAAAAAGCAAGGTAGAAAGAAAACTCGTGGAGAGCGTGGCAGCAGAGAATCCTCAGAAGAGAAGCCCCCTTCAAGCGAGTGTTTCGGCCCTTTATCTCCTGACACTCTAGGGGGGTTGGGCCACACCCGGTTCATGACTCTGCTGCTCCTTTTTTTTTTCCCCATCTTGGGACGAGCCATGGCTGGGATTCGAACCCATGCCTTCTGGGACATGCTCATTTCCACTTAATGACTCGCGCACTAACCACTGAGCCACAGGGACACCTGATATTTGTAGGAAAGTTAAGCCTTATGAAGTTCACTTTTGTTCCTCCTTGACCAGATCCAACTTGAACACCTCTCTGCCGCTTCTGCCATTGCTTTCAGGGCTCTGGCTTTTTTCCCTCCCTGCAATTGAGAGCTGTTTCATGAGGCTGTATGCAGACGTTCCTACGAACCCCCTAGCTCCAATTTCTGCAGTGAGGACTTTGACCTGATAGCCTTCTCTCCTCAGGCTGTTTGCCAGATCAGCATACTTATCAGTCTTGTAGATTTGAGCTGCCTCCATTCTGTTCTCATATGGCACCGTGAGCTCGATCATGATCAGCTGCTTGGTTGACTGAGAGTGTACTACTATGTCTGGTCTCATGCCACTCTTGCTGATAATCTCTGGGTGACTATTCCATTCTGGGAGGTCTGCTGTGCACTCTCAGTCATCTGCCCCGTCCAGCAGACTCTGCCTGCTTGTTTCGAGTGGCACTGTTGTTCTTGGCCATTATTCGCTGCCTCCTGCCGTGAAGAATGTTGTGGGTGCTTTTGGAGTCCTGATTGTCCCTTTTGTGGTGTTGGTACTAGTCCAGACTACTTGTACAATCTCTTTGAGCACTTGGTTGTGCCTCCATGTGTACCTTCCTTGAGCCAGGGCTACTTTACATAAGCTTAGGACAGGCTCCACTGTTTGTTTTTCATGGCAGAGGGGGCATGAAGGATCGTCTGTTTTTTCCCCACTTCACCAGGTTTGCATTTGAGGGCAGAAGGTCATATGCAGATCTGAGAATGAAGCTGATCCTGAGAGGGGCCATGTGCCAAATGTCATTCCAAGTGAGACTTCTTTGGAGTGCATTCTCCCACGTTGTCCATTGCCCTTGCTGGTTCTGCTGGACTGCTTTTTGGAGTCTTTTTTGGTCTTCTTTCTTTCCTCATCTCCTGAATCATCATGTCTCTTTTGGCTTTTCCTTTGGCCTTTGACCACCATTCAGTTTTGGTCACCCCCAGTCCTTGTCTGTTGGTCTGTGTGTGTCCTGTTGTTTCTCTGATCTTGAGACTTTCTTTTGCAGAATCCATCGCCTCTTGAACTTTCCATTTTCTGCCTGTCTTCAGCTGGGGCTTGATTGCTTCAACCACCTTGTCTCCTGAGTCCTCCAGCATGCTTTGAAGTCTGATCTTCCCTGCTTTATATTCCTCCAGGATGGATTTCAGTGGTAGTTTCAGCTGCTTGGCGACAGTATAACGCTATGTCAGTCAGACAGGGTGGGACACCAAGCCATTTCCTTGTGAACTTGTGTTGATTTTGGATTCCATTGCCTCCACTGTGCTGGTGCAGATGTCGTATATCATCAGAGGCCATAGGAGCTTTGGTATCAGCATGAACTGCAGACACCAGACCTTGTATTTGCCAGGGAGCCCACACTGGTCAATGGTCTCCAAGCCTTCTTCCGACATCTGTTTGGTTTCTTTTGCTCTTCGTGTGTCTTTCAGCGTATCATCATACCATCTTCCAAGGCTCTTGACTGGCTCTTCTGTTACTGTTGGAATGGTCTGGTTGGCAACACTGAAGACCACAGATTTGGCCACTTTTCCTTTCCTCAGTGAGAGACTCCGTGACTTCTTTGGCTTGAACTTCATTCTGGATGAGGCAACTATGTCGTCCAGCCTCTCCAGCACGTGACGTGTCTCGTCTTCTCTGGATGAAATCACTGTAGTGTCATCCATGAAGGCCTTGAGAGGGGGCATCTGGTATCCATCGCCAAGGTCTGTTTGTCTTCCGTTGCTTGTTGCTGCTTTCAAGATGACTTCCATTGCCAACACGAACAGTATTGGGGAAATTGCACAGCCCATTGCAATGCCCACTTCCAACTTGATCCAATCTGTTGTGTACTCCTTGGTAGAGAAACCGCATTGAGAAGCCATTGAAGTACTTCTTGAGCATGTCGCGGGATGTTCTTTGGCACATGGTACATCTCAAGAGCCAACTGTATCATCTCATGGGGTACAGATCCATATGCGTTTGCCAGGTCAAGCCACACATACGTCCAGGTCTCTCTTTTCTGTTTTTTTGCTCTTTGGATTGCGTCCCAGATCATTGTGGCGTGTTCTACACAGCCAGCCACGCCTGGGATGCCACCTTTTTGGACTGACACATCCAAGTACTTGTTTTCCATGAGGTACTTGGTCAGCCTCGCTGCCATGACAGAGAAGATTTTCCCTTCGACGTTCAGTAGTGATATTGGCCTGAACTGGCTGATGTCACTTGAGTTTTGCTCTTTGGGGATGTACACACCATCTGCCGTCATCCACTGGCCGCTGATCTTCTGATTTCTCCAAGCTGATCGCAGCAGCCTGTGGAGCCACTCCAGCACCTTGGGACATTTCTTGTACAGCTGGTAAGGTATTCCGTTTGCCCTGGTGATGATTTGGCTCTGGCTTTGTCGACCACCTTCTTGATTTCCGCCAACGTTGGAGGCTTGTCATTGAACTGTTCCTCAGGGTTGGTTGGCCACACCAGACCTTGAATGTCGAGTGGTGCTTTGCTCTGTGAGTCAGAGTATGTTTTCCTCAGATGCTGCTCAAAAACTCCTTTGTCCACGCTTAGGGTCCCAGATTTTGGCTGCTCGAACAGCGTTCTGGCAAACTGGAAGGGGTCTCTGAAGAAACGCTCTTGTGTCTTCTTCTTTTTGCTTTTCCTCTTCCTCGCAGATTCCGCTTTGCTGAGGGCAGGTGTTTTTTGCTTTCAGGTCTTCCCAGAGTTTTTCCAAGCCTTGTTTTTCAGCCGGCAGTGCAGTCTTCATTTGCTTCTTGAGTTTTTTCTTTTGGACCCTGATCTTGTCGATCTCTTCTTGGCGTCTGGATTTCTTTGGAGGTGTTTTCTCTTTGGGTAGTTTTGCTCCATAGGCGTCTCTACATGTGACATACACTATGTCCCATATGTGGGCTAGTTTGTGTTCCAGGGTGCTTTTCTCTATCAGTGCATCGAGTCTTCGGACGATTTTTGCATCCAGTTTCTCCCAATCTTCAGTCTCGTTTGCTTGTGGCAGGTTGAGCTTCAGGCGCCTGGCATCGAGGGCCTGTGCAAATTTCTCATCCGAACCAACAGCGTGGATGTCCTTGGCACTGTGGTTTAAATCCTGGCCTTGGTCTTCCGACGTCTTATCTGCTGATGCAGTGCGCTGCTGCTCATTCAGATGAGTCTTCACACATCCCATCTTTGTTCTGCGGATCTTCACCACGGGTGATAGCGAAACGCTTTCCACAGACACATGGATATTCCATTTGGTCCATGTTCATAGTCCGTTTGGGATTTGCAGTCGTGATTGGTTGAGCACCGATGGATTCATCATTCTCTCCCCCTTTCGGTGAATCCTGGGAGCATCTTTTCCTTTTGTTTTTTGTAGCCACACGTTGAAGGCAAAGTGGGGAGCCAGCCCACAGAGCCCTTGGTTCTGGTCTTTCCCCAGCGTCCTCCGGTCTTTCTGGGACGTCCTCCGGCCTATTTTCGGAAGTCAATGGTTTACCCATGCATCAGTAGAAAGAAACTCTTGGAGAGCGTGGCAGCAGAGAATCCTCAGAAGAGAAGCCCCCTTCAAGCGAGTGTTTCGGCCCTTTATCTCCTGACACTCTAGGGGGGTTGGGCCACACCTGGTTCATGACTCCGGATGTCCCTCTGCTGCTGCCTTTTTTTTTTTCCCCCATCTTGGGACGAGCCATGGCTGGGATTCGAACCCATGCCCTTTGGACATGCTCATTTCCACTTAATGACTCGCGCACTAACCACTGAGCCACAGGGACACCTGATATTTGTAGGAAAGTTAAGCCTTATGAAGTTCACTTTTGTTCCTCCTTGACCAGATCCAACTTGAACACCTCTCTGCCGCTTCTGCCATTGCTTTCAGGGCTCTGGTCTTTTCCCTCCCTACACATTAATTCACAGGACAAACAACACAATTCAATCCCTTTCACACTAATGTCATCCACATTCCATTCATTCAAAATAATCATCCATTCATACCGTCTTGGCTGGCACACAGCTGCTTCCACGCCCTCTACACTACAGCTCAAAGTTACTCAGCTCATCTATGAATGGACTCCAGGAATCACGTCTCGCAGTAGACCCCTTGGAAGACTCCTCCACGGTGACTGAGTCCGTCAGCTGCGTCGCCGGTTCAGGTCCCCGCTGCTGGCTCAGCTGACAGTCCCCAAGGTGACCGTGCTAGCCTCCCGACGGACCTTGAGCGACCTGCATTGGTAGAAGGCGCTGGAATGCGCCAAAATCAGAACAAAAAAAAAAAAAGAACCGCCCTGCGGCGAAGATCAGTGTCTTTCAAAGAAATTCTCCATATAAAACCTAAATGTGTAGGTGCAGTGAAGAAAGACATGAAAACTGTGTGCGAACCATTTATATTATCACTTAATTTCTCTTTGTGTTAAAATATGATTTGAAATCTTTATTTAATTTTTAGAAAAAAATTTCCCCAGTTTTGTTTTCTATGTGTGAAAATAGAAATTACCTCCCTTTATCTCCCCCCCAAAAAAACAACAACAACAAAACAAACAAAAACAAAAAAAATAAAATAAAGAGCCCTCGTTCATCCTTTCATACGTCCATCCATTAAAAAAAAAATCAAACATTAGGACAGACAGGACGAACAGGAACAGACAATACGAAAGGAGCGGGGCCAACGCGGGCGTCGCGATGGGAGATCCCTGTTTCCGACTTAATATTAGTCGGATGAACACCTTATTTACATCCGCATCCATCTCGCATGACTGTATTCTAAATTGCAAATATTTTAAAATAATAATGCCAAATTCCGACCGGTCAGGCACCAACATATCCAGCAAGGCTTCTGGGCTGACAGAAATCAACCATCCATATATCCTCCCTTGGTTAACAGCAGCGCCCAAAGCCATTCTAGCACAAAGACAACCCTATAGTCCTGGTGCCACAAAAAATACGGAATTCTTTTTACAACCATGAAACGAACTTCTCCTTACCCCAGAAATCACTCAGGAATTGGGTAAAGGAAAACAGAAATAGAGTCGGAGTACATAAATCACAATCGGAACACTCCGAATGGGCAGAAGAAAACTATTCGAGAGCGCTTCGCTGACACGCCTCGACTACACACCCTTTTACAATCAGGATGGAAAATGGATAAAAATAAAAAAAAAAACTTTTCTTTTTTTTTCTCTTCTCTTTCACTTGCGAAAAGAGAGGTTTCACACGATAACAAAATGCTTTCTCTATATACAGAAATAATTCTTACCAGAACGGCGGGGGTGGTCAGAAAAGGAAGTGCCGGCCAGCCCCCAGTCTCGACGGAAGACGGGGCTCGACCAACCAGTCCCCACCGAAAGGAACTTCAGGTCCTGGACGACCCAATGGAGAGGTGGCAGTGGGTAGGGATAGAGATCCCAACAGAAGACCAGCGGCTTCCTTCGGCCGAGCGAACGGCTAGGTCCCCCGCTGCAGCGCTACGATGAAGTAGACAAAAGAGGCCCACTACCCAAGGATGGGGATCCTTACCACTCGGCTGCCAGCGAATCGAGTGCTTAATCAAAACCCAAGATCGACCAACCCAAGATTGCAACAAGTCTGAACACAGTTACAGTCCCACCCAGGGACATCTCGAGAATGCCAACTTGCCAGAAAAACACGAGCAACACAATCCGGCCTGAAACTCTGGCCAGGTATCTAAAAGGAAAAAAAAAAAAAAACCCACCCACGCGCACACGCGCACGTACACACATACACACACACACACACACACACACACACACACACACACACACACACACACCGCACAGCCGCGCGGCAACGCACACTCACACGCGCGTCGTATCATCTGTACACACGTTCGCTCTCTCGTGCCCTTCACATTCAGCATTTTTTTTTTTTAATGAAGGGGACAGTCAAGTCAGAGGATGCTGCAACCCCACGGACGACACGCTTGAGAGCATGACCTCTGTGCTCTAACCTCCACACAAGCTAAAACTGACACACTGCCTGTCAGCAACAATCCCTTATGTATAAACTAAAGAATTTAAAAGGCGTCCGTGACACATGTAATGCCAAACTTTCAGGATTACCTATGATATCTCCCTTCAGGACACATCGTACTTCCCGCTTTCAGGGAATACATGTACTATTGAACTTTCAGGATTACCTATAACATCTCCCTTCAAGACGTACCTGGTACTGCCCACTTTAGGAATACATGTATACCAAAACTTTCAGGATTACCTATGATATCTCCCTTCAAGACATGCCTGATACTGCCCGCTTTCAGGAATACATGTAATACTAAACTTTCAGGATTACCTATAACATCTCCCTCCAAGACATGCCTGGTACTGCCCGCTTTCAGGGAATACACGTGATATCAAACTTTCAGGAATACCTGTAATTTACCTGTAATACGTCCCAAATCCAGCTGTCAGAAATACCTGTAACCCCCCCCCCCCCCCCCCCCCCCCCACCCCCTTGCGGGAAATGCTGGTGAATCCCAACAGCCGGCCACGTTCTACTACAGTCGGCTTGCAGGAATGACGTCAGAGTTGCCTGTTGCAGGCAGGTAGAATTCAGGCAGAGAGAATTCCCTGATGATGTGGGAAACCTGCCGCTACTTGGGATTCCTATCGTGCCCAGACCCGCCATTGCCTCTGTCTGTCTGTCTGTCTGTCTGTCCATCTGTCTGTCTCAATCATGTTTTTCTTTTTATAATTCTTGAATTGTTCTTATGTTCTCCATACCCCCCTTCATAAGGGACAATGGCTTTATATAAAGTAAACCATCTGAGTTCTGGGTTCTCTGTCTGTCTGTCTGTCTGTCTGTCTCTGTCTGTCTGTCTCTCTCTCTCTCTCTCTCTCTCTCTCTCTCTCTCTCTCTCTCTCTGCATGTTCCCCACGATAGGCCTTTCTTTACAGCAACAAATTGCACTGGCCCACAATCAGCCTTCTGAGCCCAGCAAGGTGTCTTTGTTTGTTTGTTTGTTTGTTGTTCTTGGCAGCAGTGGCCGATAGAAGACAGTGGGCGCGGGGGAGGGGGACAACGGGCGGCAAACAGAGAGGCATGTGTTTGCCGGGACTACACAAACTCCGTCAGAACTAAGAGACAATCTGTGTCGCTGTCGTCACGCTGTCCTAGAGCGGGGACCGTGGTGCTGCCAGAGACATTGAGGCGTGGGGGAGGGGGGGAGAGGGGGAGGGGGGGCAGAGAGACAAAGTGGCGGAGAAAGCCTCAACACACTGTACACAGGCATGGCGACAGACAGAGCAAAGATGCACGACCAAACAACAACGCCACCATCATCAACAACAACAAGAACAAAAACCACCACGCACGTTATGAACAGGAAGACAACGGTGACAAAGGACAGGAAGACACGGTGACATTTCATACAAAAGGCACATGACCAAAACAAAGGAACCTCTAACAGACTGTACAAACAGGAGCATACACTGACTGTATTCAATACAGAGATTATCCATCATCACCATCACAAAAAAAAAAAAGAAAGAAAGAAAGAAAAAAAAGAAAAAGAAAATCCAACACACTGTACAGACAGAGAGAGAGAGACACTGACGAAAGACAGTACACAGATAACGGCTACACAGAAAAACATGCCATACAGAGTGGAAGACACAGTGACAACAGGCAATGACGGCTATATAGACAGACATGCCATACAGAATGGAAGACACAGTGACAACAGGCAATGACGGCTACATAGACAAACATGCCATACAGAGTGGAAAGATACAGTGACAACAGGCAATGACGGCTACATAGACAAACATGCCATACAGTGTGGAAGGCACAGTGACAACAGGCAATGACGGCTACATAGACAAATATGCCATACAGAGTGGAAGACACAGTGACAACAGGCAATGACGGCTACATAGACAAACATGCCATACAGAGTGGAAGACACAGTGACAACAGGCAATGACGGCTACACAGAAAAACATGCCATACAGAGTGGAAGACACAGTGACAACAGGCAGTGCAACGATAACGGCCACAACAAAGAAAAACCTGACATCATAAATGTGTGGACACACTGGTGTCACGCAATACAAAGATACACGATCACAACAAAGACTCACCCCCCCCCCCCCCCCAAAAAAAAAAAAAAAAAAAAAGAAAAAAAAAAGAAAGTAAAAGAAAAAAATCTACTGTACAAACAGGACCTGTATCACAGACAATGCAACATTGGTTAGTACAACAAAGACTTACTCAAAATCGTGCCGTCACACTATGTAATGTGGAGAACAGAATTCTGTCACTCAAGACATATAACAGCAGCAGCAGACAGCATTGAGAACATAACTGCGTCACTCGCGACACACAGTAACAGCATGCAGTACGGGAAGTAGCAAGATACAGAAACATTGAATAACATGGAGAATGGTAAATGTCACCCAAGACACACATTAGCAGCACATGACAGAAAGAATGAAAACAACAAACAAACAAACAAATAGTTAATGGAGAAAGAAAGAAAAAAACAAAGAAACCCGTCATTGTTGAAGACGTACACAACAGCTAATAACATGAAGAATACTACTACATCACTTAAGACATACTGTAAAAACAAACGATATGAATGATGCAATTGCATCTCTCCAGACAAAACAGTTACAATGCGTGACAACCGAGAATACAACTGCGTCTCTAAAGACAAAACAACAGCAGATCAAAAACGCCGAGAAATAACTGTGTCGCTTGAGCAATAGCAAATGACATAGAGAATAAACTACATTTGGAGAATAAAACTACATGTGGAGAATAAACTACGTATTTTAATACTATGTATTAAAAATACGAACAGACTGGTGTTATAAAAAAAAATTAAATAATATGGATAGCAGCTGTTTTAAACATTGATTTAAAACA
>JADBJO010000038.1:87500-122500 GCA_016801955.1 Conus betulinus | reverse complement strand
CCTGTGGCGCCGTGGCCCCCAACGTGAGGAGACCCAGCATCGCACAGACCTGCTGATGGCGCAGGCCAGGACCAGTCAGGACGCTGAGGGCGGCGGGGCTGGGACACACGGTGCGTGCTGCAGTGACACTGAGGGTGGTGGGGGCAGGGACACACGGTGCGTGCTGCAGTGAAACACTGAGGGTGGTGGGGGCGAGACACACGGTGCGTGCTGCAGTGACACTGAGGGTGGTGGGGGGCAGGGACACACGGTGCGTGCTGCAGTGACAGGGAGGGTGGTGGGGGGTAGGGACACACGGTGCGTGCTGCAGTGACACTGAGGGTGGTGGGGGCGGAGACACACGGTGCGTGCTGCAGTGACACTGAGGGTGGTGGGGGCAGGGACACACGGTGCGTGCTGCAGTGACAGGGAAGGTGGTGGGGACAGGGACACACGGTGCGTGCTGCAGTGACACTGAGGGTGGTGGGGACAGGGACACACGGTGCGTGCTGCAGTGACACTGAGGGTGTGGGGGCAGAGACACACGGTGCGTGCTGCAGTGACACTGAGGGTGGTGGGGACAGGGACACACGGTGCGTGCTGCAGTGACACTGAGGGTGGTGGGGGCAGGGACACACGGTGCGTGCTGCAGTGACACGGAGGGTGGTGGGGACAGGGACACACGGTGCGTGCTGAAGTGTGACACTGAGGGTGGTGGGGACAGGGACACACGGTGCGTGCTGCAGTGACACGGAGGGTGGTGGGGACAGGGACACACGGTGCGTGCTGCAGTGACAGGGAAGGTGATGGAGGCAGGGACACACGGTGCGTGCTGCAGTGAGAGGGCATCTCTGGTCTTTGATTGGCTGCATGCTGGAACACCCGCCAGTCTGAAGACAAAGACGACATGAAGAGTTCTGCAGTGGTGATGGCACTATTGCCTTTCACTGGCTGCACCCTGAAACCTAGGGACACGGACACAATGGCGTGCAGTGTCAGTATCACTCTGGTCTGTCATGGGCCCGAACATCGGAGCACAATCAATCAGTTCGAGAAGTGGACCAGACACACGGTCTATGGAGCAATGGGATCGGGACACTGCCTCCTGATTAGCTTGAAGTCTTGCCAAGGCCAACCAGGACATGGAGCGCTTCACTGAGTTAGAGATACGCTGTGTGCTGCAGAGGTGGCGTCACATCCATTTCAATAATTTGCCATCGTCACGAACCAGCCACAGCACAGATTGATCGCTTGCTGGGATACATGATTTGATTACAGTGAAGCGGGGACTGTATTCCCACAACAACGGCTTTACAAGGTAACAATGTGCATTGCAATGTGGATGAAGTGGCTAAAGTGCAGTGATGCTCCGATGCTGAAGAATTCTACCCTGTGTCCATCAGGGCAACATACTGCTGTCACTCCGTGCAGTTTTTGTGCTCATTTGGACTGCAATGAAAATGCACACTTGTTGGATTTCCAAACAGTTGGTTGTAACACACTTACTCTGACGTCATACCTGAGCGAAAATCATTTAGTATGAACACTAAAGAAAACCAGTCTGTAGTGGTACAGAGGATGTATGAACGGTTAGGAAACCTGTCTCTAGTGGTACAGAGGTTATGTGAACCACTAAGGAAACCTGTCTGTGGTACAGTGGTACAGAAGATATGTGAACAGTTAAATGGAAACCTGTCTGTAGTGGTACAGATGATATGTGAACAGTTAAGGAAATATGTCTGTAGTAATACAGAGGATGTGTGAACAGTTAAGGAAAACTGTCTGTAGTGTAATACAGAGGATGTGTGAACAGTTAAGGAAACCTGTCTGTAGTGGTACAGAGGATGTATGAACTGTTACGGAAACCTGTCTGTAGTAGTAGAGGATGTATGAACAGTTAAGAAAACCTGTCTGTAGTGGTACAGAGGATAGGTGAACCATTAAGGAAACCTGTCTGTAGTAATACAGAGAGGATGTGTGAACAGTTAAGGAAACCTGTCTGTGGTGATACAGAGGATAGGTGAACTATTAAGGAAACCTGTCTGTAGTAATACAGAGGATGTGTGAACAGTTAAGAAAACCTGTCTGTAGTGGTACAGAAGATATGTGAACAGTTAATGACACCCGTCTGTAGTAATACAGAGGATGTGTGAACAGTTAAGGAAACCTGTCTGTAGTGGTATAGAGGATATGTGAACAGTTAAGGAAACCTGTCTGTAGTGGTACAGAGGATGTGTGAACAGTCAACTAAACGTGTCTGTAATAATACCGAGGCTATGTGGGACAGCCAAAGTAACCTATCTGCAGTGGTACAGAGGATGATGTCCAAATAGTCGAAGAATATTGTCTGTGGCTTGTTCAGTGGATGCTGTCTAGACCAGAGCAATATGGGGTTGGTAATGTGACACAAATAAGGCTGATGTATGTAGCAAAGTAGACTGACACAAATAGGATTGATGTCTGTAGTGCAGTGGACTGACACCCTATTAGAATCAACCCTATTTTTTTGTCGGTCTGTACACTACAGACATTGATGTCTGTGCGTGCTGTAGGGTTAATCTCTGTTGTGCTGTAGACTGACACACAAATAGGGTTGATGTCTGTATGTCTGTAGGATTGATGTCCGTGCCGTGGACCATGTCTGAGCAGTGCGGTATTCACAGTTTCATGTAGCAGCGAGTAAAGCACATTGTGTTCAAAGTTCAGGTACTAACGGATGTTCTTGCTTCGCCAGCCAAGAAGTCCACGGCTGCTGGCATCACTGTGGGTTGTGTAGGCGAAGATGGCTTATCATTTCAGTCCACCCTCTGAACTGTGTTTTGCACTAGGGTCGGTCGATTGCCGGGGTCGAGCCAACCAGGTGGAGGTGCTGGTTCTGCATTTCCCCCACTTGCATTTCTGTTTCTGCGCCCCAGACGTCTCTGCCCATGTTCATAACCCAGGGCTGTCCAGAGTTGTTCTCTTGTCGAAGGCCTTGGTCAGATCCACTCAAGTGGTGTACATGCGCACGTTCTGGTCCGGACACTTCTTTTGTAGTTGGCGTGCAGCAGATGTGTCCACTGCACCACAGGTCTTCCTGAACAGACACTGGCTTTCCTGGTAACATATCTTGCTCCAGGTGCGGTGTGAGATGCTCAACAGGACGCTAGCCAGAATATTTCACGCCACGGAAAGCAGTGCGATGCTACAGTGGTCATCACACACTTGCAGTTCCCTTTTGGGTTGCGAAGCTAGATAATGACATCTTTGGAATCCCGCAGCAGTTTTCTCTCAAATCCACACGGACTAAAATATCTCAGTAAGTCTCCTGATCAGTCGTGGACCACCATAGGCGTAGATTTCCGCAATTGTCGACTCGGCATCATTTTTTTCCCCCGAAGGACAGACTCTTTAAGGCTCTTTCCACTTCAACTACTGTGGCCAGATAGGCGAGTGCGTGGTCAGTTACAATCTGGGGTTGTCTTGCAATCGCTTCGTCATCGATGATATAGAAACGATTGAAAATACTGTTAAAGTGCTCTGTCCACCACTCCGGAATCTTCTTCTCAGCCATCAGTGTGTTCAAATTAGCATTACGCAGAGAGGTGATCTTGACAGCATCTGGAAGGGTTGCCCAATAAGATTCAATGTCCTATGAATGGACCTGACTTCAGTATATGGGTGATGTGGAGCATATCTTCAAGGGTTGGCCAGTGGGACTTGACGTCCTGCAAATCGATCAGCATTGCGCAGAGGGAATGATCTGGACAGCATTTCCAAGAACTTTCCCGATGTCATTCAACTCCCTGCAGTTTAAAACTTACGTGCTCCAGTTTGCTGTTGATTTCTCCAGCCAGTGAGTTAGTGACACGGCCACACTTTAGGTTGGAGACTTTGAGCCGCTTTGGAACTTTTCAGTACAGTAGTAGGAATACAAAAGTACAACGTGTGAATAGTTGAGGTACACTTTCAAGCAGTAGCAACACAGAGCACAAGGCGTGAGTAGCTGAGCTATAGAGAGTTTTAGGCAGAAGCAATACAGAGCCAACGTGTGAACGTTGAGGGACAGATGGTTTCGGGTGGAAGTAACACAGAGCATATATATGCGAGTGGCTAAGGTATAGATGTTTTCAGAGAGCACAATTCAGTGCACAATGTGCGAGCAGGTGAGGTATAGCTGGTGTAAGATAGCAGCAATACAGTGCACAATGAATATATTGAGCTGAATATACACAGTTTCAGGAAGGGACGATATAGTGCACAGTGTATGAATACCTGAGATACAGACAGTAGTTGTAGTGAAAAATGACGGACAACTGTGTGTTATTAGTGGGTGCTAAGCAGTCTGTTGTGGAATGAACACTTTGCAGGCAATGTTTATGCGCCATGAAGGATAAACACTGTATACATTTTCACGTTTGTCTCACGTGGATGATGATAATTGAATGCACAGTGGTTTATTTATGTACTGAATAATCATAATAATTAAAAACATTGTATTGTTTACATACTGTGAATGATTATTATTACATCCATTGTATTATTTTATATAACCTGTCATTGATGATCGTTAAACAAATTGAGTGTAATGCACATTGATGATTATCGTTCAATACATTGTGATGTTTATACACTGAATTATGATTATTAAACACATTGTTTTATTTACACTCCGCGATTAATGATAATTAAATACATCGTGTTGTTTATACATTGTATACAATACGTTTTAGTTTTTCTACGCTGAAATAATAATAATTAAAAAAAAACAACATAAAACATAAAGTGTACTGTCCCTACGCTGTGACCGATGATCATTTAATACATCATGGTGATTATTATATGTGAATGATGATCATCCAGTTTACACAGTGTTGATTCACTGTCATGAGCACGGAGTTGTCTACCTTAGCAGCAAGAACTGAACAAGGAATGGATGTCTTTGCAACACCAGTTTCTGGAGGAAAAAAGTCACACACAAACACAGTTTACTGCAAAAGTTTTTATTCACCTTCAAACAAACACAAAACCCAAGATAATGAAAACAAAGTAACCACACACTCCCTTTTCTCTCCTAGCCCAAAAGGTAAAACAAAAGGAAATTACACTGAATACAAAAAACATGATAACAAAAACAACAACAAAAAAGTTTTTTTTTTTTTGGAACTCAAGTCATCGCAACTCAATCCGATGGCCAGGCACACACTCACAGATATTCTCTTCCATTGTTGTTCTACTTCCTGTCTAACCTGTTCCTCATAATTGTTCCATTTCCTGTTTCACCAGTTCCTCATAATTGTTCCAGTTCCTGTTTCACCAGTTCCTCATAATTGTTCCAGTTCCTGTTTCACCAGTTCCTCATAATTGTTCCAGTTCCTGTTTCACCTGTTCCTCATAATTGTTTCAATTCCTTTTTCACATATTCCTCATGGTTGTTACAGTTCCTGTTTCACCTGTTCCTCATAATTGTTCCAGTTCCTGTTTCACCTGTTCTCTCATAACTGTTCCAGTTCCTGTTTCACCTGTTCCTCATGGTTGTTCCAGTTACTGTTTCACCTGTTCCTCATAATTGTTCCAATTCCTTTTTCACATATTCCTCATGGTTGTTCCAGTTCCTGTTTCACCTGTTCCTCATGGTTGTTCCAGTTCCTGTTTCACCTGTTCCTCGTAGTTCCCAGTTCCTGTCTCACCTGTTTCTTATGGTTGTTCCAGTTCCTGTTTTTACCTGTTCCTCCTTTCCTAATTGTTCCATTTCCTGTTTCACCTGTTCCTCATGGTTGTTCCAGTTCCTGTTTCACCTGTTCCTCAGGTTTGTTCCAGTTCCTGTTTCACCAGTTCCTCATAATTATTCCAGTTCCTGTTTTCACCAGTTCCTCATAATTGTTCCCGTTCTGTTTCACCTGTTCCTGATAATTGTGCTAGTTCCTGTTTCATTTGTTCCTCATAATTGTGCTCCAGTTCCTGTTTCATTGTTCCTCATGGTTGTTCCAGTTCCTGTTTCACCTGTTCCTCATGGTTGTTCCAGTTCCTGTTTCACTGGTTCCTCATAATTGTTCCAGTTCCTGTTTCATATGTTCTTCTAGTTGTTCCAGGTCCTGTTTCACCTGTTCCTATCAATTGTTCCAGTTCCTGTTTCACTTGTTCCTCGTGGTTGTTCCAGTTAGAAGTCTTCCACTTCTGTCCTCGCAAGCTGCCTTCACAGTTGTGTCGCCTAGACGGAAAGTGCAAACAAACAGGAGGTAAGGTTGGGTGAGGGGGCAGAGGTGGCATTCTTGTCCCTTACCTCCTGCGGCGACAGTAGGACGCCCTGCTGAGACACAGTTGACAGTGTTCCTCCTGTTCCGAGGAACAGTTGACAGCGTTCTGTGTGGGGAAGACTTGGGTTTCTGCAAAGTTTTCACCTGTCCATTCTGCAATGCTGTTGGTCCATCGTTTTTTTTTTTCTGTCTTCCCCTCCTCTCCTTCCCTGGTGAACTGTTTTTAGCAAGGCCACTGGATCTTGTAACATGATCATGCCAAGGTAGTTTTTTGATTGATGCCAGCAGATCGTTACACGACCCAAGGTGCTTGACACACTCGCTTTCCCATTCATAGGCTAGTCTTCAGGTCTTCACTTTAGGGAAGGGAAAGGTGTTCTAGCGAGCATGTATGCATGTAAGGAATGAATGTTTGGAGCCAAAGAGATTCCATTTGAAGTGTTCATTGAAATGAAATTATTGTTTGCGAAATTCTATAGTTCTCCCATGACATATTTACACAGTACACACAGCTATAACATTCACTCACAACTTTCCTTCTTACAAATCAGCCTAACACAGTACACACCAGTACAAGATTCACTCACAGCTTACTTGCTACGAATGAACCCAACACAGTTCACATAATGGTAACATTTACTTACAACTTTCTTCCTAACTAAAAATCTACCCAATGCAATACACATAACTACAACATTCACTCACAGCTTTGTTACTGATAAATATAAACAACATGTCCCCTAAGCAAAGAGATGGTACCTAGCAACTGGAGAAAGACTAAGGGTAGGTCCAAGTATATGAGGAGCGAAATATCTTTTTAATGATCAACTTTCCGATTCAAATTCAATCAATCTTACCCAGTACATGTTACCATAATGCGGCACATAGATAGAGCCAAGCATGGAAATACGACATATTCAATGTTAGAACTGAGGGAGACTCGCTCACACAACGTCGACAAACAACCAGTTGGACTAAACAAAAGGGAATTCCTCCTTTTAATTGATAACCAAACTTTTACATTACTTGCATACAATTCTTTCCACTGTGATTTCACATACTTACACGAGCATATTTCAATGAACGCATAAAGAGGTCCCTACAGACACTAAAAATACCTTGTTTCTAAGTTTGGGGTCAGTAATGCCACACAAAATATTCATTTTAACAGAGTTTTCTGGTCCGCACAGATTAAAAGTTTTTTTTTTCCCAGTTTCGGCCTCAGCCAGCCATAAACTCTTTTTAGTCACTGTGACCCGCCGTCGACCTTAAACGAAATCCATGAACTGTGCCTTTGCCCCTCTTAACAAAAAGTAGACGTCTAACCCTACTCTGCCGATGATAAAAGTTCCTTAAAAGAGAAACAAAGCGAGAATTCGAATCATATTTGAAAGTATCTTTCTCTGGAGAACAATAATCCTCATTCTTTGTTCCCCCGCCTTTTTCATTTCTATTCACCATATCTCACCTGGAAGTTTACTGAGCCAAGTATGGGCCAGTTACTTTACATTTACACGCTTATGTCTCCCGCCCTGTCTTTCAACAAAAACAACAAAAAAAAAAAACAAAAAACAAACAAACAACAAAAAAACAAGCAACCAAGAAAAAAAACAAACAAACCCTAAATTATATAAGGCATGCGCTCTCGCCAACGCCACCCCCGTGCGAGTCGTGGACTAGTTTGTCCTCGGATTCAACTGTCCATCCTACAGGTGACAAAGCAATCACCTTGTGCTATCTACTCATACACGTGCGCCATGCATACATGCTGCACGGTTCCCGTTACCATATGGGGCCAGGGCACAAGGCTTTAAAACCCTTCCTTTCTTTCTGAAAATGTGCGCAAGCGATCTATGTTTTCTCTCCACATACTCTTCTGACAGCTAAATAGACTTGAACCATCAGTAACATGGACACAGTTCCTGACGGTCATTTTTCTCTAAAGCTCTTTACAAGTGAGAGAAGTATTTTGTTTTATTCCCTCAGTATTATTGATGGTAATCCAGCAGCTTTCTTCTTCCGCTTAACATCAACAATGCAGTTCATATCCATTGGATATTTGCTTCAAACCAAAAGCAACGCCCAGTTTGTTTTCCTACTATTGACAAATTCAACAAAAAGAGCTCCTACAATTTTCTACCTTTCCAAAACTCACTTCAACACTTTGTGAAATGAGAGAGAACGATCTAGTTGCAAAGTGAGGCGACTGCAGGCGGAAATCTCAACAAAATTTGAAAAATGATTGATAAACCTCCGCCAAAACACAAACAAAAACAAAAACAAAAAACAAACAAAACAAACAAAACAAAAAAAAAAAAAAAAAAACGTAGAGAAACGAATCACAAAACAAACACACGATGCGTTTTGACCTCATAGATCTTCTTCAGGCAAGTAGAGAAAGCGAATCACAACACAAAAAACGACGCGCGTTCGACCTCTTAGGTCTTCTTTAAGCAAGTGTATCTTGCCTAAAGAAGACCTAAGAGGTCCGAAACGTGTTTTACTTTGTGATTCGTTTGTCTACTTTTTTTTCTTTTTTCTTTGTTCGTTTGTTGTTGTTGTTGTTGACAAGTTAATTTTTCAAATTTGCAGAGGACGAGTTAGTACCTTGCATTTTTTTTTTTATAGTGTGGATGTTGATCATTGAATACAGCGTTGTATTTATATACACTGCCAATAATGAGAATTTAACTCATTGCATTGTGCGGTGTGGATGATAAAATAGAATACACCGCATTTTTATCTCTGTGAGTAAAGGTCATTCAAGACATTGCATTGTATTTAAAACTGTAAGTGAGGATCATTTGAACGTACTGCATAGTTTTTACACTCTGTGCATAATTGTCATTAAATATCCTGTATTGTTTATACACCGGGATGAATGATTGTCTATACACTAAATGATGTTATGTTGATTGATACAGTGAAAGTAATTATACATGATTACATCATTTTAATGGATACCCCGTGAATGAGGCCTGTGACTACAATGTAGACTGATACCATGTGAATTATAACATGTAAATGGATTCTGTGGCATGTGTTGTGGTCGTTATGTGAATTGTGGTGAATGCATTCTGTAGCATGTGTTGTGGTCGTTGTGTGAATTGTAACGAGTGAATGCATTCTGTGGCGCGTGCTGTACTTTCCCTGTGTATTTGCTTGTTTGAGCATAATAGAAAATAATAATTCAAATTAGAATAAAGAATGCAATACAACACACACACTCACACTACACATACACGCACACGCGCGCGCGCACAAACACAGAACACGCGCAAAAAATGCACACACACACACACACACACACACACACACACACACACACACACACACACACAGAATCACGCACGAAAACACACACACACACACACACACACACACACACACACACGCACACCCAGAATCACGCACGAACACACACACACACACACACACACACACACACACACACACACACACACACACACACACACACACACACACACACACACACACACACTTTCTTTCTTTCTTTTCATATTTAAAGTTTGCCTTCAATGTTGTTTATTTTCTTTAATTTTTGTAGTCCAGTTAAGCATTTACTTTAAGATTATTTGCAGGTATGTTGTACAGATGTTTAGAGGGACATTTATATGCACTTATATAGACACATTATACATACACTTACATAGTCACAGAAATTTGTGCCTCTCTCTCTCTCTCTCTCTCTCTCTCTCTCTCTCTCTCTCTCTCTCTCTCTCTCGCTCTCTCGCTCGTCTCTTCGTCTAATAAACATTTGTGAACAGACATAAAACTGAATTACTACTACTACTACTACTACTACTACTACTACTGCTGCTACTGCTGCTGCTGCTGCTACACACACACTGCTGCACACACTGCTGCACACACACACACACACACACACACACTCACGCGCGCACACACACACACACACACGCACGCACGCACGCACGCACGCACGCACGCACGCACGCACGCACGCACGCACGCGCGCGCGCGCGCACGCACGCACGCACGCACACACACACACACACACACACACACACACACACACACACACACCACACACACACACACACACACGTCATACATTGATAAGCAAATAATGTCTGTATGATGTAGATGTCGAGGACACTATGGTCTTTATAAGGTCTGGAGCGGAAACAGCAGTAACACTGACATGAAAAAGGTACACTAACGTCCTAAAGATCCAATGCGATTGTAGTGCGGACCTGGCATGGCGGTCAGGAACTGTTTTATGCGGGGGTCTGTGACGTCATTAAGATCCAAGGCGGATGTAGTGCTGGTCTGGCCTGGCAGTCAGGAACTGTTTTCTGCGGTCAGGAAAAGTGGACTGTTGGTCTGGCTGCG
Organism: Conus betulinus; assembly: GCA_016801955.1. NCBI lineage: Eukaryota > Metazoa > Mollusca > Gastropoda > Neogastropoda > Conidae > Conus > Conus betulinus. The sequence goes on along the minus strand of JADBJO010000038.1, from coordinate 111,908 downwards.
CGGTCAGGAACTGTCTGTGGAGGTCTGTGACGTCATAAAGATCCAAAGTGGATGTAGTGCTGGTCTGGCATGGCGGTCAGGACCTGCTTTCTGCGGAGGTCTGTGACGTCATAAAGATCCAAAGTGGAAGCAGTACTGGCCTGACGTGATGTTCGGAAACTGTTTTCTGAGGCTGGTCGGTGACGTCATTAAGATCCACGGCGGAAGCAGTGCTGGCCTGGCATGGCAGTCAGGAACTGTTTTCTGTGGGCCTAGCGTTGGCGGAGGTCGGTGACGTCCTAAAGATCCAAAGCAGAGGCAGTAGTGGCCCGGCATAATGAGTAGGAACTGGCTTTTTTGGGGGGAAGGATGGGGGGGGGGGGGGGGGGGGGGAAGGGAAGGGGAAGGGGGACGTGTCGTTGGCGGAGGTCAGTGACGTCACAAAAGGTCCAGAGCGGAAGCAGTAGTGGCCTGGCATGGAGGGAAGGAACTGTTTTCTGCTGCGGGCCTGTCGTTGACGAAGGTCGGTGACCAGGCGGCGGTAGACGCGGGCTCTGTGAGCCTCCCAGTTGACGTAGTAGTCCTGAAGGCGACTCTGCAGGGCCTCCTCTGCGGGGTACGGGCACTCCTGCACAGAGAAAAGACACAAGGTACTCCTCCAGTCAACAGCTAACATAAGTTCCTTACCTGAAAATTGACATAAATACCGCCCTAGTCCACAATTTACACAAGACGCTTTCCCAGTCACACACACACACACACACACACACACACACACACACACACACACACACACACACACACACACACACACACACACACACACACACACACACACACACACACACAGAGCCCATGATGACGTATGACATGTCTGACGTAGACACATCACCATGATCTTGCTTTCACCTCACAGCACACGGCACCACACCACACACAGCCCTTAATGACGTACTGTGTGTTTCAGACGTTACCACATCACCATACATTCCCCTATCACACCGTACCACATATAACCTATAATCACGTACTATATCATTCTGTCGACATCATCATACACTCAATACCACACTATAAACAGTAATGATGCATGACGTGTCTGACGTCATCACATCACACACACTCCTTCCCACACCACTCTACATACAACCCATAATGACACAATGTGTCTGACATCATCACATCACCACACACTCCTTACCTCACCGCACCACATACAACCCATAATGACACACAGTGTGTCTGACGTCAAAACATCGCCACACACTTCTTACCACACCACACCACATACAACCCATAATGACACAGTGTGTGTGCCTGACGTCATTGCATTACCATATACTCCCCACAACACCACATCACATAAGTCTGTGACGACACACTCTGTCTGACGTCATCACATCATGATACACTCCCCTCTCCAACGCACCACAAACGAGTCGCGATTAGGCAGTTGGAGGCTGACGTCATCACATCACCGTACACTCCCTCACATCTTATACCCACACATTATATGTCTGACGTCATCATACACGTTCCACGACACCCCGCCATGTACAGCCCTTGATGACGTCATCGACATTCACTGCCCATCACATCACACCACATACACCCCACGTACTGTGTCTGACGTCATCAAATCATCCCACACTGTCAGTCTCACAAGCAACAATGATGACATACTGTGTGTCTGACGTGGTTGAGGCAGGTGTCATCTGCTCTGTCCATGAAGAATTTCTTGGACAACACGATGAGCTCGGCACCATTGCTGACCACACAGAGACTGGGTTGGTCTGGGTACAGCAGCTGACTGACGCCCTGTCCACACACACACACACACACACACACACACACAGCACGCACGCACGCACGCACGCACGCACGCACGCACGCACGCACGCACGCACGCACACACACACACACACACACACACACACACACAGAGAGAGTTGGTCGGAGTAGAGTAACTGTCCCTTCCATATCACAGTTACTGAAGGTCTGGCTGACCATGCACACGCGCGCGCCCACACGACTGATCTAGTTGTAGCAGCGAAACGTGTTGACAAAGGTGAGAAAACAGATGCTTATTGACTGCTGACTGCTGACGTTATCATTATCAACGTCATTTGCGGTTGGGGTGAAGGAAGAGGGGGCGGGGTGGGCGGTGGGGTGGGGGGCACTTTTTACCTGACGAAGCCCATCCTCGATTTAAAACATCGTATTCAGCATTTACTTTCTTTTAGTTCAGATTGTTCTGTCATCTTCGTTGTTGTCTGCTTTGTTGCTTCTCTTAGTCTACTCAAATACATTATTATCTATCTTTAAAAAAAGACATCTGCATATATTGTCCCCTTTCATGGCTTTGAAATTGTATTTGACAAAGTTCTGCTTGCTAGCAGCTCCGAGACAGTAAGTTTGGGGTGATTGTGTCCCTTTGTAGAGAGGCTTACGACCACTCTGCCTGGCGCCAGAGCAGACCTCTATCTTGCTGTGGACGGGACTGACACTGCCATCACGGCCTCTCATAACACACAGCAGAAACACAGGCTGCATACCAAAAATTAATGCACCAAGGCCTTGCTTAAGAAGTTCGTGTATTTATAAGTAGTTCTACTCAGGCACACTTAGACTGTTTTGATCATGTTTATTGTGGCTGAAGGTTGATTCACCTTCTTTTCTTTCACATGCCCACCAAGGTACATGCCAGGTGGTTCCAAGCAGACAGATTAAAATGAAATGAATGGAATTGTTTTGGAGAAACCAGGTAGCGCAAAGATAGGGTCACTGGTGAGTGAGAAGGCCTGAAACGTGACGTCAGCAAAGGGAAGGTTATGCATTTCAAGATTATGAATGGTGTTATCGGTGGAAATCCTCCCACCTCTTCTCCCCCCCCCCCCCCTCCGGGAAAAAAAAAAAAAACAACAAATGAACAACAGCGAAATGACTGAAGGGGGGGGGGGGGGGGGGGGGAAGGTGGAGAGGGTGTTGTTGTTTTGATCAATTATCAGTTTAATATGAAATGCCGGTTTAGACTTATGCTACGCAAAACGCTTACATGGATTAGAGCAAAATCCTAATTATGGCGAGTGGCCACGATAACCCGGTCACCAGCAACACAGGGCCACATCAGTTTCAATTTCATTCAGGTGTCACTGCGTGCGGACGAGTCTGCACATATGCCACATCACATCTGCTAAACTACGGAACCACACTGCGCAGGATTTATAGTCGATGGGTGAATAAATTGATAACCAAAATGAAAGTATTGCAGACAAGGGTCTCAAGGGTGCGATACTGACTGACCTGCACATTAGCTCAACGTGCTGGTCAGACCTTGATCAAGTCAAGTCAAGTCAAGTCAAGTAAACTTTATTATCTCAATTTGAGAAATTAATTTGTGGTCACACACATTCACAGCAAATAAACAATAATTTAGCCACATTACCCATTTTCTCACATATGACATACATTCATATAGAGGAATTTGGATTTCAATTAAACATCTTCTCGGTTCATGAAATCAATGGACAGGGGAATAAAAACTTTGTTTAAATCTGACACTTCTGCATTTAACCGATCGATATCTTCGTCCTGACTGAAGAAGGTCATATTGATTTGCAAGAATGTGGGTCTGGTCACACGTAATCTTCTTCGCTTTACAAACAACACGGCACCTGTATAGCTCACTCAGACTTTTTTGTCTCTCACCAACGATTTTTCCTCCCACGTTCACCACTTTCTCAAGCACATTTTCTGCTCTTCACAGTCAACCCACCATACCAACACATACATGAGAAAGTTAGAACAGATTCCAAGAAGCATGAATAAAATGTCCGAAGAATGTCAGTATTCACATGAAATGATCGCAGCTTGCGAAGACAATATAATCTGGTTTGACATTTTTTGTGGACATACCCAACATGGGATTTAAAATTCAGCTTATTATCTATAAAAGTTCCTAAATATTTGTATGATTCAACACGTTCTACTTCAGCACCTTTGATAAAAAGTGGTGGTACAGCTTTTGGATTCTTTCTAAAAATCAATCAACATTTCTTTCGTTTTTGTTACATTCAGATCAAGATAGTTATGATCGCACCAGTCATCAAATCTTTGAACCTCCTTGAAGTAAACAGAATCAGAGTTGGAAAAGATCCACAGTGCTGAGTCATCTGAATATTTAATGTACAAAGTTGAAATCACTTCCTGAACAATCATTTGTGTACAGAGTAAAAAAAGCACTGGTGATAAAAAGTAGTACTCTGGGGTGCACCAGTTGAAATGACTCTGGAAGACGAAACAACACTTTGATATTGAACAGACTGTGTCCTCTGTGTAAGAAAATCAATTATCCAAAGAATGAGCTTGTTACCCACATTTATGTTAATGAGTTTCTTTGCCATCAGATGTGGTCGTATGGTGTTGAATGCTGATGAGAAATCAATAAAGAGAATGCGTACAAAGGAGGCAGGTTTTTCGAGGTGTGAAAAAGCATGATGGAGAAGTGTGAGTGTGGCATCATCTGTTGATCTGTTCTGTTGGTATGCGAACTGAAACGGGTCTTGGTACTGTGTAGTATCTTTTAAAACATAACTGAGGACAATTCTTTCAAGACATTTCATTGCAACAGATGTGAGGGCAACTGGTCGGTAATCATTTAAACAGCTTGGGTTGCGTTTTTTGGGAACAGGGACATACAGTGGCATTTTTCCATAAAACAGGAATTATACATTCTCTAAGTGACCAGGTAAACAAACGACTGTAAACATAGGAGAGCTGAGAAGCACACACACTTCAACAATTTTCCACAGATATTATCAGGGCCCATTGCCTTTCTCACATTTAAACGTTTGAAAAAAAAAACTGAACATCATTTTCCTCAATCACAACAGAATCACTTCCATCAACATCGTTTTTAACATTGCTTTGGAGTTCTTCCTTCACTTCCTTTAATTCTTTGCTAAAATCTTTATCATCAAATCTACAGTAAAAATCGTTCAGCTCTTCTGCAAATTGCTTCTGTTCTTTTGCTGTTTTTTGTTACTAATATTTTGGTTTGAACATTTCCTGAACCTGATAAAACCTTATTCCTTTCCATGCATCTCCATGATGGTATTCCTATCATAGCCAGCGCCACTATTATGGGTTGCGTCTGTGTGTGTGTTTGCGCTTGTATGTATGCACGCGCGCTCGCGCGCGCGCGCGCGCGCGCGCGCGTGTGTGTGTGTGTGTGTGTGTGTGTGTGTGTGTGTGTGTGTGTGTGTGTGTGTGTGTGTGTGTGTGTGTGTGTGCCAGTGTAAGCAGCGTGTACAGGTGTAAGCAGTGCATGTGCTTGTGTGTTTGCGCGCATAAACGTGTGTATGCGTGTATGCGAGTGTGATCTGTTGGCTTAAAAAAAAATACTACTCTTCTGCAAACGCATCTGCGTACGTGTGCGTACATGTATGGGTACATGCCTGTGCATATGGGCTTACACGCATGTGTGTGCGTGTAGTGTGGTATGGTGTGGTGTGGTGTGTGTGTGTGTGTGTGTGTGTGTGTGTGTGTGTGTGTGTGTGTGTGTGTGTGTGTGTGTGTGTGTGTGTGTGTGTGTGTGTGTGTGTGTGTGTGTGTGTGTGTGTGTGTGTGTGTGTGTGTGTGTGTGTGTGTGTGTGTGTGTGTGTGTGTGTGTGTGTGTGTGTGTGTGTGTGTGTGTGTGTGTGTGTGTGTGTGTGTGCGTGCGTGTGTGTGTGCGTGCGCGTTTGTGCGCGCGCGCGCGCGCGTGTGTGTGTATGCATTTGATTACTTATGGGAATGGGCGCTGAGAAGATGACATGGCTGCTGCTGCGGTTGTTGATGATAATGACAACAACAAGAATGCTAGTTATAAAGATGATCATGATGATCATGACGATTGTGATATTGATGTAAATAAAATATAACAGAGATGAACATAACACTAACTGGGATGAAGAAAATAACAAGAATCATCATCGTCATCGTGATAAGCCAAATGGGTAAGTAACCTAGATAGCGCATTACATAACAATGTTAGCAAGATAAGATTTTTTTTTAATGAAGAACACAGGTGAGGGAAGACACATGCACACAACTCAATCAGTCAGTGGACGGACAGACATAGCAACCCTCTTCACCTCCCTCCCCCTTTCCTCCGTCACAGCACGTGGAGCATATGACAGGCACAACCACGCACTCCGTCTACCACCACCACCACCACCACCACCACCACCGCCACTCCACACAAACGCGCTTGCCTGGGCATCTCACACATGACAACCACCACTTCATTCTCTCCATCAATCCCCACTTGCACACCCACAGGCATCAAATGCCCACCACCACCAAGCTGAGGTCCTCAAGAATCAGTGACGTAGGCCTACCCTTCTGGCATCTTCTAAGAGGCCCACCACGCATCAGTACTAATGACGCCACAAAGGATCTATCATTATGATGTCTAAGTCCTGAGTGTCGTTAGTACATCTGTCAGTTAAGAACCGAGGATACACTTACGAAATACTGGCCTCGCTCCAAGACCTGCACAAGAACGAACATGGGGTTGAGGTCCACTTCCGTGTAGCGAAAGTCACGTGACCCTTTATGGTCCAGTTGGTCCGCCATGGTCTTCCGGCCCACGTGTTCCCGGAACCTCCTTTGGTAGTCTGTGACACAACGTTAGCTGCAGTTCTTAGTCTGCTACACAACGTTAGCTACAGTTGGTAGTCAACGGTCAGCTATAGTTGGTAGTCTGTTTACACAAACAGTCAGCGACACTTGGTAGTCTGTGACACAACGTCAGCTACAGTTGGTAGTCTGTTACACAACGTTAGCTACAGTTGGTAGTCTGTTACACAACGTTAGCTACAGTTGGTGGTCTGTTACACAACGTTAGCTACAGTTGGTAGTCTGTGACACAACGTTAGCTACAGTTGGTAGTCTGTGACACAACGTTAGCTACAGTTGGTAGTCTGTGACACAATGTTAGCTACACTTGTAGTCTGTTACACAACGTTAGCTACAGTTGGTAGTCTGTTACACAACGTTAGCTACAGTTGGTAGTCTGTGACACAACGTTAGCTACAGTTGGCAGTCTGTGACACAACGTTAGCTACAGTTGGTAGTCTGTTACACGACGTTAGCTACAGTTAGTAGCTTGTTATACAATGGTCAGCTACAGTTGGTAGTCTGTGACACAACGTTAGCTACAGTTGGTAGTCTGTTACACAAAGTCAGCTACAGTTTGTAGTCTGTGATACAACGTTAGCTACAATTGGCAGTCTGTTACACAACATTAGCTGCTGTTGGTAGTCTGTTACACAAACGGTCAGCTACAGTTGGTTCTGTGACACAATGCCAACTACAGTTGGTAGTGTGTTATATATCGTCAGCTACGGTTGGTAGTCTGTCACACTCACCGTCATCTAAAGCTGGTAGTCTATCACACAACGTCAGCTGTAGTTGGTAGTCTATCACACAACGTCAGCTGCAGTTGGTAGTCTGTTACACAACGCCAGCTACGGTTGGTAGTCTATCATACAATATCAGCTACAGTTGATAGTCTGTCACCAAGCGTCAGCTGCAGTTGTGAGTCTGTTACACAACATCAACTACGGTTCGTAGTTTATCATACAATGTCAGCTGCAGTTGGTAGTCTAATGCACAACGTAAGCTACAGTTGGTAGTCTGTTAAACACAATCAGCTACAGTTGCTAGTCTGTTACACAACGTCAAATACAATTAGTAGTCTATTACACACCATCAGCTACAGTTGGTAGTCTGTTACACACCATCAGCTACAGTTGGTAGTCTGTTAAACACCATCAGCTACAGTTGGTAGTCTGTTACACGCCATCAGCTACAGTTGGTAGTCTGTTACACACCATCAGCTACAGTTGGTAGTCTGTTACACACCATCAGCTACAGTTGGTAGCTGTTACACACCATCAGCTACAGTTGCTAGTCTGTTACACAACGTCAAATACAGTAGGTAGTCTATCACACAACGTCAGCTACAGTTGGTAGTCTATCACACAACGTCAGCTACAGTTGGTAGTCTATCACACAACGTCTGCTACAGGTAGTTGTTACAGTTGGTAGTCTGTTACACAATGTCAGTTACAGTTGGTAGTCTGTTACACAACATTGGCTACAGTTGGTAGGCTGTCACACAACGTCTGCTACAGGTAGTTGTTACACAGCATTAGATATGGGTGGTTTGTGACAAACTGTAACAAAGAAGAAGGGTAGTCTGTCATACAGCGTTAGAAATGGGTAGTCTGTCACACCATATGAAATCGGGGTAGTCAGTATTTAAAACTAGGTATGAAATTTGGGTGGTCGGTGTTATAAAATATATGGGTAGTCTGTCACACCGTATGAAATTTTTGGTTAGTCAGTGTAGTTAACCATGTTGGTAGTCTGTCACACCGTAATGAATCCGGGTAGTCACGTTATAAAATATATGGGTCGTCTGTCACACTGTATGAAATTTGGGTAGTCAGTGTTATAAAATATATGGGTCGTCTGTCACACTGTAATAAATTTGGGTAGTCAGTGTTATAAAATATATGGGTAGTCTGTCACACCGTTACAAATTTGGGTAGTCAGTTTTATCAGATATATTGGTGGTCTGTCACACTGTAATAAATTTGGGTAGTCAGTGTTGTAAAATACATTGGCAGTCGGTCATCCCGTAATGAATTTATGTGGTCAATGTTATAAAACATATGGGTAGTCTGTTACACTGATAAATGTGGGTAGTCAGTGTTAAACAATATATGGGTAGTCTGCCATGCCGTAATAAATTCAGGTAGTCAGTGTTATGAAATATAAGATATACTGGTAATCGGTCACACCATCATAAATTTGGGTGGTCAGTTTTAAGATATATGAGTATCTGTCTCAAACAGTGTTAGTTCAGGGTAGTCTGTCACACACAGTATTAGACAGGGGTAATCTGTCACACACAATGTTAGATAGGGGTAGGCTGTCACACACAGTGTTAGATAGGGGTAGTCTGTCAAACACAGTGTTAGATAGGGGTAGTCTGTCACACACACAGGCAGATAGGAGTAGGCTGTAACACATAGTGTTAGGGGTAGTCTGCCGCACAATGTTAGATAGGGGTAGTCTGTCACACAGTGTTACATAGGGTAGTCTGTCACATAGTGTTAGATAGGGGTAGTCTGTCACACAGTGTTACATAGAGGTAGTCTGTCACACAGTGTTAGATGGGGGTAGTCTGTCACACAGTGTTAGACAGGGGTAGTCTGTCACACACAGTGTTAGATAGGGGCAGTCTGTCACACAGTGTTAGACATTGGTAGTATGTCAGAACACAGTGCCAGCTACAGGTAATCTGAGTGAAAGAGACTGCTGCTTTATTTAGGACAATGCCACACAATGCCTGTTCAATATGCAATGCTAGAACAGGTGTGATTTCCACAGGTGTGTTTTCTGCGTTTTTGATCTGCGTAGCTTGTGAGGTCTGAGGAAGAAGTATTTGGGAAAATTCCTTTCCTTTTTGGTACTGTGCATAAAGTCATCATTGCTTTGGGCTTGTTTTGTGTATAGATGGTTTGTCACAGTCAACTTTATGAACCTCCGAACAGCTACCATACATTCCTCAAGGCCAGCATGCCTTGACCTAAACCAGCCATTCCCTTAACAATGTGTACACTGTTCACTGATGTAACAATCCATGAACCAAACTTCCACGCATACCTCCAAGGTAACGACCAATCAGCCAAATAAACTGTGTCCTAAAACCATCCTATTTGAATCATTTTCCAGTCTAACAACCAATCAACCAAATAAACTGTCCCCAAATCATCATCCTATTTCAAGCCTTGTCCAGTCTAACAACTAATCAACCAAATAAACTATGAGCTCAAACCATCCTATTCAATCCTTGTCCAGTCTAACAACCAATCAACCAAATAAACTTGACCTCAAACCATCCTATTCAATCCTTGTCCAGTTCCGTCATAACTTGAGAGCTGCGTTTGTGACCCACCCCTCCTTCTCCCTGCCCTCCATCCTCCGCCCCCCCCCCCCCCCCCCCCCCGCTCCTCCCCCCCCCCCACCCCAAGTTCTGACCGATGTTCAGCCGGTGAAGCTGAGCAGTTACTGAGCTCTCCGATGATTTCCCCACTTCCGGTGTGGGCGGGTCCCGCCTCTCTGACTCCTGTGACGTCATTGTGACGTCAGGGGCTTTCACACGCTTCCTAGGGGGCCGTCTCCTGGAAGGACTACGGGCCAGGTACACACCCTGTTCAACATACATACACATTAGAGGGACTAGGACCAGGGACATCCCCTGTACAACATACATACACCCTAGATGTACCAGGGCCACGTACACCCCCTATTAAACATACATACACACTAGAGGGGCTAGGGCCAGATGCACCCCTGTTTAAATACATACACGCTAGAGGGACTAGGCCAGGTACATCCGCAATAAAACATTCATACATGCTAGAAGGACCAGGGCTAGGCACACCCCCTGTAAAACATACATACATACATACATATACATACTAGAAGAACTAAGGCCAGGGACATCCCCTGTAAAGCATACATACGCGCTAGAAGGATTAGGCGCAGGCAGACCTCTTGTGAAACACACATGCATACTAGAGTGATTAGGGTCAAGTGCACCCCGTGTAAAACATACGTACACACTAGAAGGACTGGGGGCCAGATACACCCCCTGTTGAACACACACTCTGAAAGAGCTGGGGGCCACATACACCCCATGTTAAACATACACACTGGAAGGACTGGGGGTCATATACACCACCAGTTGAACATACGCACCGAATAAGCTGGAGGCGGGTGAATTCAGTTGTTAAACATATATTACTGGGGGCCATGTATATCCCCTATTATCCCCTAATAAACATACACATCGGAAGGATAAAGGTGAGCTACACCCCCTGTTAACCACACATTAGCACTGAAATGACTGGGGACCAGATTCACTCCTTGTCAATGCATACACAGAAAGGACTGTGGCCAGTTATATCCTGTGTAAAAACATACACGCTGGACTGACTGGGGCCCCTTTATATCTAACCTACACACATGAAGGACCAGAAACATCCCCTTTATATCTACTCTACACACAGGAAGGACCAGGCACATCCCCTATATATATAACCTACAGACAGGAAGGACCAGGAACATCTCCTTTATAATTTACCTACAGACAGGAATGACCAGGGACATACCCTTTATATCAAATCTACAGACAGGAAGGACCAGGGACATACCCTTTATATCAAATCTACAGACAGGAAGGACCAGGGACATCCCCTTTATATCTAATCTACACACAGGAAGGACCAGGAACATCCCCTTTATATCTAATCTACACACAGGAAGGACCAGGGACATATCCTGATAAAGGGACACATACAAATGGATACACTGGAAGGACTGGGGAAACATACACATCCTGCCAAATATACATACACACTGGAAGGACTGGGAAAGCTACACACTCTGCTAAATATAACTAAATATACATGCACACAGGAAGGACGGGAGAAACATACACACCCTGCACAATATACGTACACACTGGGAGGACTGGGGAAAGGTACACACCCTGACAAATATACATACGCACTAGAAGGACTACGGAAAAGTACACACCCTGACAAATATACATACCCACAGGAAGGACTGGGGAAAGGTACACACCCTGCTAAATATAGCTAAATATGCAAACACACTGGAAGGACTGGGAAAGATACACACCCTGCCAAATATACATAAACACTAGAAGGACGGGGGAGGGTACACACCTTGCTAGATATACATACATACTGGAAGGGACTAGAGAAAGGCACACACTCTGCTAAATATAGCTAAATATACATACACACATGAAGGACTGGGGTGGGGAAAGGTGCACACACTGCTAAACACAAAACAACACAAACGAATACTATGCAACACAACACAACGCAACACAACACAACACAACACAACACAACACAACACAACACAACAGAATATAAAGCGCACACCATCCGATCCTTCCCATACCTTTGACGTTTTGCTGATGGGCCGACTCTCTTCTATGTCCCCCTCCCTGTCGCTGTCTTCTGTTGTTTCTTTCCCGTCATCCACATCGTCTTCCACCGGATGTGACGTACCCGTCTCTCTCCTCTCCGCGTCCCTCACCCCGCGTGCCGTGGTCTGGGTCGCTCCCAGGGCGTGTGGAGGGGGCAGGGATGGCAGGGAGTCTGAGGGAGGGGGTTCGGAGGACGGCTTGGGCACACGCGTGCCCGTATTGCTTGATGATCCTGTCATAGTCCACGGTGCCCAGGCGCTCTGAACTGTCGAATACTCCTGGAAGGGACTGCTCCTGGATCCACAGAGACAAAGAGAACCTCTGTCCATCATTTTGTCTGATACCTTCTGACTTAGAAACAAAGAGAACCTCTGTCCATCATTTTGTCTGAGACCTGCTGACTTTATCCCATCATTGTGTCTGATAACTTCAGACTTAGAAACAAAGAGAACCTATATCCATCATTGTGTCTGATACCTTCTGACTTAGAAACAAAGAGAACCTATATCCATCATTGTGTCTGAAACCTTCTGACTTAGAAACAAAGAGAACCTATATCCATCATTGTGTCTGATACTTTCAGACTAGAAACAAAGAGAGAACCTCTATCTATCATTGTGTCTGATACCTTCTGACTTAGAAACAAAGAGAACCTATATCCATCATTGCCTGATACCTTCTGACTTAGAAACTAAGAGAACCTATATCCATCCTTGTCTCTGATACCTTCTGACTTAGAGACAAAGAGATCCTCTGCCCATCATTGTGTCTGACACTCGTTGACGTAGAAACAAAAATAACCTTTATCCATCATTGTGTCTGATACCTGCTGACTTAGAAACAAAAAGAACCTTTATCCATCATTGTATCTGATACCTGCTGACTTAGAAACAAAGAGAACCTTTATCCATCATTGTGTCTGATACCTTCTGACTTAGAAACAAAGAGAACCTCTATCCATCTTTATGTCTCATACCTGTTGACTTAGAAACAAAGAGAACCTATATCCATCATTATGTCTCATACCTGTTGACTTCGAAACAAAGAGAACCTCTATCTGCTGACTTCGAAACAAAGAGAACCTCCCCTTCATTGTGTCTGATAGCTGTCGACTTAGAAACAAAGAGAATCTTTGCCCACCATTGTCCCATGCAAAGTCAAATTATATTCTTTGTACTTGCTTGACCTGACAGTCTGGAGGGTTTGGAAGCAGTATCAAGCGATAGGTGAGTCGTGATAGAATTAGTGATTGAAGTACTGCCACTCTACCTAAATGATGTAACAATCCTTTGCAACAGTTCCATGATGTTTTGATAAGACACACCCACTCACTCAGTTACTGTCTGTCAGTTCCATGATGTTTTAATAAGACCCACCAACTCACTCAATTACCGTCTGTCGGCTCCCTCAGTACCATACTGTTTTAAACAGCACACGCCCTCTCACTCAACTATTGTTTGTCAAACATACACATAAACAAATACATAAACAAACAATCTAAAACATAAGCAAACATTATATAATTGAAGGTCGTATATCTTTCACCATAGGTCTCCTTCTGTTCCCTTCTATTTAGGAGTCAGTCTCTCCCAATCCGAAGGCTTTCATACCGTACGGATGAGAATGGCCGTGGGTTAAACAGTGTTGAACTGTGTGTAGTCTGGCCCCAAGGTGACACTGGGCTGGCGATGTCTATATGTGTGGGTATTACCTACATGGACATACTATGCCTCTATCAACCTCCATGTTGTCCACCAAAACGTGCCCATTTACTAGTTATGTGTCTCTAAACTGTTCCAACAAGACAGGTCAATTCACTAGACGTCTAACACTTCCTGCAGAACTGTCCCACACACGAAAAGCTTAGGGCAGAGTCCTGGCCTGCCAACACACTGATGAGGGAAAGCTTTATGGATCACTGGAGGGCCTCCGCCATTCAGCAGCCTTCGTCAGTGTTTCTGGGGTTCCTGTCTGAGTGGACAAAGAAGAAGGCTAGACGCCTGTCAGCCTCCATGTTGTTCCAACAGAACACATCCACTCACCAATCATCTGTCAGCCTCCATGTTCCGACAAGATATGCCCATATGCTAGTTATCTGTCTCTAAATTGTTCCAGCTATACATGTCCACTCACCAGTCGTCTGTCAGCTTCCATGGGATTCCGGAATGTTTCAGGACTATTTGCCCTTTGACATTCCTTCCGTTTTCGTGAGGGGTGCCGGGGTAACCTGTGTCGCCAGGTTCCGAACGTCTTACCGCCATGTTGTGAGCCTTGTTCACTTCCGCCCCTGACATCACTGCCCTCTGCGCCTTGAAGAACAGAAAACATTGCTTACAGCCCATTGAATAATGACCATGGTACCCAGAAACTAGGTGCTTCCCTCGACTCCGCCCCCCTCTCCCTTCGATAGTTAATGATATCTTCCTGTATCTTTTGCTAAAACCTCACAGCGGGATCTTCTGAAAGCTGGCGGGAGACGTGAGAAATATTTGTTCATAGCGACTCAAACATTCTGTGAAATATGTAACTGAACTTCCAAACTTTCTGTGCAAAAGTACTGGAAGAATTTAACTTTCCACACGCACACACACACACGCATACAGAGAGAGAGAGAGAGAGAGAGAGAGAGAGAGAGAGAGAGAGAGAGAGAGAGAGAGAGAGAGAGAGAGAGAGAGAGAGAGAGAGAGAGAGATGATTATCGTTGTTTCTACGGACACAACATAGAATGGTACAGACCACCTGATGAGAACGTACTGGAAGAATTCAACTTTCCACACGCGCACACACACACACACATACAGAGAGAGAGAGAGAGAGAGAGAGAGAGAGAGAGAGAGAGAGAGAGAGAGAGAGAGAGAGAGAGAGAGAGAGAGAGAGAGAGAGAGAGAGAGAGAGAGAGAGATTATCGTTGTTTCTACGGACACAAACATAGAATGGTACAGACCATCAGATGAGAACGTCTCTCCCATCTTTTCTTCTTCCACCCGTATCCTTTCTGCCCCCTTCGTTTTTGCTTTTTGCTTTTTTCTCCCGAGTTCCTTATCTCTCCATGCTTTTCAGTTTTATATATTCCCCACAATGGAATTCCTAACTGAACATGTGGGGGCTAACAATTCCTCCGTTATTACATCAATGACTTGGCAATGATTAAAAAAAAAAAAATAGAAAGGGGTGGGGAATGTGTGTGTGTGTGTGTGTGTGTGTGTGTGTGTGTGTGTGTGTGTGTGTGTGTGTGTGTGTGTGTGTGTGTGTGTGGGGGGGGGGGGGGGGGGGAGGCATGAGTGACAGAAAATGAGAATTAAAAAATGAGAAAAAATTCGATCACCTATATAAAATCCTTCAGTAGCGGCATATGAGGACCATTGTGATCCACCTTGAGAATCAAACCATTCATATCACCTGTTCAGAGATCTTTCGTCCGCTGATTCAGATTCGTCAGTGAGACACGACTAGTCGTGTCTGTGCACTCCTGTCATTCAATGGAGGTATAATTCCGTGGTATTCTCACCACCATAGGTTCAAACACAAAATTCAACAGAATCCCTAAGCAGTCATTGAAGGGTTGAAAAAAAAAAAACCGAGAATGAAGCGTTGTGGGGGAATAAGTTGCTGGTGAACTAAAACGACTATGTTAAGAGAATTACATGTAGTGGGAAATGGAATTACCTGGATGCGTGTCCTTGACAGAGACAGAGCTGGCTTTGGTCGTGACGGAGGTGGCTTTGGTATGTTGCAGTTTTTTCAGCACCGACAGACTGCCCTGAAAGTCAACATTGTGACGGCAGTGACGTCAGTGGTATGAATGAGAAGAAAAAAAAAAAGAGAGAGAAAATATGCTTCAGCGAGTGAACAGTGAAAAGATGACGAATAAAATTGTAAAACTGTAAAGGTATTTAAAATATTTCAGCAAACACGTTCAGGAGCTTCATATGTGAACTCTCTCTCTCTCTCTCTCTCTCTCTCTCTCTCTCTCTCTCTCTCTCTCTGTCTCTCTGTCTGTCTGTCTCTCTCTCTCTCTCTCTCTATCTCTTCTCTCTCTCTCTGTCTCTCTCTGTGTCTCTGTCTCTCGTCTCTCTCTCTCTCTCTCTCTCTCTCTCTCTCTCTCTCTCTCTCTCTCTCTGTGGTATTCAAACAGTCAACACTACAATTTCAGAACACTGTCAACCTCATCTGGCGGCATGCGACTCACCGATTTGACGATGTAGATCCAGTCTGAGTTGTTGCTGTCCCTCACCAGGACCTGGCCACGACTGCAACATGGACAGCAAGCCACAGATACCTCACTGTGTGATAACATGGACAACACAGGCATAGATACCTCACCGTGTGACAACATGGACAACAGGCGCACATACCTCACTGTGTGACAACATGGACAACAGGACATAGATACCACACCGTGTGATTACATGGACAACAAGGCAAACATACCTCACTGTGTGACAACATGGACACAACAGGGCACAGATACCTCACTGTGTGATAACATGGACAACAGGGCATAGATACCACACTGTGTGATAACATGGACAACAGGACAAAGATTCCTCATTGTGTGACAACATGGACAACACGACACAGACACCTCACTGCATGACATGGACCACAAGACTCAGATACCTCACAGTTTGACGACATGGAGAGAAAAACACATATACCTCACAGTATGACAACGTGAACAGGAAAACATGGATAGCTCACAGTATGACAACATGGACAGCGCGAGACACAGATACCTCAGTGCATGACAACATGGATCACAAGACACAGATATATCATGTATGACAACATGGAAAGAGGACACAGATAATTCACTGTACCATAACATCGACAACAATAAACAGCATGGACAGGAAGATACAGATACCTCATTGTATGACAACACGGACAGCAAGGCACAGATACCTCACTATACAGCAAGACACAGATACCTCGATGTATGACAACCTAGACAACAAGACAGAGATACTTCAACTCATGACAACCTCGACAACAAGACAGAGATGTCTCGCTGTAGGACAATCTAGACAACATGACAAGGATACCTCGCGGTATGACAGCCTTTACAACAGGAAAGAAACACCATAATGCATGACCCCTAGACAACAAAACACAAGTACTTCACTGTATAACAATGTGGACAACAAGACACGAATACCTCACAGTATGAAAACAAGGACAGCAAGAAACACACACCACACTGTATGACAACTCAATGTATGGCAACTTGGACAACACGACACATATACCAATGCACGACAATATGGACAACAAGACACATATACCTTAGTGTATGATCACATGGACAACAAGACACAGACACCTCATGTATGACAACGTGGGCAACAAAACACATATTCCTCAATGTATGACCACATGGACAGCAAGACGCAGAAACCTCACTGTGTGACAACATGGACAACGGAACGTAGACACCTCATCGTGTGACAACATGGACAACGAGACATAGATACCTTACTGTATGACAACATGGACAACAAGGCACACATACCTCACTGTGTGACAACATGGACAACAAGACACACATACCTCACTGTGTGACAACATGGACAACAGGACACACATACCTCACTGTGTGACAACATGGACAACAGGACACAGATGCCTCACTGTGTGACAACATGGACAACAAGACACACATAAGTCACTGTGTGACAGCATGGACAACAAGACACAGATACCTCATTATGTGACAACATGGAAAGCAAGACACAGATTCTTCACTGTGTGACAACATGGACAACAAGACATAGATGTTTCACTGTGTGACAACATGGACACAACAAGACACAGATACTTCACTGTATGACAACATGAACAACAAGACACAGATACCTCACTGAATTACAGCATGGACAGTGAGACACAGACACCTCACTGAATGACAACATGGACAACAAGACACAGATACATCACTGAAGGATAAGATGGACAGCAAGACGCCCGAACTTCAGGGTTAGTGGCCTCTGAACGAGAAAGAAGTGGCCAACATGAAAGAGAGAATACAACAGTTTGATATGAAAAGGTACCCACATCAGTGCCGGATGTTCAATCAAAATCGTGCTCTCTCTCTCTCTCTCTCTCTCTCTCTCTCTCTCTCTCTCTCTCTCTCTCTCTCTCTCTCTCTCTCTCTCTCTCTCACCTCCACCTCCACCCACCCACCCACACACACATACACATCAGGATAGAAAGGGAGACAGATAGACCGACAGACAGACAGACAGACAGACAGGCAGGCAGAGGGACTAACTTGAAGTAGTGGAACATGCAATGCTGGGGGTGTTGAGGAAGATCAGCCAGTGGCCAGTGTTTGAGGAAAGGCACACTCCTGGAACAGAACATCACCACTGACCTGTCCACACCCACCTTCAGCCTGTCCTCCCCGTCTTCCTTCTCCCCACAGATCGCCATTCTCTCCCCTCCTCCATTCACCATGGAAGACATGGGGGTTATTTTGCTATTGCTTCACTTCACCCTGTTTATTGCTGTTTCACCTCACCCTGTTAATTGCTGTTTCACCTCACCAGGTTCATCACTGCTTCACCTCACGAGATTCATCACTGCTTTACCTCATCAGGTTCATCACTGTTTCACCTCAATAGGTTCATCACTGTTTCACCTCAATAGGTTCATCACTGCTTCACCTCAATAGGTTCATCACTGTTTCACCTCAATAGATTCCTCAATAGGTTCATCACTGTTTCACCTCAATAGATTCATCACTGCTTAACCTCAATAGATTCATCACTGCTTCACCTCAATAGGTTCATCACTGCTTTACCTCATCAGATTCACTACTACTGCTTCAACGCACCAGGTTCATTTACTGCTTCACCTCATCAGGTTCATCACTGCTTTCCATCATCAGGTTCATCACTGCTTCACCTCACCAGGTTCATCACTGCTTCACCTCACCAGATTCATTTACTGCTTCACCTCACCAGGTTCATTACTACTTCACCTCACCAGGTTAATTACTGCTTCACCTCACCAGGTTCATAACTGTTTTTCCTCATCAAGTTCATCACTACTTCACCTCACCAGATTCATCACTGCTTCACCTCACCAGGTTCATCACTGCTTTCCCTCATCAGGTTCATTTACTGCTTCACCTTACCAGGTTCATTTATTGCTTCACCTAACCAGGTTCATTACTGCTTCACCTCACCAGGTTCATAACTGCTTTACCTCATCATGTTCATCACTGCTTCACCTCACCAGGTTCATCACTGCTTCACCTCATCATGTTCATCACTGCTTCACCTCCTCAGGTTTATCACTGCTTCCCCTCATCAGTTCACTGAAGACACGGGTGTCTCTTTGAGGAGGAATGAGTGGGGCATCACATTTCCTGCTGGACACCAGACGATAGGGGGATTATGTACCTTCAGTCCACTGCTCTAACGATAAGTAGATCAGAATCTTGTCGAACCACAGGCTTGGGGTGCAACCCTTGTCAGCAGTCAGCTATATGCACATCCACGCTCTGTCTTCTGTCCACATGCACAATGTGCCCTTTAATGTGGTGCCCTGTCTTCTGTCATATCCACACCGCCTTTTACTATAGTGCCCTGTCTTCTGTCCACATCCACACATAGTGTCCTTTACTGTGGCGCCCTGTCTTCTGTTCACATCCACACATAGTGTCCTTTACTGTGGCGCCCTGTCTTCTGTTCACACCCACACAGTGCCCTTTACTGTGGTGCTCTGTCTTCCGTTCACATCCACACAGCGTGCCCTTTACTGTGGTGCCTGTCTTCTGTCCACATCCACACAGTGCCCTTTACTGTGGTACCCTGTCTTCTGTCCACATCCGCATAGTGCCCTTTACTGTGGTGCCCTGTCTTCTGTCCACATCCACACACAGTGCCCTTTACTGTGATACCCTGTCTTCTGTCCACATCCACATAGTGCCCTTTACTGTGGTACCCTGTCTTCTGTCCACATCCACACAGCGTGCCCTTTACTGTGGTGCCCTGTCTTCTGTCCACATCCACACAGTGCCCTTTACTGTGGTACCCTGTCTTCTGTTCACATCCACATAGTGCCCTTTACTGTGGTGCCCTGTCTTCTGTCCACATCCACACACAGTGCCCTTTACTGTGGTACCCTGTCTTCTGTCCACATCCACATAGTGCCCTTTACTGTGGTACCCTGTCTTCTGTCCACACACCACACAGCGTGCCCTTTACTGTGGTGCCCTGTCTTCTGTCCACATCCACACAGTGCCCTTTACTGTGGTGCCCTGTCTTCTGTCCACATCCACACAGCGTGCCCTTTACTGTGGTACCCTGTCTTCTCTCCCACATCCACACAGCGTGCCCTTTACTGTGGTGCCCTGTCTTCTGTCCACATCCACACAGTGCCCTTTACTGTGGTACCCTGTCTTCTGTTCACATCCACATAGTGCCCTTTACTGTGGTGCCCTGTCTTCTGTCCACATCCACACACAGTGCCCTTTACTGTGGTGCCCTGTCTTCTGTCCACATCCACATAGTGCCCTTTACTGTGGTACCCTGTCTTCTGTCCACACATCCACACAGCGTGCCCTTTACTGTGGTACCCTGTCTTCTGTTCACATCCACATAGTGCCCTTTACTGTGGTGCCCTGTCTTCTGTCCACATCCACACAGTGCCCTTTACTGTGGTGCCTGTCTTCTGTCCACATACGCACACAGTGCCCTTTACTGTGGTGCCCTGTCTTCTGTCCACATCCACACACAGTGCCCTTTACTGTGGTGCCCTGTCTTCTGTTCACATCCACACAGTGCCCTTTACTGTGGTGCCCTGTCTTCTGTCCACATCCGCATAGTGCCCTTTACTGTGGTGCCCTGTCTTCTGTGTCCACATCCACACAGTGCCCTTTACTGTGGTGCCCTGTCTTCTGTCCACATACGCACACAGTGCCCTTTACTGTGGTGCCCTGTCTTCTGTCCACATCCACACACAGTGCCCTTTACTGTGGTGCCCTGTCTTCTGTTCGCATCCACACAGTGCCCTTTACTGTGGTTCACTCCACACAGTGCCCTTTACTGTGGTGCCCTGTCTTCTGTCCACATCCAGCGGTGCCCTTTACTGTGGTGCCCTGTCTTCTGTCCACATCCACACAGTGCCCTTTACTGTGGTGCCCCCCTTCTTCTGTCCACATCCACACACAGTGCCCTTTACTGTGGTACCCTGTCTTCTGTTCGCATCCACACAGTGCCCTTTACTGTGGTGACCTGTCTTCTGTTCACATCCACACACAGTGCCCTTTACTGTGATGCCCTGTCTTCTGTTACATCTACACAGCGGTGCCCTTTACTGTGGTGCCCTGTCTTCTGTCAACATCCACATAGTGCCCTTTACTGTGGCGCCCCCTTTTCTGTCAACATCGACATAGTGCCCTTTACTGTGATACCCTGTCTTCTATCCACATCCACACAGTGCGCTTTACTGTGGTGACCTGTCTTCTGTCCACATACCACACAGTGTCGCTTTACTGTGGTGCCCCGTCTTCTGTCCACATACACACAGTGCCCTTTACTGTGGTGCCCTGCCCACATGTGTTCTGTGGTGCAACATCTACACACAGTGCCCTTTACTGTGGTGCCCTGTTTTCTGTTCACATCCAACACAGTACCCTTTACTGTGGTGCCCTATGTTCTGTCCACATACCACACAGTGTCCTTTACTGTGGTGCCCTGTCCACATCCACACAGTGCCCTTTACTGTGGTGCCCTGTCCACATCCACACAGTGCCCTTTACTGTGGTGCCCTGTCCACATCCACACAGTGCCCTTTACTGTGGTGCCATGTCCACTTCCACACAGTGCCCTTTACTGTGGTGCCTGTCCCACATCCACACAGTGCCCTTTACTGTGGTGCCCTGTCCTTTGCCTGACGGAAGGCTGCGCGGAGAACTGGTGGCTCTTACCTGCTGCAGTGGCTGAGGACTGACAGGATTTTCGAGACAACCATTCACATAGGACACTTTGTTCCGAATAGTTTTCCATTGGAGTTCGTGCGTGCCATTCATTTCATTCTAATACTGGGTTTTAGCTCGTTGAATGTAACGAAGATCAGTTCAGTTAAATTACGTCTACTTCGTTTATTCAGCTGATTGTAGTGCTGTCAACCCCTCCCCTCCCCCTTTTTTATTTAGCTATTTCTGACACTGCAAATCGCTGTCAGGATTTAAAACACAGGACACGCTTTCTCTCTGACACTTTCTGTCAGGACTCGGATCCTTTTTTGACGGATTGTCAACAGCGGCGGGTGCAGCAGAGATCTGTACCCGTTGTCCACCTTTCAGATACCCGAGCTCTGTGCCAGAATTCACCAGTTAGCATAGCGAAACGCAGTCAGTCTTTGAACACACGTGAGTTCCGCTGTCTGAAGAGGTGGTGTTAGTGTGAAGAAGACACTGTCCTGTTAGAACGAAGAAACGTGGTGACACTGTGAACAAACCTCAGCCCCCCGGCTTCTCCCACGTCTGGCCAGGGGACTGCACTGAGTTCGGCCTCCATTGCGACAGCACTCCAACCGCGCATGGAATTCCAGTCGCCGATAGCAGTATACGGAGAACCCCTCACCACCACCACCACCACCACCACCACCACCACCACTACCACCCACCGCCGCCCCCCCTTCGCTTCCATTCCCGCTACTTGCACTCTTCGCTGAGTTTCCTCCTCCACCTCGTCCTCACTGGGTATACCCATTTCTGGCGTCCCTGGTTACCAGAGAGAGAGAGAGAGAGAGAGAGAGAGAGAGAGGGAGGGAGGGAGGGAGGGAGGGAGGAAGGGAAAGAGAGAGGTGGGGGAAGGGGTGGCCATGCATTGAACGGGATTGAGTGGTGAGGAAGGAGGAGGGGAAAGGGCGGGATGGGAGGGGTGGGGGGTGGGGTTAGGGAGGAGGGAGGTGGCAGCGTGTTTGCTTTTTCCTCTGACATGTGACGAGCTGCCGTCAAAACAGTTTACCTGTGTTGGTCACGTGACATTTAACGTCACACTCTCCTGCTTCCTGTGCTGGAGGAGCCAGACTCCTCAGCCCTCCTCTCCACCCTCATCGCCCCCTCACACCCGCATCGTCCCCTCCACCCTCATAGCCCCCTCCACCCTCATCGTCCACACTACCCTCCCACATTGTCTCATGCTCCATTTAGTCCTCCGTTTCCGCCAGTCATCTCCCTGGTGTGCTGGCAGCACCAGCCAGTGCCACACCTGAGAGACACAGCACCAGCCAGTGCCACACCCGAGAGACAGCACCAGCCAGTGCCACACCCTGAAAGACAGCACTAGTCAGTGCCACACCTGAGAGACAGCACTAGCCAGTGCCACACCTGAGAGACAGCACTAGCCAGTGCCACACCTGACAGCACAGCACCAGCCAGTGCCACACCTGAGACACAGCACCAGCCAGTACCACACCTGAGAGACAGCACCAGCCAGTGCCACACCTGAGAGACGCACCAGCCAGTGCCACACCTGAGAGGCAACACAGCCAGTGCCATACCTGACAGCATCAGCCAGTGCCACACCTGATAGATGGCAAACAGCCAGTGCCACACCTGATAGATGGCAAACAGGTAGTGCCACACCTTAAGATGGCAAACAGCCACAAGTCGCTGACGTGTGGTCAGCTTAGATGAAACCCCCCAAGCATAAAGGGACACTTTTACAACAAACTCGCCGGAAACATCCACAGGACAGGGCAGAATAACACAGCAGTACATGATTATATACACAATGGGGCAGCTTGAGCCCTGGGAAGATCAATGCATGACGTGATACAATAATTCGAGGGCAGATCAATGCATGACGTAAAATGACACCACGTCAGATCAATGGATGATGCTGTAAAATGACACCACGTCAGATCAATACATGATGCTGTAAAATGACACCATGGCAGATCAGTGCATGATGCTGTAAAATGACACCACGGCAGTAAGGTACTAACTGTGATAGTGACATGTATGAGTTAACAGTAAGGTCCTAGCTGTGGTATTGACAATCTGAGTTTTTGCAGTAAGGCATTTGGTGTGGTAGGGACTCTGGACAGTTGCACAGCAGACTTGAGAGACAAGAGGAGCAAAACCAGCAATGCAGTACGTCACCACCTCAATACGTGTCTTGAATATGACAAATAAAACTGTAGTACAAGCGGTCACCATCTAAACAGCTTTGATTAATGTAGTACAACACCTGTGAATCATACAAATGCCACTTAAACGCGTTTCATTAATTGATTCAACACCTGTGATACAGACTACTACTACTCGAATATGACCCAATACCTGTGATATAGAATTTTACCACCTCAACAGCTTTGATTAATGTGAA
>JADBJO010000038.1:72500-82500 GCA_016801955.1 Conus betulinus | reverse complement strand
GGTACAGGACTGCTCTAAAGGCAGGTGAAGACAGTGCTTCTCTGGGTCCTCCCCCCGCACCTTCGGATGTTTTGTTTTTCTTCTTACCACTAAAACTGTTCGTCTTCACAACAAACATAAGATCTTTGGCTAAGAATTGATTGTGCGTTATGATCTTACCTCAGGGAAGAGCTTTACCTGAATGTCTTCCTAAAGAAAGGGGTGTGATATGGATATCTTGCCATAGGAAAGAGTGGCAATGTGGAGGTCTTATCTAACGAAGGACTTGTGACGCTGAGATCTTACCTGAGGAAGGAGCTGTGATGTGTAGAACTTACCTGAGGAAAGAGCTGTGATGTGTAGGTCCTACCTGAGGAAGGAGTTATGATGTGCAGGTCATACCTGAGGAAGGAGTTGTGATGTGTAGATCATACCTGAGGAAGGAGTTGTAATGTTAGGTCCTACCTGAGGAAGGAGTTATGATGTGTAGGTTTTACCTGAGGTAAGGTAAGGTAATGTTGCTTATAGCCAAGCCGACCGCAAAGGGCCATATAAGGGCTGTCACCACGTTAAAATCAACTCACAAGTCATCAAAAAAAACAAACAAACAAAAAAAACCTTTCACCCATCTCTATAAATACATCTAAAAACATACCAGAAACTTCGTTAAAAATCTTTCTTCCGTAAAATCTTAGATCAGATGAAAAATGTTAATCTCTTTCAGAAATTCAAAGAGCACGCCAGGTGGGACATCTCTGAACAGGGTTTTCATGGAGTCTGCTGTAAAGTGTTTGTATTTCACATCGTGGAAGTCCCAACAATCTAAAAGAATATGTTTCACTGTGAGTGGAACATGACATAGAATGCACCACGGAGCTTCTTCACCTTTTAAAAGATAAGAATAGGTATAAAACGAGTAGCCTGTGTGCAAGCGGCACAAGACTGTTCTGTTCTTGTCTGAGGAAGCTGTGATGTGAAAGTTTTACACGAGAAAGAGGAGTTGATATACTGAGATCTTGCCTGAGGAGCGAGTTGTGATACTGAGATGTTACCTGAGGAAGAAACTGTGATATGGAAGTCTTACTTGAGGGAGTTGTGATGTGGACGTCTTACTTGAGGAAGAAGTTGTGATATGGACGTCTTACCTGCGGAAGTTGTGATGTGGACGTCGTACTTGAGGAAGGAAATGTGATGTGGACGTCTTACTTGAGGAGGGAGCTGTGATGTAAAAGTCTTACCTGAGGAAGGAGTTGTGATCAGGATCCGTTATGGTTTTCATTCCACCCGACATGAAGATATCCTCAAAATCCTGCACACACACACACACACACACACACACACACACACACACACACACACACACACACACACACACACACACGGTCAGAAACTGTCCAGTTTTCTGGTGGTTTCATGGGTGTATATTTATGTCATGTGTGTTTATTTGCTTTTTAGGTTGACGGACAACATAGATTACTTGTGCAAGCGGTGGAAAAAAGAACAAAAAGGAACGGTTTAAAAAGTTTTATTCCCTGGCTCACTCTGGCGCACGTATATGAATAATCAACACAGATGATTGAATTATCGTCTGCAGGATGGGCAATTGAATTAGATGCCACACTGGTCGACAAACAGGACAAAGAGGACAAACAGAGATACAGAGGACAAACAGAGATATAGAGGACAGAGATGCAGAGGACAAACTGAGATACAGAGTTCAAACAAATCAGAGAACAGGGAGGACATGTGATGTGAAAATAAAGAAAATTGCCCGACAGGAAAGAGATGAAGACCAAAGGAGGAAGAAAGGTATGACAGTAACAGAAACAATGGAAAAACAGAGATACAGAGAACAGAGATACAGAGAAATACAGAGGACGAACGGACATACAAGGCAGATACAGAGAATGGAGGAAGAACAAAAGAAAAATACAGTTGCCGAAGAAAGCTGGTACAGACATTCCAGGGAAAAATTGAAAACCAACAGACAGATAAAGATGCGGAGGAAAACAGAATCATACGACCGATATATACAAGAGAGACAAAAGACGCACAGAACAGACAAAAAATAAAAGACACAAAAGACTAAGACAGAAATAGCGGATGCACGATGAGAAATACAGAAGATAACTTTATAGGTGCAGGTTGAGTGAGGTTGTTTCAGAGGTTGAAAGGAAGAAAACAGTCAAGTCTCTTGGTCTGAGACACAGGGGAGGGGGGGGGGGGACTGAAAGAGAAACAGAAGAAGGCAGATGAAAGGGGGAGAGAGAGAGATACTGACACCCTGACAGTGACTGAAAGAGAAACAAAGATAAACAAGTGAAACAGAAGGGGCGGAAACAGTCACCCTGACAAAGATACAGATACAGCACAGAAACAGAGATACAACAGTGAAAAAAAAAAAAAAAGGGGGGGTGGGGGGGGGGGGGGGAAGAAACAGTCGCCTTGACAAAGATACAGCACAGAAACAGAGATACAAATTTAAAACAGAGGGGGCAGAAACAGTCACCTTGACAAAAATACAGCACAGAAACAGAAATACAAATGTGAGATAGGAGGATAGAAACAGCCAGCCTGACAAAGATACAGCACAGAAACAGAGATACGAATGTGAAATAGAGGGGCAGAAACAGTCAGCCTGACAAAGATACAGCACAGAAACAGAGATATAAATGTGAAATAGGAGGGGCAGAAACAGTCGCCCTGACAAAGATACTGCACAAAAACAGAGATATAAATGTGAAATAGTAGGGGTAGAAACAGCCAGCATGACAAAGATACTGCACAGAAACAGAAATACAAATGTGAGATAGGAGGGAGAGAAACAGCTAGCCTGACAAAGATACAGCACAGAAACAGAGATATGAATGTGAAAAAGGAGGGGTAGAAACAGTCAGCCTGTTAAAGATACAGCACAAAAAAAAAAAAAAAAAAAAAAAAACGAGATACGAATTTGAAATAGGAGGGGTAGAAACAGCCAGCCTGACAAAGGTGCAGCACAGAAACAGAGGTACTTCTGTGAAACAAAAGGCGGCGAGACATTTACTTAGACAAAAGATACAGCACAGAAACAGATATACATACGAGAGACATTATTGGGAGAGAAAAAACACCGAGGTGGAGATACAGCAGAGAAACAGACAGCGATAGTGAGGAAGAGAGACAGGAGGGGGAAAGACAGTCAGCTGGCGGAGATACAGCAGAAAGAGAGAGAGAGAGAGAGAGAGAGAGAGAGAGAGAGAGAGAGAGAGGGAGGGAGGAGGGAGGGAGGCAGTCACCTAGGCGAAAATGCACAAAGTAAGAGACAGAGAGAAAGAGAGAGACAGGAGGGACAGAAACAGTCACCCTGGTGGAAATACAGCAGAAAGAGACACAGAGAGACAGGAGGGACAGAGACAGTCACCCTGGCGGAAATACAGCAGAGAAAGAGACACAGAGAGACAGGAGGGACAGAGACAGTCACCCTGGTGGAAATACAGCAGAGAAAGAGACACACAGAGAGACAGGAGGGACAGAGACAGTCACCCTGGTGGAAATACAGCAGAGAAAGAGACACAGAGAGACAGGAGGGACAGAGACAGTCACCCTGGTGGAAATACAGCAGAGAAAGAGACACAGAGAGACAGGAGGGACAGAGACAGTCACCCTGGCGGAAATACAGCAGAGAAAGAGACACAGAGAGACAGGAGGGACAGAGACAGTCACCCTGGCGGAAATACAGCAGAGAAAGAGACACAGAGAGACAGGAGGGACAGAGACAGTCACCCTGGTGGAAATACAGCAGAGAAAGAGACACAGAGAGACAGGAGGAGGATGAGACACAGCCACCCAGGCTAAAATACAGCAGAGAAAGGGACAGAGAGAGAAGGAGAGAGGAAGACAGGAGCGGTAGACAGTCAGACAGTACAGCTGATGAGAGAGAGAGAGAGAGAGAGAGAGAGAGAGAGAGAGAGAGAGAGAGAGAGAGAGAGAGAGAGAGAGTCGGAGAGTCACCCTGGCGGAGATACACAGCAGCTCCACGTGGGTCTTGGTGCTGACGGTGGCCTGGCGCCGACTGCCAGTGATCACCGCAAGCTCCTTACCACGTTCACCCCACAGGCAGCGGGGCAAATAGATAGGGGCAAATAGAAACAGACGACACAAGTGAGGGCAAATAAACATGAAAGTGAATAAAATTCAAAACAATTAGATAAAAAAAAGGGGAAATAAAATGACAAGGGAAAAAGAAATAAAGAAAGCTAGTGACTTGCTCCAAAAAGTCGAGTTCTTGTTATACTGTTCGGACCCCCCCCCCCCCCCCCCCCCCCCCCCCCCCCCGCAAAATTACCAGTAATCTGCTCTGAAAGACACTCCTTGTCAGAGGATTGCCCTGACCAACATGATCTAACCAGCAGTAATCTACTCTGACGGACAGTCCTTGAAATATGATTGTCCCGACCTTCATAAAGCATTAGCAGTAGCCTACTCTAAAGGTCACACCTTGTCATAGAATTGTCCTGACCCTCACGATGTGCGCATCGATAACTCAAAGGACAGTTCTTGTCACTGCATGATGTAACCAACCGCAATCTCCTCTAAAGGGCAGTCTTTGGCACAGTATTGTCCCGGAACTCATGGCTTAACCAGCAATAATCTGCTTCAAAGGACAGTCCTTGTCATAGTGTTGTCCTGACCCTCATGATGTAACGAACAATAAGGTGCTCTAAAGGACAGTCCTTGTTATAGTGTTGTCTGGCCTTCATGATGTAGCCAGCACTAATTCACACGGAAGGACAGTCCTTGGTTGTTTTTTTTTTTTTTCTGTCGTCTTCCCCATGATATGGTCAAGGGTATCCTCTCCTCATGGTAAAGCCAGCAGTGACTGACCTCAAACGACAGTCCTTGTTTCATACTGCTACCCTGACACTCAATGCTAAGGTCGGCAGCGATATATCTCAACTACAGTCCTTGTTGGATATTTTGGTCTGACGTTAAGGACCAATGACCTACATGCTCCAAAGGAACAACCCTGGTCAATCTCCTGTTTTGATTTCCACAGACAGGTCAGCGGTGACCTACTACTATTTTCATGTCACTGTCCTGGGCCTCATGATGACGACAGCAATGCTCCACTTCAACAAAACAATTCTTGTTTTCATACTGCTGTCCCGACCCTCATGATGACGACAGCAATGCTTTGACAGCAATACCCCACGTCAGCAGCCAACACTCCTTGTTGACATGCTACGGGCCTGATACTCATGATGACAAAATATTAGTGATATGCCCGAAAGGACAGTCCTTGTCCTGACATTACTGATATACTCGAAAGGACAGTCTTTGTCTTGATACTACTGATATACTCGAAAGGACAGTCCTTGTCTTGACATTACTGACATGCACGAAAGGACAGCCCTTGTCTTGATATCACTGTCCTAATTCTCATGACAATAGTAAAGCGAAAACTCATTTCTGTCATAATGATCTCCTGAATGCAATGACCAGCCAAATTACTGTCCTAATTCTCATGACCATACACCACCTCTACACCCAGTCTTTGTTATGGACTACAGTCCTAAGTCTCAGGATGAGATCAGCAGTGACTTATACATAAGAAATCTTGGTTTTCCTGGTTTGTCCTGACCTTCATGATGACGTCAGCAATGAATGACTTACTCCAAAGGACATCCTCTGTTACACTATTGTTTTGTCTTGATGAGTGGTAACTACAGCAAAGTACGTTCCTCTTTTATGTTATTGTTCTGTCATAATGAGTGGTAATACACACCAAAGGACATTCCTCTCTGATGTTATTGGTATGTCATAATGAATGGTAACACACACCAAAGGACATTTCTCTTTTATGGTATCGTTCTGTCATATTGAGTGGTAACACACACCAAAGAACATTCCTCTTTTATAGTATTGTTTTGTCATAATGAGTGATAACACACCAAAAGTACATTCCTCTTTTATAGTATCGTACTGTCATAATGAGCGGAAACACACACTAAAGTACATTTTTTTTTATAGTATTGTTTAGTCATAATGAGTGATAACACACACCAATGGACATTCCTCTTTTATAGTACTGTTCTGTCATAGTGAGTGGTAACATGCATCGAAGTTCAGTCGTCTTTTATATTATTGTTCCGTTATAATAAGTGAAAACACATACCAAAGGACGTTCCTCTTTTATGCTACTTGGTATGTCATAATGAGTGGAAACACACACCAAAGTACATTTCTTTTTTTTTTTTTTTTTAGTATTGTTTTGTCATAATGAGTGATAACACACACCAAAGGACATTCCTCGTTTGCAGTATTGTTTTGTCATAATGAATGGAAACACACACAAAACGACATTCCTCTTTTAACACTATTGTTCAATCCCAATTAGCAGTGACCATGCCAAAGATAATTTGTTGTTTTCACTTTAGTCAGACGTTCATGATAAGCAATGATTTCTTGCAGCGCAGTGTTAACGCTCTCGTATTGTTGTCCTTTCCTTTTTGCGTAAGCAGGCTGATACTCATGCGGACACTCCCTGTATAGACAGGCAGTGGAGTTTTGTGTGTATGACTTTTTTTTTATCCCGCCATTAAGGCAGCCATACTCCACCTTCGGGGAAGGTGCATGCTATGTGTAACGTGTCATCCATACCATAGTTGGTGATGGGATTTTACGTGTGTGCAAGATGTGTGTGCGTTCACACACGGAACCTCGGTTTATAGTTTCATTCGAAGGACTGTATGGGGAATGGGATCAGAGCCAATGTTAACTCCGATCCCCTGTACCGAGATTCGAACCAGCAACCCTAGGATCACGAGTCCGGCGCTCTACCAACTGAGCTATTCCGGCCCGTATTGTTGTCCTAATTTCCGTGTCAGGTGACTGTCCTGATCCTCGGGGTGATGACATTGGTGGTGACCTAACAGTCTTTGCCTTGACATGGCTGTCCTTTTGACCAGATCACATCAGTGGTCATATATCCCAGAAAACATTGTTTTCTTATCAGTGTGACGTCAACGATGATCTGTCCAAAAGAGACGGACCTTGTTTTCATCTACCTGTCCAGACCTAACCTGAGGGACAGTGTTTGTGATATGACTCTCCTGACTCGATGATGACTAGATGACCTACGTGACAGACAGTTCTTGTTAAACTGCTGCCGTGACCCTGGTAATACCTCAGTGTGACCTATCCCAGGGATAGTCCTTTTTGTCGTACCACTGTCTTAATCTTCGTAATGACGTCAGTGATGACCTACCCCAAAAGACGGACTTTGTTGTCGCATAACTGTTCTGACCTTAATGATGACGTCACCAGTGACTTACCCCAAAGGACAGTCCTTGCTGCAGGCTGACCAGTGTCCGAGTGAGGCCTGACTGCACATCAAACCTCGTCACCAGCACTGCACACAACGTCAGTGTCACCATTAACACTAAACAAACGTCATTGTCACCATCGACACACTGCACACAACGTCATTGTCACCATCAACACTGCACACAACGTCATTGTCACCATCAACACTGCACACAGTGTCAATGTCACCATCAACACTGCACACAGCTTCACTATCACCATCAACACTGCACACAACGTCATTGTCACCATGAACACTGCACACAACGTCATTGTCACCATCGACACTGCACACAACGTCACTGTCACCATCAACACTGCACACAACGTCATTGTCACCATTAACACTGCACACAACGTCATTGTCACCATTAACACTGCACACAACGTCATTGTCACCATTAACACTGCACACAACGTCATTGTCACCATCAACACTGCACACAGTGTCAATGTCACCATCAACACTGCACACAGCTTCACTATCACCATCAACACTGCACACATCGTCATTGTCACCATCGACACTGCACACAACGTCATTGTCCCATCAACACTGCACACAGCGTCACTGTCACCATCAACACTGCACACAGCGTCACTGTCACCATCAACACTGCACACAGCGTCACTGTCACCATCAACACTGGACATAACGTCACTGTCACCATTAACACTGAACACAACGTCATTGTCACTATGGTCACTGCACACAACGTCATTGTCACCATCAACACTGCACACATCATTGTCACTATTTCACTGCACACAACGTCATTGTCACCATTAACATCAGTGTCACCATCAACACCGCACACAACATCAGTGTCACCATCACCACTGTATATAACATCAGTGTCGTCATCAACACTGCATATAACATCAGTGTCACCATCAATCCTGCACACACACAACATCAGTGTCACCATCGACACTGCGCACATTATCAGTGTCACCATCAACACTGCATATAACATCAGTGTCACCATCAACACTGCACACATTGTCAGTGTCACCATCAACACTGCACACAACATCAGTGTCACAATCAACACTGCACACAACATCAGTGTCACCATCAACACTGCATACAACATCAGTGTCACCATCAACACTGCGCACATTGTCAGTATCACCATCAACACTGCACACATTGTCAGTGTTACCATCAACACTGCACACATTGTCAGTGTCACCATCAACACTGCGCACATTGTCAGTATCACCATCAACACTGCACACGTTGTCAGTGTCACCATCAACACTGCACACAAAATCAGTGTAACCATCAACGCTGCACACATTGTCAGTGTCACCATCAACACTGCACACAACATCAGTGTCACATTAAACGCTGCACACAACATCAGTGTCACCATCAACGCTGCACACAACATCAGTGTCACCATCAACACTGCATATGACATCAGTCTCACCATCGATACTGCGCACATTGTCAGTGTCACCATCAACACTGCATATAACATGAGCGTCACCGTCAACATCAAGACTGTTCACATACACACGCGCGTGCACACACACACACACACACACACACACACACACACACACACACACACACACACACACACACACACACACGTACGTGCGCACCGGCCTTCACATCCCACCCCACCCCTAATTTTCTTACCTCACTTCTCATGGAGCAGCCAATGAAGAAAGATAATTACATATAAAGTGGAATCAGTGTACCGCTACATTTGTCTCCCTTGAACTTTCGTGCTAGAACTTCGTTACTGAGAATACATGTCGCTTCGTCCACGAATCAGAGGTGGTAACTATAGAGTGAGAATTATGATCACTTCGTCCACGAATCAGAGGTGGTCATTATAGAGTGAGAATTCAGATCACTTCGTCCACCAATCAGAGTGGTCATTATAGAAGGCGAATACAGATCACTTTGTCCACCAATCAGAGTGGTCATTATAGAGTGAGAATTCAGATCACTTCGTTCACCAATCAGAGTGGTCATTATAGAAGGAGAATACAGATCACTTTGTCCACAAATCAGAGTGGTCGTTATAGAGTGAAAATTCAAATCACTTCGTCCACCAATCAGAGTGGTCATTATAGAAGGAGAATACAGATCACTTTGTCCACCAATCAGAGGTGGCCATTGGGGGGTCGGAATAGCTCAATGTAGAGCCCTGAACAATCTTGGTGATCCTGTGTTGCGGGTTCGAATCTCTGCTGGGCCGTTTCGGTACAGGGGGATTTTTTCCCTCAGAGTTAATATTGGTTCTGACTTGATTTCCCATGCAGTCCCTCGAATGAGACTATAAACCGAGGTTGCGTGTTTGAACGCACGTATATCATCTTGCACACACGTAAAATTCCATCACCAACTTTCGGAAGAGAAGGCCAGTTTGGCCGTTGGTTTGGAAGACAAGTTACACAGAGCATGCACCCTGTGTGAGAAATTGAAAGAATTGAGGAAGTAAGGAAACTGAGTGAACGATATTGAACAATATTGGCTGGATGACACGGGAAACGACTGGATGAAACGTCAGCTGGCAGCTCTTCAGTCGACACCACCCAGGTAGGCAGCCCGTGGTGTAAACGAGTGTGGATTGTAAAGCGCTCAGAGCTCGATCTCTAGCCGAGAATAGGCGCTTTGTAAGTATTCATAATAATCATCATAATTATGGAAGGA
>JADBJO010000038.1:60000-67500 GCA_016801955.1 Conus betulinus | reverse complement strand
GGATTTGGTCCACGTTCTTGAGGTCTGATAAATATCTATGGCTCATGGCCGCTTTCAAAATGACCTCTTATACCAACACAGTACTGGCGAAATTGCACAGTCCATGCCATACCCAGTTTCCAGATTGATCCAGTCTGTTGTGTACTCTTTTTGTAGAGAACGTTATTGAGAAGCCATGCAAATACTTCTTCAGCCTTTCTCGGATGTTCTTCGGAACGTGATGCATCTGGAAGGCCGTTTGAATCATCCTGTGTGGAACTCATCCATACTCATTCGCCAGATCATGTCGAGGTCCCGTTTCTCTGCCCTAGATCTTCGGACTGCTTTCCAAAATCATAGTGATCTGTTCTGCGCAGACAGACACTCCCTGATATCTTCCTTTCTGGACTAACAAATCCGAGTACTCATTTTCCGCGAGGTCTTTAGTTAGCCTGGCTGCCATGACAGAGAAGATTTCCCCTCCACGTTCAGGATGAAAACAAACAAAACAAACAAACAAAACAAAACAGGTTTTCATTCCACATTTCCATTTTGCACCCAATTGGAGGAGGTTAGTGATTGTTCGTTCTTAGTTTTCATTGTCCTGAACGTTGTTTGTTACGACTGAAGAAGACTAAATACGTCGAAACGCGTCGTGTTTTTGTCTTGTAATTTGTTTGTTTCTGAAGTTCATTGACGGACAGTGAACATTGTCAGTAACATTGTTATTCATTGACAGACATTCGAAACTTTCGGCAACATTTGTATTAGCAAATCAGGAGAACATTTTTAACAAAATAGCTATTCACCGACAGACAGTCGATCATTTCGGTAGCATTGCTATTTACTATTAGGCAGGCGAACATTGTGACAAGCTTGTCATTCCCCTGGTAGACAGGCTAACCTTTTGATAGCATTGCGATTCACAGTTCGGCGGGGCGAATTTTGTGACAAGCTTGCCATTCTCCCAGTAGACAGGCGAACATTGTGGCAAGCTTGCCATTCTCCTAGTAGACAGACGGACATTATGGCCAAGTTGCCATTCTCTAGCAGACAGGCGAACATTTTCCCAATAGTATCATTCCTCAACAGGCAGAGACCGGAACAAAAGGAATCACAAATTGTTTGCCCATTTTCGTTTCAGAAACTTCTTCAGCAAATACAGACAGCGACAAAACCAACTACATCATGCCTCCATTTGTTTCGGCTAGACATATCACTGCGTACAGTGGAACCCAGTCCAAGATTTCAGTACTCACGTAGGCAATGTCACGGTCGGAGCGGGCACTGGGGGCCATCTGTAGAACCCGTTTGGCTTCATGCGGCAGGTGGTCCTGAGGTGTTCCAGCAACAGTCAACATGAACAACAGTCATCAGCACCACACAGACACACGACTGTCAACACATCGCAGTATTTGGTTTCATGTTGTACGTCGTGCTGACAAATCTATGACAAGACAGGATTTCTGATTCACAGATATCGTTTAATTCTTCTGTACCCATGGACAATAAGAATTCCTGACCTACTTTTACCGCAAAACACTCTGTACCCGTGACATGAAAGAATTCCCGACGTACATATACCCTAGAACATGTTATACCTATGACAAGACAGACTTCTGGTTTTGCATATACTATAAGAACATGTATTATGACAAGACAGAATTAACTGTAAGAACAAGTTGTATGAGTATGGGGCCTTGAAAGGCAGATAACAATAAGCCGTCTATCTGAAAGTAATCCAACCTGTTTGCTTGCTCTTAAAGACAGGCTAAAATAAGACACACCTTTCTTTAAATCAGCTCCCTCTGTGTTGGAATTAACTCTACCCGGCTGTTGGCTGTGAAGCCGTCGGCTTCAAAGAAGAGTGCTCCAATGAACCCTAGCGGCCTGTTGCCCAGACGGCGGGCGTCAAGCCAGCTTACCTGTGTGTTGGCTCTGAAGTCATCGGGGTCAAAGAAGAGGCCTTTCCTGTCGATGGAGGTGCCGAAGTCATCGAGCACCTGCAGCACTGAGAGAAACTCCCCTCTCTCCTCCTCTAGACTGCAACCACCCCGAAGATGACAAGATCATCATCATCAGCAGCAGCAACAACACAACAGCAAACGAAACAACTACAATGAACACACACACACACACACACACACACACACACACACACACACACACACACACACACACACACGGTTTCCCATTTCAGACTTACATGAACCTTACTGTCGGAATGAAGCTGTGCTAACACAGATCAGGCATGAGACAAAGCCGAGAGAGATCAGACACATATCATACACACACCAGATGAACACGACACAAAGCACACAGACATGACAGATCGGAGATCAGTGAAATGTGACACAGATCAGACAGACAAGACACGGATCAGACGGACAGGCAGTTCAAACAGAGATCAGATGGACATGACATAGATCAGAGATACATGACACAGATCAGAGAGACATGACACAGATCAGAGCGACATGACACAGATCAGAGCGACATGACACAAAACAGAGCGACATGACACAGATCAGAGAGATGAGACACAGATCAGAGATACATGACACAGATGAGAGAGGTGTCACAGATCAGAGCGACATGGCACAGATCAGAGAGACATGACACAAATCAGAGCGACATGACACAGATCAGAGAGATGAGACACAGATCAGAGATACATGACACAGATCAGAGAGGTGTGTCACAGATCAGAGCGACATGGCACAGATCAGAGAGATAAGACACAGATCAAACATATAAGAAATAGATCAGATAGATAAGATACAGATAAGACAGATCCGGCAGACAGGACAAAGATCAGATAGATAAGACAAAGATCAGACAAATAACACACAGATCAAACAGAAGAACACAGATCAGACAGGAAAAGACACAAATCAGACTGACAGGGCACAGATCTGAGAGACGGAACACTAATCAGACAGACAGGAAACAGATCAGACAGACTGGACATAGATCAGACAGACAGGAAACAGATCAGACAGACAGACAGACAGGAAACAGATCAGACAGACAGACAGGAAGCAGATCAGACATACAGACAGGAAACAGATCAGACAGATCACAGATCAGACAGACAGGACACAGATCAGACAGACAGACAGGAAAGAGATCAGACAGATCACAGATCAGACAGACAGGAAACAGATCAGACATACAGACAGGAAACAGATCAGACAGGACACAGATCAGACAGACAGGAAACAGATCAGACAGACAGGAAACAGATCAGACAGACAGACAGGAAACAGATCAGACAGGACACAGATCAGACAGACAGGAAACAGATCAGACATACAGACAGGAAACAGATCAGACATACAGACAGGACACAGATCAGACAGACAGGAAACAGATCAGACAGACAGGAAACAGATCAGACAGACAGACAGGAAACAGATCAGACAGATCACAGATCAGACAGACAGGACACAGATCAGACAGATCACAGATCAGACAGACAGGACACAGATCAGACAGATCACAGATCAGACAGACAGGACACAGATCAGACAGACAGGAAACAGGTCAGACAGACAGAACACAGATCAGATAGAATACAGATCAGACAGATAGGACACAGATCAGACAGACAGGACACAGATCAGACAGACAGGACAAGAAACAGACAGACAGGACACAGATCAGACAGGACACGAAACAGACAAACAGGACACTGATCAGTCAGATAGAGCACAGATCAGACAGGACACGGAACAGACAGACAAGACACAGATCAGACAGACAGGACACAGATCTGACAGACAGGACACGGAACAGACAGACAGGACACGGATCAGACACACAAAAACACAGATCAGACAGACAGGACACGGAACAGACAGACAGACAAGACACAGATCAGACAGACAGGACACAGATCTGATAGACAGGACACGGAACAGACAGACAGGACACACATCACACAGCCTGAACACCGACCTCTCCAGGCTGATTCTACAGAGTTTCACACAGATCAGCGCCAGACGAGCGTAGGCCCGGAACGATGCCGTCTTTCTGTGACCCGATCCCTGGAGACACAGCAGCACACTGCAGGGCGGCTTGCACACACACACACACACACACACACACACACACACACACACACACACACACACACACACACACACACTGACCAAACACACACTGAGCACACACACAAACATACACTGACCAAACATACACTGACCAACACACACACATACTGACCACACACACACACACACACACACACACACACACACACACACACACACATAACACACACATACACACACACACGACGCGCACACACACACGCGCACACACACACAACACACACACACACACACACACACACACACAAACTGACCACTAACACACACACACACACACACACACACACACACACACACACACACACACACACACACACACACACACTCACACACACCCACACACACACACGCACCCACACACACGCGCGCACGCGCGCGCGCGAGCACACACACACGCATTCTGAACACACACACACACGCGTGCGCATGCACGCATGCATGGGCGCGCGCGCGCGCGCACATACACACACACACACGCGCGCGCGCGCGCGCATTCTCATATACACACACACACATACACATACACATGTGTGCGCCCCCCCCCCCCCCCACACACACACACACACACTACATGGGGCATAAGAGAGAGAGAGAGAGAGAGAGAGAGAGAGAGAGAGAGAGAGAGAGAGAGAGAGAGGAGGGGGGGGGGGGGCAGAGACAAAGAGACAGACATGAAATTTTCCATTGTTTGTTTTTCACCAGTCTGTTCATTTACTCCGTGATGCTAGTATTCTAGTTAATGTGGTGACCCCAAGCCTCAAAAGAACCCAAGAGGCCCAGTCTGTCCATCATTCTACTGTGGAACCGTTCGCTGCTGAAAGCCAGTTTTCCCATTCATGTTGGTGCCAGCTTACCCTCATGCTGCCCTTTGTGACGTAACGAGGTGATCAAAGAAGTGATCAGTGATTGTTCACCTTTCACTGTGACGTCACAGGTGATCACTGAGTGGTCAGCCCCGTGAGGTGACCAGGCCACGCTGACTGCTAAATGCCCCAGGCAGTGAAAGCAGTCGGGGTGGGGAAGGGGGGGGGGGGGGGGGGGGGGGGGGGGGGACCCAGCCCTGTGTCAGCCAACACAGAAAGTCAAGGGGGGGACTTAGGAAACTCTCAGCACAAAAGTAAACGAGAGTCAGTGGCCACTTCAAGACTACGGCTCTTTCACACACACACACACACACACACACACACACACACACACACACACACACACACACACAGTACAGCACAGCACAGCACAGCACAGCACAGAAGAAGAGATAGAGACTTTCAGTTTCAGTTTTCATCAAGGAGGCGTCTGTGCGTGCGGACTAGTCCATATACACTACACCACATCCGCTAAGTTTTAAGACAACAGTACACATGATTTTAAGTGATGGGATGAATGAATTAACAACTAAGATGAGAGAATTGAAGAAGAGGGTCTCGTGGCTACGACTTAGCACATGTCTGACCTACGCTTTAGCCCAATGCGCTGGTCAGACCTTGAGTGCCTACCTACCATTCTTGTTTTTTTTGTGTTTTTTTTTCATTTTGTTATCATAATTTTATTTTTAATCAGTGTGTGTGTGTGTGTGTGTGTGTGTGTGTGTGTGTGTGTGTGTGTGTGTGAGAGAGAGAGAGAGAGAGAGAGAGAGAGAGAGAGAGAGAGAGACTTATGAAAGAAAAAAAGTTAGATAGTGAAGGAAGGAGAGAACATAGAAGTCGCTGTAACGTGTGAGTGGCTTGAGGGTGTGTTCTGGGGAGCACAGCAAGCCGGTGCTGCGGGGGATGGAGAGGCCCACGCTATTTTTGGATGTTGATGCTCAGTGGGCAGAGGGTCCCAAACCAGCCAATTAGATAGGATTCCTGCATGGTGCGAACAAAGTTGTCACCCCGTGATTGCCAAAGAACCAGGACTTAGACATGGTGAATGAAGAGTTGGATGGAGTGCAGAGTCACTGATTTGGGTTGATGACGGCGGATGCTGGCCAGGTGTTGAGAAAAGTGTGTATGGAGTGTGTGGAATGTCTCATCTTTGGCGGCTCAGTCATTCGTCTTTAATCTGATGTTTCAATGTTCCGTGCAGTCATCAGTTTTGAAACTAATCCTTGTTCTGTACATATAAACACTGAAAGCCCCCATCTCTCCGAAGAATTTGTACCAAGTCAACAATCATTGGTCTGTATATGAAAAGAAAGAAATTCGCATTCCTTGAAGAATCTGTACCAGCACAACAATCCTTGGTCTCTACATATTAACAATGAAATTCCCCATTCCCTGAAGAATCAGTACCAGCACAACAATCCTTGGTCTGTTAGTCTACATAATGCAGGTCCACATCCCACGAAGAATGTGTAACCAGCACAACAATCCTTTTTTTTTCCCAGTGTCATCTTCTCCAGCTGTGTTACCCTCTCCGAGGCATTATCGCCCCCCCCCCCCCCCCCCCCCCCCCCCCCCCCGCCCTGCTGCTCACTCCTCCAGCTGGCCATCCACAGTCACACACCCTGAATTGTCCCGTCACAACCGCGGCTCCAGCAATCCATGGAAGAGTCAGTTTCAAGTCGTCATGCCACCAAAGGAGACACCGCGCGGCTGCCGAGCGACCTCAGTCCTGTTCAGTGGTGCTTGTTCCGAACCACCTCACGCAGGACATCACCTTCTAAGCCTATCCCCCAAAAGACATTAATTGCTTCGTCGCGGAGTCAGCCTGAGTGAGTGTGCCCGGCTTCAGAGGCTGTTCCCAGGACGTGACAGTACTCATGACGTCACCTATACCGCCATCATCAACACAACCTGGCCGAGGGCATAGACAAGAGGAGGACACTGAAACTGATGTCACCATGAAGGCAAGGCAGATAAGGTCAGATGATCTGAAATATATTCATGCTGTTCGACGAGGATGGGGACGATGAAAAGATGCCATGGAATTCCATTCTGTTCTGCCATTGTATGCCAGGGCTCTGCTTTACAATATCTATTATCATAAACTGGCAACAGCCAGGCCCGAGAGATCCAGGCACATACAGTGTGAGTCCCATTCATGAAGGGAACGAAACTCGATTGTGTGGTTCCAGTTTCACCAAATAGCCACAGCAAACTCAACTCTGGGTAGCAGCCGGTCATGGGCCGAAAAATCCCACAAACATAAATGACTGTTGGGAAATCAAACCCACAATTTGCCAATCGGGAATTCGCAACGCCAACCACTGCGCCACGGCGTCTGGTCCTTGTTCTGTCCATCTGAACAATAAAAGTCAACATTAACTAAAGAATAAGAAGCAGGGCACTAATCCACGTCACCATGCCTTCCTGACTTAGAGAATAAGCAAACATCACAACAATGCACGTGACGGTGCCTTCCTGACTTAGAGAATAAGCAAACAGCACAACAATGCACGTGACAATGCCTTCCTGACATGAACAAT
>JADBJO010000038.1:45000-55000 GCA_016801955.1 Conus betulinus | reverse complement strand
TTTACGCAGACTAGGTACTAATAGCACACAGCACCATCACTTTCCAGCCGCTCCATTAATAATGGGGGTGGGGGTGGGGTGGGACGGGCCATGTGACAGGCTTCTGTCAGGGCCGAAGGATACTGCAGGGAGATCCCTGTCCATAACTGGGCACTTCTCCTGATGCAATCACATTAACCATCTTACAGCCATTTCTGAAGACACACTGACTTTCTGAAGACGCACTGACTTCCTGAAGACGCACTGACTTCTTGGTAGGTAGCTGTCTTCCGGGCATGTCCAGAATTTTGCTGGCCACGTGACAATAACAACAACAAAGTCGTGTATGGTAAAGAGAACTACACGACAAAGTAGAACAGGGCAAAGAGACCATGACAACGACAAAGTGATTGAGGTTGAAGAGAGTTACAACAAACCAGCACAGACTGAAAAGAATTACAGCAGCAAAATAGTACAGGGTGAAGTGACAATAACGAAAACAAAGCAGAGTAGGGTAAAGAACATCACAATGACAAAGTAGTGCAGATTGACGAGGATTACGACAATTTAGAACAGCAAAGCAATACAGGGTACAGGAACAATGACGACACCAAAGCAGTACAGGGTAAAGATACAGGGACACCGACGATGAAGTGCATAATAAAGAGACAACGATAACAGCAAGGTAGTACAGGGTAAAGATACAATGATAACCAATATGCAGTACATAGTAAAGAGATAACGATAACGGCAAAGCAGTATATGGTAAGATACAACAACAACAAACAACAACGATGCATCGGAAATAAAGCGACACGATATCAGAAAAGTAGAATCGGTAAAAGGGACAATGGCATCAATGAAATAGTACAAGGTGAAGAGAGACAACATAACAACAAAATAGTACAGGATAAGGAGACATTGACAACAAAGCAGTACATGGTAGAGAAGATGACAACAACAACATTGTTCAGAGTAGAGAGAATTGTAACACTAACGTAGTGCAGGGTAAACAGAACTATATCAACAAAAATAGCACAGGATAAGAGAGAATTACAACTCGCAGCAACAAAGTAGTACAGGGTGGAGGGACAAAGATAATAACAAAAAAAAAGTACAGGGTTACAGGGTGGAGGGACAAAGATAATAACAAAATAGTACAGGGTAAAGAAACAAAGATAATAACAAAATAGTACAGGGTAAATGAACAAAGATAATAACAAAATAGTACAGGGTGGAAGAACAAAGATAATAACAAAATAGTACAGGGTGGAAGAACAAAGATGATAACAAAATAGTACAGGGTAAAGGAACAAAGATAATAACAAAATAGTACAGGGTGGAAGGACAAAGATAATAACAAAAGTAGTACAGGGTGGAGGGACAAAGATAACAGCAAAATAGTACAGGGTGGAAGGACAAAGATAATAAGAAAAGTAGTACAGGGTACAAAGAATCAAATCAACAAAGAAGTACAAGGTGGAGGGACAAAGATAATAATAAAGTAGTACAGGGTACAAAAATCAAATCAACAAAGAAGTACAAGGTGGAGGGACAAAGATAATAATAAAGTAGTACAGGGTACAAAAATCAAATCAACAAAGAAGTACAAGGTGGAGGGACAAAGATAATAATAATAAAGTAGTACAGGGTACAAAAAAAGATAATAGAAGCAGTACAAATCAACAAAGAAGTTCAAGGTGGAGGGACAAAGATAATAATAAAGTAGTACAGGGTACAAAAATCAAACCAACAAAGAAGGACAAGGTAGAGGGACAAAGATAATAACAAAGTAGTACAGGGTACAAAGAATCAAATCAACAAAGTTGTTCAGGATAAAAAGGACAACGATAATAACAAAAGTGGCACAGCGTAAATAGACAGCGACAACAATGAAGTAGCACAACAAAGCCAGAGCAGACAAACATCTCACGGACAGAGCGTGATAAAGATTTCTTCAAGGGAAAAGGCTGAAAGGAAAAAAAAAAAAAAAAAAAAAAAAAGCAGTGG
Source organism: Conus betulinus (assembly GCA_016801955.1). Lineage (NCBI taxonomy): Eukaryota > Metazoa > Mollusca > Gastropoda > Neogastropoda > Conidae > Conus > Conus betulinus. The sequence goes on along the minus strand of JADBJO010000038.1, from coordinate 53,011 downwards.
AGAGGAAAAATAATCCGAACCGAACCGGGAAAAAAACAACAACAACAAAAAGATAAATAAAAGATAAAGGAAGAAAGTGTAGGGGGGGGGGGGGGGGGGGGGGGGGGATGTGGACGAAGACATAGGAAGCCTTACATGACGGTGTCTGGGTCCTCCACTACTTCACACACGGCAGGGACGTTCAGACTGAGAAGGGCTACGGGCAGGAGATGGGAGAAGACCCCGTGATCTCTGTCAGTGCTTGCTGCCCTGTGGACACACCGGTAGTCAGCTGCACACTCGCTGAACAGACTGACGTCTCACTGTGTTGGGCGTGACGTCTCACTCTGTTGGGTATGACGTCTCACTGTATTGGCGTGACGTCTCACTGTGTTGGACGTGACGTCTCACTGTGTTGGTGTGACGTCTCACTGTGTTGGGCGTGACATCTCACTGTGTTGGGCATGACGTCTCACTGTGTTGGGCGTGACGTCTTAATGTGTTGGCGTGACGTCTCACTCCGCTGGAGGTGACGTCTCGCCATGTTGGCGTGACGTTTCACTGTGTAGGGCGTGACGTTTCACTGTATTGGCGTGACGTTTCACTGTGTTGGGCGTGACGTCTCACTGTGTTGTCGTGACGTCTCACTGTGTTGGGCGTGACGTCTCACTGTTGTTGGTGTGACGTCTCACTGTGTTGACGTGACGTGGACCTGGACAACAGCCAGTCAGTGGCACAGGAACGAGGAGGGGGACGTGGAAGGGGAGGGGGAGGGGAGGGGGGGGAGGGGAGGGGGGGAGGAGAGGGCCACAGTCTAGGTTACCCTGCCGTTCTGCCCTACTGCCACCAGGGGACCACGCGGCCACAGCGGGTCTTCCTCACAGCGCTGGACAATGACTGACCGCCCCACCAGCCCTCACTGCAAGCCTCAGTGACAGGAGACACACGTGTCAGTGTAACGCTTTGACACTTGGTCTGTGGCCTGGATGACAGGAGACACACGTGTCAGTGTAAAGCTTTGACACCTGGTCTGTGGCTGGGTGACAGCAGACACACGTGTCAGTGTAAAATGTTCACACCTGGTCTGTGGCCTGGATGACAGGAGACACACGTGTCAGTGTAAAGCTTTGACACCTGCTCTGTGGCTGGGACCAGCATCAGATGGCAGACACTTTGTTCAGGGAAACCGTCCTCACACGCTGTTCTGGGCACCACCACCAGCTGGTGTGTGTGTTTGTGTGTGTGTGTGTGTGTGTGTGTGTGTGTGTGTGTGCGTGGAGGAGGAGGAGAAGAAGGAGGAGGAAGGAGCAGGTGTATTGATGAAGTGCGCATTCGCCACGGAGGGACGGCCCTAGCCAGGCGGACTGCCGGGCCAAAGCCTGTGCACAGAAAAAGGTCAATAGAGAACGACCGGCTTTAAGTTCCGGGTCAGCACGTGCAGCGCTCACCAATGGTCCTCTCCCTCCGCTCCGTCCCGCCTAAACCTCTTCACGTGCCAGCTCACAACCGCTTCCGCCTGAAAGTGTGTCTGGCGCTTTCCGTTCTGCTTTCCACAGCTCTTCACCCCTTCTTCGCTCCACCCCCTCCCTGCCTCTCTTCCGCACATCCAGTCAACACGCTGAGATGAGTAGCACGGAAATGGCGTCGTTGGTGTTGGTTGCCAGCGTGATTCGAAATCGTTACAGTTGAATGCGAACTCAAGATACATCTCCTTACCGGCTGCACACCAAAACTTAAAGCCCCTAGACCTCGCTGAAGTATTAAAGTATTTATAAATAGGTACAATTATTGTTTTGAGAATTTCTTTTTACTGTGTCTGAAAGTTGATGTGTTTTCTCTTCTTTTCTATGCCCATCATGCCAGGTGATTCTAAGCAGACAGACTGAAATGAAAGGAATGGGGCTATTTCGGAGGACCACCTGGCGCAAAGCGCCGGACTCGTAATCTTGGGGTTGCGGGTTCGCATCTCCGCCGGGCCGTTTCGGTACAGGGGGGGGGGGGGGGGGGGGGGGGGGGGGGGATTTTCCACTCTGAGTTAACATTGGTTCTGACTCCATTCCCCAAACAGTCCTTCGAATGAGACTGTAAACCGAGGTTCCATGTGTGAACGCACGCACAACATCTTGCACACACATCACCAACTTTCGGAAGAGAAGTCCAGTTTGGCCGTACTCGTTACACATAGTATGCACCTTCCCCGAAGCTGGAGTATGGCTGTCTTAATGGCGGGATAAAAAAAAGGTCATACATACGCATAGTGTCAGAATAATCAACTCGATAATTGTGGACACTCTATGAAAGAAGAAGAAGAAAAAGATAGGTCACGGGTGAGTGCAAAAATCTGAACTGTGACGTATAATAAGGGGTAGCTCGTGCATTTCTTGACTGTGAAGGATTTCAGCGATTAAAATCCCCCCAAAAACAAGTGAGATGATGGAGCGGAAGGACGGGGAGGGAGGCTGTTCATTTGATATATTATCAGTTTAATATTAATTTTTGGATCAAATTCATGCCATGTTTACGTGGATTATATAGTGACTTTGTGCAAAATACTAACTGTGGCATGCGGCCACTTTTCTCCTGCTGTTTGTGAGTCGGCCTACAATCGCTCTGTCTGTCTGTCTGTCTGTCTGTCTGTCTCTCTCTCTCTCTCTCACACACTCACACACACACACACACTCACACACACACACACACACACACACACACACACACACACACACACACACACACACACACACACACACACACACACACACACTCTCTCACTCTCTCTCTCTCTCTCCCCCCCCCCCCCCCCCCCCCCCCCCCCCCCCCCCCCCGCGACAACATTTTTTTTTCTGTCCCAACCTCTGCGCCACAGCCACTGCCCGGTCAGCCCTGCCACAACCCCGGCACCGGCAATCCACAGGGCAGCAGTCAATGTCAAGTCGTCAAGAGGCAACCCACCGGAGGAGACACTGCACTGCTGCCGAGTCACTTCGGTGGTGTTCAGTGGCGCCTGTTCTGATCTAACATACGTAGGACACCACCTACTAAGCCCCCTACTGACGACAATAATTGCTTGAGTGAGCTCTCCCCTCCGGAGGGCGCCACCACGTCCGTCCAACGACAGCCCCCATGGTCTCGCCGATACCGGTGACCCTCGGAACCAAAACCAAGGCCACAGACGTGGAGAGGACGTCGAAAAACTGAGGTCACCATGAGAGCAGGGCATGAAGGGCCACAGAATTTGAGACATTTTTTTTTTTTTAATGCTGATCGATAAGAATGAGGATGATTAAGATGATGCTACGGATGTCCATTTCGGTCTGAGACTACATGACAGGGCTGTGTACTCTACGCTTCCTTTCATAATACATCCCGGCGTCAACAAGGCACGGGAGATACAGGCACCTACAGTGTTGGTCAGGAAATTTGAGCAACACTCTCAGAAACGCATCCAATAAGTGGATGAAACTCGACTGTGTGGTCCCAGTCTTCCCAACTGAGTCCGCAGCAAACTCAACTCTGGGTAGGAGCCGGTCGGGGCAGAAAAACCCACATGACTCTGATGGGATTCGAACCCACGACCTCCCAGCCGGGAGTCCGCGACGCTAACCACTTCGCCACAGCGGCTGGCCCCCGCGACAACATCATTATTTCTGTTCCTCACTGACTTGAAAATCGATCTTGTATGACAGAAAGCTGAATATGGACATATGCCTGTGTGTGTGAAACATGACTGCCTCATGAATATTATTTCTCCACAGGCCTGCTGATGATGCTATTTAGGTGACTGATGCTTCTTATATGCTCTTTCCGCTGCAGGGAGAGAGAGAGAGAGAGAGAGAGAGAGAGAGAGAGAGAGAGAGAGAGAGAGAGAGAGAGAGAGAGAGAGTGTGTGTGTGTGTGCATGCGTGCGTGCGTGCGTGCGTGCGTGTGTGTGTGTGTGTGTGTGTGTGTGTGTGTGTGTGTGTGTGTGTGTGTGTGTGAGTGTGTCTGTGTCTGTGTGTATGCGCGCGCGCGCGCGCGTGTGTGTGTGTTTGTGTGCGTGCGCGTGTGTGTGTGTGCATGTGTGTGTGTGTGTGTGTGTGTGTGTGTGTGTGTGTGTGTGTGTGTGTGTGTGTACAATTTTAGTGTGTATGAATCACTCTTTTGTTATAATCATTTTATATTGTGTAATAGTGTTAATGTGTTTGCTATCTTTAGTCCCTAAAGGGACAGGGGCCAGATGAAAAAAAAAACCCAAAAAAAAACCTTCTTGTTTATGTTACCCTCTCTCTCTCTCTGTCTGTCTGTCTGTCTGTCTCTCTCTCTCTCTCTCTCTCTCTCTCTCTCTCTCTCTCTCTGTATTATAGTGTGAACTGATTTCAATCCAGTACGAGTCAACTGGTGAGGAACAGTTATTTGTTTGTCAGCAAGCTCTTCCCCAGGCTAAGTTCCAGCGTGCGTCGTCTCCAAAGTCAGTGGCAGTCTTCAGTGAAAAGAGTTATTCGTGTTAGTGTATTTCTCTCTCCTGTTGTCAGTAAATGTGTTAAGCTTCATCCACGCACACACTTTCGTAGTTCATGATATGAGCAAACAGACTGCTCACTCCATCGAACAAGCCGCCAAACTGCTTACTTCATGAAATGGGCAAGTTCGTTGCATAGTTTACGAACACAGGCAAGATATTTTGCCTAGAGTGTGAAATAGGCTATATGCAAAAAGATAAACGCGTTTGCATAGTTCTAGAACCACGAAAGGCTGAAATGTATTGTGTTCCTGGAGTGATTTGTGAATTTATTCCATTTTGATTGCAAGACATCTCATTTTTCAAACACATTTTTCAAAAAGCAGTTTTCCATTCTGTTACTAACGAATGACACCTCCACTCCCTCCCCTGGTCCTTGCTTCCGCACCACTTAAAACACTCAGATTCATGAATACTGTGACACCTAACAGCAGAAGCAGACTCAGCTCCGATGTTGTCATGAAGGTGAACTATATAGTCGTCTCATCATGTGTTAGTTTACATTCTTTGGTCTTTGGTATTCATCACTTTAACCCATTCCTTACTATGTGCCAGTTGTTGGTTTTTTGTACATGTAAAAGCGGGTCAAATCAATTACTCCTTTGCTACTGGTAACCATGTAACTCAGTACTACCTGTCGCATGTCGAGAGTGAACTCGTGGGGGGGGGGGGGGGGGGGGGGGGGACGATTGTTACCAGAAAGCTTTGCCAAAATTACGGGGGAAAAGCATAATTGCTACATAGCTACCGCATACTCACTAAGCAAAATATAATTGGAAATGTCATGGAATGTATCATTGAAAGAAAACTGGCAAGAGACCTTGCTAATACAGAGATCCTCCCTCTCAGTCGAGGATGCTACAGAACGGGTCAAAGTACACAGAAAAACGCGGCCACATTTGCCAATGATGTGTGTCTTCTTTTTCTTCGTACACTGTCTCTCGTAGGAGTGGAGATGCGTTGTGCTGTCGTTATGCCCCTAACAAGTCACGACCAGCACATCCGACTTCCACTTGTTTTTGTATCAGAGTGAACGCTCTCCTGGACTGGTTGCTTTACTGGGCTGACGAGTCCAGTCTACCCGGCTGTTTGTTAATAGCTGGAGATGGTTTGTTCACTGGACTGTCCCTTCCCGGACTAGGAGCTTACAGAGCGGTTCTTGATCGCGTGACCTTTATGTCATTAGACATCTGGGGAATTTCAGTAGAGATAACAGTGCTACCTATTACCCCCCCCCCCCCCCCCCCACCTCCACCCCGCTCCCGCTTGGAACATCGCCATTTGGTCTGGGACACTTATTCGACCAGGCAAGCCTGACTTACATTGCAGGTATCCTCAAATCTGGTGGCATCCCCCTATACACCACCCAGGGACCCATCCAGCAGTAACTGAATAACATTGCTCAATGGTCATAAGAAACTGGATCGTCCATCATCCTTACAAAAGCCCAGATATTGCTCTGCATTCTCAACAACAAAACGTCAGGATAATTACCCTAATCAATTTACTTCAATGGAAAACAACTCGAACCAATGTATAGACTATGACGGAATGCTGACCTTTGGAAAGCATGTCGAGAATATTGTACTTAAATGCAAAAAGGGCCGGTCTGCCATGAAAGCAATGGCAGTTAAAGACACTAAACAGCGCCACCAATACCATCAATACCCGGTTGTACTCAGTGTGACTGATTTTGGATTAGGGCTTCCAACACTGTCCAAGAGCAATCTTCTTTAAAACTAGAAATAATTCAAAATGAGACTGATCTTGGGAACTACGAAGGACACACCGATTGAAACGATGCATTACCTGTTTGACCTTCCTTCAATGCAGGCAAGACACAAGCTACAACTTTGAAGGCATATTCCAGAGCACTTGGAAAATCCTCAAACCCACTACGTACGGCAGTCAAGGAAACAAAAGGCGTTCGCCTAGGACGTGGAAAATAGCGGATGGGACAGGCAGAAGACAATAGACAGCTTGTGTGCCAGATATCAGAACTCAAAGACACGAAGGAATGGGAAAAAAAATATCCAGACCACTTCAAACACCTCTACCAAATAGCCACTGGTCCAGAGCTTGGACGTGTCTGTCGAGAATGGCCAGAAGGCAAAACAAATGCAGACATTCAGTTGCATATGGAAAACCTCGACATTGTTATATGCAAATATACATCTTTTCATCTTTTATATGAAAAAGACATCGTTATATGCACTGACGGTTCTGTCACCAAATGCGAGTCACGCTGGGGATACACAGTGAAGCAAAATGGCCCGAACTATCCAGGAAGACAATGGTGCATACAGTTTGACAACTTCAAGTCTAACAATGGAGAGGGAAGCAGTGACACAAGCGCTCTGCTGGCTTTCACCAACAGACCAGCTTAGAACTTGACAAGCCTCTGACTGACTCCATGAACTTCAAAAAGTGGAGAGTGGAATGGGAATTGGAGAGACTCGTATGGATACTGCCCAGAACATGCAGGTGTCAAAGGAAATGTGAGAAACACTGGCAGGCAAGGCACCGATAATAACTGGATTACAGCTTGGCCGATCTGACGTGATCATAAATCTAAAAATCATCTCAGATCAAAGCAATTATATCACATACCATCTTTCATAGCCCAACATCAAAAGAGGAAAGTGGCCGGACATCCAGACTTAAAGGAAAAGCAAGAAACAAACACACCAACCAAATATCGGAATAATCATAAAGCCAACACAGCGAAGACTCCTGGAGAATCGGGCAAACTCATACTGGAACTTTCCAATGGCAGACACATAAAACACGTCAACTGAGATAAGACCTTGTATCTCTCAGGGCCCCCAGTTTTGCTCTAAAGATATAAATTATGAACTGGAAAGGGTTGCAATGCATGAGTGTAAAGGAGAAAGCCCATAGATGTGTGTGTGTGTGTGTGTGTGTGTGTGTGTGTGTGTGTGTGTGTGTGTGTGTGTGTGTGTGTTTTCTCAGTTTAACGTCCTTCCACTAAAAGTGATTCAGACAATATTATAGTGTAGAGTGAGAGCTTGATGTAAAGAATGAGAGAGATGCATTTTTTAGGGAGTGTAAGGGAGGGTAAGTTTTAAAGTAGTTCGTAAGGAATGTTCTCATAACCTTCCACCCCTTCCTATTCATCAGAACGTTTAACTTAAACTAAAACTGTAGCTGTAACAATCACAAATGCTAAAGATAAATATTAAGTGAACAGCCTAATAAACATTTAGCAATAGATTCAAGAGTAGCAATATTGTTTGATAAACTATATAGCGATAAAGGAGTCGATCCATCAACAAAACCCTCAATACCTGATTTATTAAATTTTTTTTTTGTTTTGGGACAATGAATCAGTAAATGATTCACACTTATAGAATCCCCACACATACATTTAATATCTTTGCAATATTTTGTTTTAAACGAGTTTAAACGAAGCCTATGGATTAGACTTTCAATCTCCATGGATGAGAAAATAACTCTTTTGTATGATGTTATCCCATTGCTTTTGTCATTACATTTGATGCAATTGTTATAATAATA
>JADBJO010000038.1:0-40000 GCA_016801955.1 Conus betulinus | reverse complement strand
ATGTACACCTATTTTAATGTACACATGGTCTCTGGAATCTCACGTAGACTTTAAAGTACACTTATTTTGAATGAGGTTGTGTGTTCATTATTTCAATGTAAACATGTTGTGATAAACCTTTTCATGAACACCTATTCTAATGAACACATGGTTTATGGAATCTCACGTGGACTTTAAAGTACACTCATTTTGAATGAAGTTGTGTGTTGTGAGCAGAACAATTGCTATGATTTTCAAAGGACTTATCCGTGGTAAATTGAATGCCAAGATGTGCCCATCAGGGGCTACTGCATGCTACAATAGTAAAATGAAAACTTTAATAAATTTTCTTAGCGATGGGTGTGGAGTAATCTGTGACCCACATAATTTGAAATTCAGATTGGTCATTGAAATTCAGTGTCAGAAACAGACGGCACTCTACCTTGATGTTTCAGTTCGGTTTCATGTTTATTGACCATTTCCATACACAAAATTGTGAAGGATGAAAAAGATTTAGCAATGTGACAAGTATGTGTTTGTTTAACTTTGATGCATTCTTCCTCTCATTTTTATGTTTGGCAGTTCTTGTGTTGTGCATTTCAGGTCCTTTGGTGTATGCAGCAAACTGATGATTTATCCTTCATGATCTGAACTGTGCGCAGCAAACTGATGATTTATCCTTCATGATCTGTGCTGTGTGCAGCAAACTGATGATTTATCCTGCATGATCTGTACTGTGCGCAGCAAACTGATGATTTATCCTTCATGATCTGTGCTGTGTGCAGCAAACTGATGATTTATCCTTCATGATCTGTACTGTGTGCAGCAAACTGATGATTTATCCTTCATGATGTGTGCTGTGTGCAGCAAACTGATGATTTATCCTTCATGATCTGTGCTGTGTGCAGCAAGATATATGATATGGTTTATGTCCCCTGATGTTTACAGTGAAGGAATGATGAGTGCCTTATGTTCCATGATCTTCACAGCAAGATATTGATGAATGCGTCAAGTTCTTTACTGTTAACAGGGAGATAATAATATGCTTTATGTTCTGTGATGGTAGTTTCAGTTTCATGAAGGAGATGTCACTGCATGCGCAGACTAGACCATATATGCTACACCTTCTCTGCTAAGTTTCAAGACCACACTGCACATGATTTAAAGCTGATGGAGAAATGAATTAAGAACTAAGACTTAGCAGATGTCTGACTTGCATATTAGCCCTATGTACTGGTCAGGCCTTGGGTACTTGTCTAACAATGTCTGTGCTGTTACTGTTTATGTTCTGTGATATCAACACAGGGATAATGATATGTACTTCATGTTTTGTGAAGTTAACAGGGAGTAAATGATGTATGCTTTGGGTTCTATTCTTCATGTTCTGTGATATTAACATGGAGATAGTGGTGTATGCTTTAGGTTCTATTATACTAAAGGGAGATGATCATGTATGCATCATGTTCAGTGATATTAACAGGGAGATGATAATGAAGTCTTCATGTTTTGTGATATTAACAGGGAGATGATAATAAATTCATCATGTTCTGGGATGTTAGCAGGGAGATATATACATACATGCTTTATGTTCTATGAGGTCTGCAGGAACATGATGATAAATGCACCATGTCTGTGATCATAGTAGTGGGGCAGATAACTGCATATATCAGAAGAATCTTTCAAATTGTCATACAAGCACCAAAATTGGCATGCACATCATTATAACATGCATTTTCATAATCGAACGTTAGCCACGCATTTTTTTCAAAATGGCCGCCATTTTTCAAGATGGCCGCCATTGCCGGTATGCAATACCATATAATGTCACACAGCATGATGCAGTAGAGCAAATTATATAATTTTGGTACCAAAATATACGTAATCAACCATGAAGAATCCAAATTTACATATGATTACATAATATTCACCATCTTAATATGCTTTTTGAACATTTTTATAACAATCTAAGTGATTTTAAACGGCACTTTGTTTCAGAAGTCAGCTACATCACCAGGATGGACCCGTGGCTCTAGTCCTCAATACTTCCCCAATTCTCACCTATGACTTCCAAGAATTTGCTTGTGCACTGCAACGACCACACCCAGATAAAATGCGTTTGCTATGCAGGCCAAACTAGCTGACGGTAGCATGCGGAGTGCCTCTGCGTGTCAATGACTACGTCTGACTCAATGTATTTATTGTGCATGAAGTCTACAGATGAGGACACTTGACAGTAAAAAATGCCCAGAGAAGTGATGTTCAAGCACAGCCAGGGCACACTGGCGAACATCATTGCTGTGAGATCCAGCATGGTGTCTAGTGTCAACTAAATTAGATTAGGTGAAACAGTACCGATACTGTTGTTTCATTTATATAAATAGGCCTTCTACTAATTTAGTCTCCCAAATGCTATCTAATAAGCCCCTCATAAACTACAGATTATATAAATGTAGAATACAGTTAGGTAGCCGCACCTGAATTGACAGGGTGTGCCAGCGCGGGAGAGCCGAGCCAACGGTAATGGGGCTTTAAGTTACCCGGATGGTGTACAGATCACACGGGAGTTAAATGGCACTAGATGAATGATCGGACTAGGTGTAGGACATGCCATTATGATGTGCGAACCTAGTTGTATCCCATACACTAATGTGCTAAGGTGGTAAAGGATAGTCCCTCGGCCTTACATGTACATACGATGGCCACTGCTACAATACCAAGATGGAAAACAGACTGGACCAAGTGCTGTTTATGCCAAGAAGACAGGGATGAAGAGTTGAAATCTCCTCCAACTCGCTATGCCCTAGAACAGGATGGATACAGTATGATTGGAAAGAACATACCCATGTTTCAGTCCATCAATGAAATGCCAATTAAGTTCGATCCAGCCCGCCTAGACGAAGGCAGTGGTGTGGAAGAAACCCTTCGAGCAAACAAAGCAAAGTATCACCAAAGCTGCAGGGGACTCTTCAGCAACACAAGGCTGGAACGGGCCAGAAAAAGATCAGCCGATTGTTGCAGTACAGGAGCAGAAAGCTCTTCAAAGGTGAGAAGAGCCAGTATTGACCACAAATGTTCTATTTGCTTTCTCTGTGAACAACAGTCTTCACCATCTGAGCTTAGACAGGCAATGACGATGAAGCTGAACAAGCGACTAAATGAGTGTGCTCAACATCTTAAATGATGGGCGGCTTTTAGCCATTCTGAGCGCTGGTGATGTGGTGGCCCAGGAGTTAAAGTACCACGCTACCTGCCTCGCTGCTCTGTACAACAAAGAGAAAACGCATCTGAGCAGAAATGCAAGCATCATGGAAGAGGATAGTAAAGCATACCCTATTGTCTTCTCTGAGCTCCTAGCATTCATTACAGAAGCCAAACTGAACTCTGAGGAACCTATAGTATTCAGATTAGCAGAGCTGGTGGATCTGTACAAACAGCGACTTGAACAGCTAGGGGTAAAGGCACCCAACGTCAACTCAAGCAGGCTGAAAGAGAAGATCTTGGAAGAGCTCCCTGAACTGGAAGCACACAAGAAAGGGAGAGATGTCCTGCTGGCCTTTCAAGATGACGTTGGTCTTGCCTTGTCTGAGAGCTGTGCCTACTCTGATGCCATCATTCTTTCCAAAGCTGCAAAGATCCTGAGGCGTGACATGCTTGACCATAAGATCTTAACTGACGGAACATACAACATGGACTCTACTGATGAAGTAGTTCCACCTTCTCTGCTGCAGTTTGTTGGCATGGTTGAGCACGGGGCTGACATTAAATCTCAACTAAGATTCGGAGCTTCCAAGACGGACCTTGCCATGGCGCAGCTACTGCAGTATAACTGCTACACTAGATTCAAAGAAGGTGCCCCTACCCACCGACACTCAAAGGATCGAGACACACCATTCCCCATCTACATTGGTCTGTCAGTGTTTGCAAAGACCAGGATGAAGAAGCTCGTAGAGATGCTCCATGCAAATGGACTAAGCATATCCTATGATCGAGTGCTGGAGATTTCCGCCGAGCTGGGAGATGCTGTTGTGTCCAAGTACATCAGAGATGGAGTCGTCTGCCCCCCAGAACTGCGTAGAGGACTGTTCACCACTTCGGCCATGGACAACATAGACCACAATCCGTCTGCTTCAACATCAACAACATCTTTCCATGGTACAAGTATATCGCTGTTCCACCCCCCACTCATGACAATGAGGGAGAACAGCAGGAGAAACTGCAGTAAGGGGTACCAGGGTGAAGACAGTCCCAGAACTTCCAGACTCTTATGCAAACATCAAGCCTGCACACTTCACCAACAGAGTCCCACCTCCTCCTCAAGTGACTAACATGACTCTACCAGACATGAAGATGTTGAAACCACAGCTGGCTTTGGAGTATCAATGGCTCCAGAAAGTCTCCATCACAGAGGTCCATGACAATGTAAATATCACATGGTCTTCCCATCACGCAGACAAGAAGAGGGGTCCTGCATTCAAAGCTTGTATCTCCACTCTGCTGCCTCTCCTGAGAGACCAAGCCCACTCTGTAGCTACAGTGCGACATGTCATGGACAAGATCAGGGATGCAGTGAGGTTGCTTAACCCTGGACAAGTGCCTGTGATCGCAGCAGATCAGCCGATATATGCTACAGCCAAGCAGATCCAGTGGCAGTGGCCTGAAGATTACGGTGAAAGCCAGTTCCTCATCATGTTCGGAGGACTGCACATTGAGATGACTGTGCTGCGTTCACTCGGTTCCCTCCTTCAAGACAGTGGGTGGACAGGAGCTCTTACTGAGGCGGGGGGTAGCTTCATCCGGCACAGCAGATTCTTTCCTATCAGCTGCGAGTGTCACCAAGACCCGCCAAGCCCACCAGGTGAAGCTTGCAGCCTCTACAAGCTCCTGAAATCAGCCTACTCTACATATGTGGAAGAACTGGCTGACCCAACTGACACCAGGAGTTTTGAAGACTGGTGTGAACACCGCAAACTACAGAGTCCACAGTTCCAGTACTGGCATCTTGTCTGACAATGGAATTAGCTGTTCTGCTATTCATCAGGTCTCTGAGAGAATCCAACTTCAGTCTCTACCGTCAGGCCTTATGTCAGCTGATACCATACATGTATGCAAACAACAACGTGAACTACGCACGATGGCTTCCAATACATCTAATAGATATGTTGACCTTGGAGGAGCGACACCCACAGATTGCAGAAGCTTTCCATGGTGGGAAATTTGTTGTCCACAAATCCAACAGAGATTTCTCAGGAATGGCAATCGACCAAGCACACGAGCAAGCCAATGCCGTCATCAAAGGTGACGGTGGAGCAGTCGGAATCACTGAAGATCCATCAGCACTGAGAAGATGGATGGTTGCTGGCCCTGCAGTGTCACAGCTTGCTGCACAGTATGAGGAGGCGTCAGTGTTGAGGGATGTGTCAAAGCAGACAAAACATCATGAACAGAAACCCACCTACCAGAGAAGCTTCCTGGAGAAGGTCCACAGGTGACAAGCACACTAGAGGAAATGGGCAATCCATTTCAAGAGAAACTGGAGATCTGCTCAGTCTGGACACCAAGAATATAGCATCCCCTTGTAGTGCTAATAGGATTGCTACTCACCTTTCAACTGGGAATGCATCCTTTGAGGCGCACTTAGAGACACTAACGCATGAAGATACAAGCTCGTTCCATGCACCGATCAAGAAGACAAAAATGGACTTTTTTCAGCAAGAAACGCTCACCACCACCGTTGCCAAGGATAAGGTGCTGAAGGAGGACTGCCAGCTGTTCTCAAAATTGTTCATTTCCTGCCAGAACAGGGAATGCCATCTACATGAGTTCTTCCGCCACGAGAATCAGTCATTTCCAGCATCTCTTAGCGACGGAGGGACGCTGCATGTCTGCCAGAAGTCACAGCTAGCTGCCATACTGGAGGGCAAGGTTACACTGCCTGATGCAGAACCTATGACTGATGTCATTATCATCGATGGTTCAGCTCTTGTCAATGCGTTGCCACCAAGAACATCCAAGACATTTGCAGAGTATATGCTGAGATGGAATTCATACCTAAAGTTGACGCATGCGCCAAAAGGTACCATAGAACTGACATTGTGTTCGACACATACAAGGCCTCGAGCCTCAAATCCGAAACTCGATCAAAACGAGGTCTGGGAGACAGACGCCGGGTCACAGGGACAGGAAAGTTGCCAAGGAACTGGCGCAACTTTCTACGTCATTCTGCTAACAAGACTGAGCTGTTTGACTACCTGGCTGAGAAGGTGGTGGAACACCACTATGACAACAGAGTCATCATCACTAGAAGTCCACATGCACTCAGCAACCACACCCAGGTCAACCTCAGTGAGATCTCTCCCTGCAATCATGAAGAAGCCGATACAAGAATCTTCCTACATATCAAGGATGCTGTAAAGGGGGGCTTCAAAACAGTCATAATCAGAGCCAATGACACAGATGTTCTTGTGATTGCTGTTGCCACTTTCTCACAATTACAGGAACTGGGACTTCAGGAAATGTGGCTAGCTTTTGGGCAAGGACGGAATCTGAAGTGGATCTCAGTGCATGAGCTCAACACAACCCTTGCTCCAGAGAGGAGCAGTGGTATCCTGTTTTTCCATGCCTTCACAGGTTGTGATATTGTATCTGCATTCCGTGGAAAGGGCAAAAGGTCAGCCTGGCAGACATGGGATGTGTGTCCTGAAGCTTCAGATGTCTTCACCAAACTGAGCAGCTATCCTACACAGGTTGAAGAAGAGGATATTGGGAGGTTGGAGAAGTTTGTCGTCACGATGTATGACCGATCCAGTTCAACTGAAGCTGTTGATGATGCACGGCTGGAACTCTTTGCCAGGAAGCAGAGATCCTACGAAGCTATTCCCCCAACTCGTGTGGCTCTTGTTCAGCACATCAGACGTGCTGCATACCAGGCAGCATGCATATGGAGCCGGTCTTTGGAGTGCCAGCTTGAAGAGGAGAGTCCTGCTGAATGGGGGTGGAAACAAGAAGGAGACTGCTGGAGTATCCTATGGTCTGTGCTCCCACCAATTGCTCAGAGTTGCCAGCAACTCACGAAATGCCAGTGCAAGATGCAGTGTCTCGGACGTTGCAAGTGCTACAAGTTCAGTTTGAGCTGCACGGCAATGTGCAGCTGCACCTGCTGAAAACAATGTGCTTATTTGGAAAGAACAATGCTGAATTGGAATGAACAATGCTCAGCTGGTCATGATAATGATTTTACATGTACAGTACCATACTTTACTTTGTTTAGCTTACTACTTGCTCATTTCAATTGTCATATTCTACAATTAATATTGTACAATGTAACATTTTGTTAAAGATCAGTAAAATCAGTGTTTGGTGGCTTTTCATTGATTTTAGAGACTTCCTTTTGTCAGATTTGAATTCTTAATTGTCAAAAATGTCAGAAACGGTTTTGATATCCTCAAAATCGGATGAGAAGAACCATAGATATACCAAGAGAGCCCAAAATATATTACGCGAATGGCCGCCATCTTGAAAAATGGCCGCTATTTTGGATTTTTATGTGGCTAACGTTCTTTTATGAAACAACAGTCCAAAAGTAATGTGCATGCCAATTTTGGTGCCTGTATGACAATGTGAAAGATTGTTTCACTTATCTGAGCCAAAATATATGACGCGAATGGCCGCCATCATGAAAAATGGCCGCCATTTTGGATTTTTACGTGGCTAACGTTCTTTTATGAAACAACAGTCCAAAAGTAATGTGCATGCCCATTTTGGTGCTTGTATGACAATGTGAAAGATTGTTTCACTTATCTGCCCCGCTATAGGCAGGAGATGATGATGCATGTGCTTCATGTTGTGCTATTGACAGGGAAGTGATAATTAATACATCTTGTCTGTGCAGTTGACATGAAGATAATGATGTATACTTCATGTTCCATTATGATGACTGTAGGCTTAATGTTCCACGATATTAACAGGGAAGTGATGATGAATGCTTCATATTCTGTGATATTTACAAGGATCTTATGATATATGCTTCATGTTATGTGATGTTAACAGGTGGATAGCATAAGGAGGTAACGCTCAACGCTCCTTGATGAATGATGAATGCAACATGGAAATAATGATGTATGCTGTATGTCCTTGGATATTTACAGGGAGGCAATGATAAGTGCTTCAAGTGCTGTAAGATTAACAGGGAGGTAATTTTGTGTCCTGTGATGCAGGGAGGTAATGATGTATGCTCTTTGTTGTGATATTTACAAGGAGATTAATGATCAATGCTCCATGTTCTGTGTTATTAACAGGGAGAAAAAGGGAGCGGCAAACAGTGGATGTCCAACTGATTGCAGAGAGAAACACGTACATATGCACCACTTGTGACCGCAAATTCAGCAGGTACACCTCATATGATTGGCAGTCTGTTGGGAGAAAAAAAAACAACTTTTGATCTGACAAACATTATAAGAAGAATTTGTGTGTGCACGTGTGTGTGTGTGTGTGTGTGTGTGTGTGTGTGTGTGTGTGTGTGTGTTAGATTAGGACTACCAAAGTTAATCAGCACCAAACTGTATGATATCAGGACAGTACACTGGAGATCATACAGGGATTCAAAACAGCTTACTGCTGTTCATACAAAAGTGTCCAGTGTGCTGATTTCCATTGATATGGAGAAGGTTTTGACTCTCTGAACAAAAATTATTTGGAAAATGTTTGAAGGTATTTGGTTTGGTAAGGACCAAGTAAAAGGACCAAGTAAAAAAGGACACACACACACACACACACTGAAGACATGTCCATCAATCATTCGATGGTTTTAGAGCTGCTGAAAACAGCAAAGAAAAGATCATTGACATCTGATTCCCCCCCCCCCCCCCCCCCCCCCCCCCCCCCCATTCATTGTATGTGTTGCCCTTCCTCTTTGCTTGCTAAGTTATGATAGCCATACCTGAGAATACACAGGTTTTGTTTTGCCCATTTTCATTAGCAGTTTCAACAAATGTTTTTTTCTGTGGCTAATTGATCAGTTGAAACTTTTCATTTGTTCTGATTTTTAAAAAAAATGATGGGTGCTGGTTACATGTTGGCAAAATTTATAGCCTGGAAATTAGGATACATTGACTGACCGTGTTGTGGGCAGGGAAGACTGACTCTGTAGTGAATTGACTGACTGTGTTGTGGCCGGGAAGACTGTCTGTGACTGACACTGTAGTGAATTGACTGACTGTGTTGTGGGCATGAAAGACTGTGACTGACACTGTAGTGAATTGACTGACTGTGTTGTGGGCAGGGAAGACTGACTGTGAGTGACACTGTAGTGATTTGACTGACTGTGTTGTGGGCAGGGAAGACTGACACTGTAGTGAATTGACTGACTGTGTTGTGGGCAGGGAAGACTGTGACTGACACTGTAGTGAATTGACTGACTGTGTTGTGGGCAGGGAAGACTGACTGTGAGTGACTCTGTAGTGAATTGACACTGATTGTGTTGTGCCCGGGAAGACTGTCTGTGACTGACACTGTAGTGATTTGACTGACTGTGTTGTGGGTAGGGAAGACTGACACTGTAGTGAATTGACTGATTGTGTTGTGGCCGGGAAGACTGTCTGTGACTGACATTGTAGTGATTTGACTGACTGTGTTGTGGGCAGGGAACACTGACACTGTAGTGAATTGACTGATTGTGTTGTGGCAGGGAAGACTGTCTGTGACTGACACTGTAGTGAATTGTCTGACTGTGTTGTGGGCAGGGAAGTCTGACACTGTAGTGAATTGACCGACTGTGTTGTGGGTAGGGAAGACTGACACTGTAGCGAATTGACTGACTGTGTTGTGGGCAGGGAAGACTGACACTAATGATTTGACTGACTGTGTTGTGGGCAGGGAAGACTGACACTGTAGTGAATTGACTGATTGTGTTGTGGCATGGAAGACTGTCTGTGACTGACACTGTAGTGAATTGACTGACTGTGTTGTGGGCAGGGAACACTGACACTGTAGTGAATTGACTGTGTTGTGGGCAGGAAAGACTGACACTGTAGTGAATTGACTGACTGTGTTGTGGGTAGGGAAGACTGACACTGTAGTGAATTGACTGACTGTGTTGTGGGTAGGGAAGACTGACACTGTAGTGATTTGACTGACTGTGTTATGGGCAGGGAAGTCTGACACTGTACTGTGTGAATTGACTGACTGTGTTGTGGGCAGTGAAGACTGACACTGTAGTGAATGACTGACTTGTGTTGTGGGCAGGGAAGACTGATACTGTAGTGAATTGACTGATTGTGTTGTGGCAGGGAAGACTGACACTGTAGTGAATTGACTGATTGTGTTGTGGCGTCGAAGACTGTCTGTGACTGACACTGTAGTGAATTGACTGACTGTGTTGTGGGCAGGAAGACTGACATGTAGTGAATTGACTGACTGTGTTGTGGGCAGGGAAGACTGACATGTAGTGAATTGACTGACTGTGTTGTTGTGGGCAGGGAAGACTGGCATGTAGTGAATTGACTGACTGTGTTGTGGGCAGGGAAGACTGACATGTAGTGAATTGACTGACTGTGTTGTGAGCAGGGAAGACTGACATGTGATGTAGTGAATTGACTGACTGTGTTGTGGGCAGGGAAGACTGACATGTAGTGAATTGACTGACTGTGTTGTGGGCAGGGAAGACTGACACTGTAGTGAATTGACTGACTGTGCTGTGGGCAGGGAAGACTGACACTGTAGTGAATTGACTGACTGTGTTGTGGGCAGGGAAGACTGATATGTAGTGAATTGACTGACTGTGTTGTGGGCAGGGAAGACTGACACTGTAGTGAATTGACTGACTGTGTTGTGGGCAGGGAAGACTGACATGTAGTGAATTGACTGACTGTGTTGTGGGCAGGGAAGACTGACACTGTAGTGAATTGACTGACTGCGCTGTGGGCAAGGAAGAATGACACTGTAGTGAATTGACTGACTGTGTTGTGGGCAGGGAGACTGACACTGTAGTGAATTGACTGACTGTGTTGTGGGCAGGGAAGACTGACAATGTAGTGAATTGACTGACTGCGCTGTGGGCAAGGAAGACTGACATGTAGTGAATTGACTGACTGTGTTGTGGGCAGGGAAGACTGACACTGTAGTGAATTGACTGACTGTGTTGTGGGCAGGGAAGACTGACAATGTAGTGAATTGACTGACTGCGCTGTGGGCAGGGAATACTGACATGTAGTGAATTGACTGACTGTGTTGTGAGCAGGGAAGACTGACATGTAGTGAATTGACTGACTGTGTTGTGGGCAGGGAAGACTGACACTGTAGTGAATTGACTGACTGTGCTGTGGGCAGGGAAGACTGACACTGTAGTGAATTGACTGACTGTGTTGTGGGCAGGGAAGACTGACATGTAGTGGAATTGACTGTGTTGTGGGCAGGGAATACTGACACTGTAGTGAATTGACTGATTGTGTTGTGGCAGGGAAGACTGTCTGTGACTGACACTGTAGTGAATTGACTGACTGTGTTGTGGGCAGGGAAGACTGACACTGTAGTGAATTGACTGACTGCGTTGTGGGCAGGGAAGCCAGTCTGAAGTGGCACATACAGTATGACCATCCCCAGACGGAGGGGGAGAGTGAGGAGGAGGAGAAGCGGTCTGGGAGGAGGGGGAGGAGATGGATGATGACCAGGATGTGAGTTTCAAGCTGAAGGAGCCGATGCTGAAGAAAGTGCAGGTGCACAGCGATGAGGAACGCCCCTACAAGTGTGACGTCTGTGGACTGGGCTTCAAAGAGGTCACTGATCTGTCAGTTTCTCTGTGTGTTGTGTGTGTGTGTGTGTGTGTGTGTGTGTGTGTGTGTGTGTGTGTATCAATGAGTATGCATGCGCATGTGTGTGTGTGTATGTGTGTGTGAGTGCACACGCTTACATGCGTGCATGTGTGTGAGTGTGTGTGAATGCGTGTGTGTGTGTGTGTGTGTGTGTGTGTGTGTGTGTGTGTGTGTGTGTGTGTGTGTGTGCTGAGCTAAAAGCAGTATACTGCTAGTTTGGCAATGAGAATTGAACAAAGAAAATGCACTGAATCATTGATAATTCATCTTTCAGTATACAGCAGCAGTGTTGAGTTGAATTGATCAGGCCAGTCTCAGTGGATATGCATGGAGATAACTGTTTAGTTTAAAGCAAGAGGACTGTGTAGTGTAAAGAGCCCCCTGTCACCGACCACTCCCCCTGTAAAGTGCCCCCCTGTCACTGACCTTGTTCACTGCTGTGCAGGTGGCAGTGCTGAAGACCCATATGTTGACCCACTCTAACGTCCGTCAGTACAAGTGTACCTATGACAACTGCCCTTACGCCTTCAAAACCAAGGGGTCCTTGGTGCGACATCTCAGAAGACACACAGGTCAGTACAAGTGTACCTATGATAATGGCCCTAAGACACACAGTGCAAGTGTACTTATGACACTAGCCCTAAAAGCCCTGCAAAACCAATGGGTCCATAGAAGGAGACCTCAGAAGACACACAGGTAAGTACAAATGTTCCTATGTAAAAGATCTGCCTTTAGACATTCACCATCAAGGGTTCCATGGTATGATACCTCAGAAGACGCATGTCAGTACAAGCGTACTTATGAGAATTGTCCTAACACCTTTGAAACCAAGTGTTCTATGGTTTTGGCACCTCAGAAGACACACAGGTCAATACAAGCGGTTTAATGAGAATTGCACCAGCACCTATGAAACCAAGCGTTCTTTGGTTTGGCACCTCAGAAGACACACAGGCCAGTACAAGTGTACCTGTGATAACTGCTAGTGGTTATCAGTCATCTTTAAGAGTCAGAACAAATTTTGTTGAACCTCTGCTCTGGCAAGGCTGCTGTTGTCGTGGGCTACAGTGATTGATGGCATTGGGATCACTTTGATGTGAAAGGGCTTCTCCATGAGCAGTCTGTACAAATCTGTTTGGCTGTGTCCGTTTTACACAGGAATCATCTCAGTTCTTCTGCTAGCATTTTTACTGCCTTACAGTATGTTAACATTATTGGGTTAGCTGATTGAACGGTTTGTGGGGTTCCCCCCCATCTCTCTTCCTGTCCCTACTGTCTCATTCTTTGTCTCCCTTCTCCTTCTCTCTCTCTCTCCCTCTCTTTTTCAATACTGCAGTATATAAATGATTGTGTGTTATATATATGGTAATAGTTATTACTGATGTTTGATCAGTTAGTGTTAGAAAACATTTTTTGTAAAGGCACATTTACTCTATATTGCCCTATGTATTACCAAATCCAGTAATGCCTTTAAGGTCAGTACTGGACAACATTGAAACATGACTAGGAATAGTAATGTATGACATATTAATTGCTTAGTGTTTATCATCTGTCTGATAAGAGTCATGACACCTACAAGTTGCTAGATTAGTAGCCCTGTGATGTAAGTTATGTCATAATTCCAGAGGAATAGCCCTATGCCTGTGAATCTTCTGGTTGTAGTGTTGTGTCATCATTCCAAGGGAACAACCCTATGCCTGTGAGTCTTGAGGTCACAGTGTTGTGTCATCATTCCAAGGGAACAACCCTATGCCTGTGAGTCTTGAGGTCACAGTGTTGTTTCATTATTCCAAGGGAACAACCCTATGCCTGTGAGTCGTGTGGTCACAGTGTTGTGTCATTATTCCAAGGGAATGACTCCATGCCTGTGAGTCTTTTGGTCATTGTTGTGTCATTAGTCCAGGAGAACGACCCTATGCCTGTGAGTCTTGTGGTCACAGTGTGTGTCATTATTCCAGGGAATAACCCTATGCCTGTGAGTCTTGTGGTCACAGTGTTGTGTCATTATTCCAGGGGAATAACCCTATGCCTGTGAGTCTTGTGGTCACAGTGTTGTGTCATTATTCCAGGGGATAACCCAGTCCCTATGAGTCATGTGGTCAGTGTTGTGTCATTAGTCCAGGAGAACGACCCTATGCCTGTGAGTCTTGTTGTCACAGTGTTGTCATTATTTCAGCGGAACGACCCTATGCCTGTGAGTCTTGTGGTCAGTGTTGTGTCATTATTCTAGGAGAACGACCCTATGCCTGTGATTCTTGTTGTCACAGTGTTGTGTCATTATTCTAGGAGAACGACCCTATGCCTGTGAGTCTTGTGGTCAGTGTTGTGTCATTATTCTAGGAGAATGACCCTATGCCTGTGATTCTTGTTGTCACAGTGTTGTGTCATTATTCTAGGAGAACGACCCTATGCCTGTGAGTCTTGTGGTCAGTGTTGTGTCATTATTCTAGGAGAACGATCTTATGCCTGTGATTCTTGTTGTCACAGTGTTGTGTCAATATTCCAAGGGAACGACCCTATACCTGTCAGCCTTGTTGTCACCGTGTTGTGTCAATATATTCCAGGGGAACGACCCTATGCCTGTGAGTCTTGTGGTCGCAGTTTTGCGGAGTCAGGCGCACTGACGAGACACATGCGTTCCAGGTGAGGGTTCAGGGGTCACATGTTGGCCTTCACTTCCCTTTTTAACCTCCACTGCCTCCCTCCTTCCCCCTCCTCTTGTGACTCCCTCCCTCCCCCTGCTCCTGTGTCAGTCTCTCTCCTTCCCCTCCCTCTCCCTCTCCTTTGTCTGCCTTCCTCCCTCCCTCCCTCCCCCTCCTGTGTCTGCCTTCTTCCTTTCCTCCCCCTCCTCTCTCTGCCTCCCTCCCACGCCCTCCTCTCTCTACCTCCTGCACCATGCTGTCATCTTTTGTTGGTGAAGGTCTGATTGTTAAAAGAAAAAAGTATTCATTCTGCGTCTCCTGTAAGCATTGACGTTACAAGATTCATCAATCAGTTAAAAGAAAATTCAATACACAGCTGTGATGTCATTTGTCAGTATGAGCAAGCGAGATCATACTTTTCTCTGTTTCCATTTATACATCAAGGATTTTTGGTATTTGTCATTAGATGGTAAGGATTTATAATGTATACCTTTATGTAGCAAGGGTGTATAAAGTCTGTCATAATGTAGCAGCAGTCTATAGTGTCTGTTAAAAGATTGCAGGGGTTTAAAATGCCTTTTTCACTGTGTATATAGTAAGGCTTTTTTTGTCACTGTTTGTACGGCAAGGTCCGTTTGCATGTTTGCCACTGTGGCTATGGGATGTGTTTTGCTTTTGTCAGTCAGTATGTGTGTGAAAAGGTTTTTAACATGTCTGTCATAGTATTTTTAGTCAGGTTTTTAAGATGTATTTTTCTATGTATCGAGGAAGAATTTTATCATGTCTGCTGTTTGTATGTTTGAAGGAAACCATGCACGGCAAAGACCGACGCTGATCTTCCTCGGTATGGAAAGAAGTGGACCTATGTTCCCAACATCCCTGCTGTGGTGTCCCAAGTAAAAAGTGATGATGACAGCTTTGTGTCGATGGTTCCGGGGGAGAGATGTGATGGTGGTAACAGAGGGGGAGAACGGGGAACAGATCTTCACCGAGGCCCAGGTGGTCAGCAACAATGAAACTGTGTCCACCCTGGGAGAGGGCGTGGTGAGTGGGATGTCTTTACTGGGAGAAGGCGTAGTGAGTGGGGTGTCTTACTGGGAGAGGGCATAGTGAGTGGAGTATCCTCCTTGGAAGAGGGCGTGGCGAATAGAGCGCCCTCCATTGGAGAGGGCGTGCTGAGTGGAACATCTCACTGGGAGAAGGCATTATAGAGTAATAAGATGGCTCATCTTATTAATCACTATGTATAGAAGTGATCGACAGCATAGCTCACCTAATCAATATGTGTTAAAATGATTGACTTAAGACTTCAAATACTTGGTGTGTGTTGATCTGATTGATGGAATAGCACAGATATTTGATACGTATAGAAGTGACTGACAGAACAGTTCAGATAGTTTGTATGTGTGGAAGTGATCGACAGAACAGCTCAGGTAGTTGGTGTTTGTTGAAGTGATTGATGGAACAGCTCAGACAGCCAGTCAGTGTAGAATCAGTTGATGGAACACCTGAGAGATTGGATCTGTGAGAAGTGATTGGTGATATTATTTAGATAGCAGTATATGCAGAAGTGACTGATGGAACAGCTCGCATAGTTCATATTTGTATAAATGATCAAAGGAATAGCTTTGATAGTGGACATGATTGATGGAACAACTGAGTTGGTCCATTTTTGTAAAGGTAATAGATGGAACAGCTCAGATAGTGTGTGTAGAGATGATTAGATGGAACAGTTCAGGTTACTTGGAGTGTGTGTTGCAGATGGAGGAGGGGGAGCTCGGAGAGAGAGAGGTGGGGGAACTAGTGGCAGCCTCTGACCTTCAGGCCTTGACCCCGACCCAATGTAAGGTGAGTCAGGACAAAGGTCATTGCTGCAGGATGGTGATGGATGCCCAGACCGCTGCGAACTGATGTCGACCATCTTTAATGTCAAAAGTACAGAGTTCACTGTGCGCAATGATGTCAACCATCTTAAATGTCAAAAGGACAGAGTTCACTGTGCATACTGATGTCGACCATCTTGAAGGTCAAAAGGCCAGAGTTCACTGTGCGCACTGATGTCGACCATCTTGAAGGTCAAAAGGACAGATTTAACTTTGCACACTGATGTTGACTATCTTCACTGTGTGCACTGATGTCGACCATCTTGAAGGTCAAAAGGAGAGAGTTCAGTATGTAAATGTCAAAGGACAGAGCTTACAGTCAGTCAAAAGGACAGAACGTACAGTCAGTCAAAAGGACAGAGCTTACAGTCAGTCTGTGAATGTAAAGATAACAGACTGTGGTGGTCACAGTCAGTGAATATCAAGAGAACAGACCTGACATTCAACCTGTAAATGTCAAGAGAACAGCCTGACATTCATACTGTAAATGTCAAGAGAACAGACCTCTGCAGTCGGTGAATATCAAGAGAATAAACTTTACTTACAGTCAGTGAATGTAAAGAAAAGAGACCTGACAGTCAGTCTGTAAATGTCAAGAGAACAGGCCTGACAGTCATTGAATGTCAAGAGAATAGAACATCACAGGCTATAAATATCAAGAGAATAGACCATCAAAGTCAGTGAATGTAAAGATAGCAGACCTAACAGTCTGTGAATATCAAAAGAACAGACCTCATGAGAGTCTGTAAGTGTAAAGAGAACAAACCTCACAGTCAGCAGTGTGTTTTAAAGAGAGCAGTGAGTTTTAAATGTGAAGAGAAAAATACACTGTGAGTAACTTGGTTGAAGAAATGTCAGTTGAAATGTGGTCATTGATCAGTCAGGGTCTGTGAGACAGATGTCTGATAGTGATAGTCCACTGTTGTTCTGAAGACCTGATGCCAGTGGTTGAAACATGGCTGTTGATAGGTCAGGGTCTGTGGTACAGATGTCTGATAGTCCCACTGTTGTTCTGAAGACCTGAAGTCAATGGTTGAAACATGGCTGTTGATTGGTCAGGGTCTGATACAGATGTCTGATAACCCCACTGTTGTTATTAAATCCAGAGGCCAATGGTACTGTCAATAGAGACAAAGAGGATCACAAAACTGAAAGATTTAACCCTTTCACAGTTGACTGTTCTGTTTCACACGTGTTTCCAGCGCCAGCCACATTTCAACAGAAATGCCCCTTTTATTCCAGAGCATATTAAGTACAGAGATCTCTGGAACAAAACAAGTAATTTCATAGCTGTTTGTTGTACAGTGGAGGGAATAGATTGTAGGCTAGTAATATGGTGAATGCTTTGTCACTAACAGTTTCAAAGTTGTAGTAATTGAAGGGAAATGCACAAATACAAAATACATGCATGCACACACACACACACACACACACACACACACACACACACACACACACACACACACACACACACACACACACACACACACACACACACACACACACACACACACACACACACACTGTGACGAATCACACACACTATCGGTTGTTACTTTCTACTCTCCTTTCTTTGGCCCATATGTTGCCACTCCTGTCACAGTCACTGTCAATCACAAAGCCAACAACTTGTTAGAGGTTCAACTGTATTGTATCAGTCTTGCTTTGTTCATACTCACTACCCAATAATGGTTATCCAGTTTAGGTATTAGCATATGAATGTTGCTGGTCTGAATGAATCAGCATTTTTTTTCCCCATAGCACACCATTGGACGTACTCTCTCCATACTAAATGTAGAGTGGGTCCACTGCTCTAAGGGCTTGACTGTGACACCATATACCCTATGATTGGCTGCTACTCGTAGGCAGCAGGTGAATCACAGGGCATTGATGCCAGATGGTGTCATTGTCAGTCTTTCTCTTGCAACAAGAGAGTAAGCTTGGACACTGGAATTATTGATTCCTAGCTGCTCACATGTATGTGAGATCGTCAGCATGCCTTCACCTTGCATTAAGCAAGCTTGGCAGTATAATGTTTAAAAGATCAGCGCTCTAACATTGGATTTTTGTCCTTTTTTTCCCCCTGTCGCTCCCTCTGAGAATGACACGTGCATTGAGCAAACCAGACATGACCATGTGACCCAGACCATCCCTTGTCTTACAGTCAGGGTGTGAGATAGGAATGAGCGGGACAGTCATAAGGTGTTCTCTTGACTGTCATAATGTGTTTTCACACTTGTATCAGATAGGAATGGGTGTAACAATGTTCATGGGGAGGTGGAGTTGTCACATGGCTTGACATGTCAGTACAGTGGTATGTGTACAGAAGAGAGTTGTCACACGACATGACATGTCAGTACAGTGTTCTGTGTACTCTAAGAGAGTTGTAACATAATGTGACATGTTTAATGGACAGAAGAGAGTTGTCACTCTGTATGATGTCAGTCAGTACAGTGGTCTGTATGCAGAAGAGAGTTGTAACATGATGTGACATGTTTTATGTACAGAAGAGAGTTGTCACTGTACATGACATGTCAGTCAGTACGGTATTCTGTGTGCAGAAGAGAGTCGTCACATAAAGGATACATGTTCTGTGTACAGAAGAGAGCTGTTAGTTACTCTGTAGACATGTCAGATAGTATGTCTCATGCGTATTTGCCTATGGCATTATATGGATCAGAGGTGTGCAGACAAGAGGTGTCAATTACCATGACTCAGGTTTTTGAATGACTCTAAGGGTTTTGTGGACAGGTATGCAGGGAAGAATGTCTGGAAGTGGTAGCACTACGAGCTCACCTGCGTCTCTCCACCTGGCTGACTTCCCCTTCCACTGTGGCTTCTGTCACTTTACAACAGAAGAGCGCCAAGACCTGCGCGTCAACACTTGCAATCCAAACATCTCCATGAACTGAAGGTGAGTCACTGACCACAACACCTGCAGTCCAGACATCGCCATGAACTGAAGGTGAGTCACTGACCACAATACCTGCTTGAACTGAAGGTGAGTCCCTGACCACAATACCTGCAATCCAAACATCTCCATGAACTGAAGGCGAGTCACTGACCACAATACCCTGCAGTCCAAACATCTCTATGAACTGAAGGTGAGTCACTGACCACAATACCTGCAGTCCAAACATCTCCATGAACTGAAGGCGAGTCACTGACCACAATACCTGCAGTCCAAACATGTCCATGATCTGAAGGTGAGACACTGGTCATGACACCTGCAGTCCAGACATCTCCATGAACTGAAAGTGAGACACTGACCACAACACCTGCAGTCCAAACACCTCCATGAACTGAAGGTGAGTCACTGACCACAACACCTGCAGTCCAAACATCTCCATGAACTGAAGGTGAGTCACTGACCACAACACCTGCAGTCCAAACATCTCCATGAACTGAAGGTAAGTCCCATTGACTATTCAATCCATCTTGTAACCACCATCTGCAATGACTTTGTTAATGTCATTGCTATTCTTTTGCAACATGACATGGAAATCTGGTATTCTTATGGATCTTCATATTCTTGTTTTTAAAGGTCATCTCCCTCTTTTCCATTGAAAGCCTTCTGGCTGATTGGCAGTTCTAAATCTGTTGGTACCGCACTGTCTGACATCCATGAGCAGGAATTAGGTTTACCCCTGCAGAACGTCTTTTCCCCTGTGGTTTTCTGCATCAAAATGATTGAGATTATCAATTCTGTAAATCGGGATAAAGAGTCCTCTGTTTGTTGATGACTTTGCACCCTGTGCAGTTGGAGCCACTTATGCTGACAAACAATGTGAGTTCCGCTTTTGCTTTGATAAGACCCGACAGTGGGCTCAGGAAAAGGGGTTTACATTTTCAGGTACCAAAATGTGGCGTATCCACTTTTGCAACTTCTGACTGTAGTTTGTCGACCCTGAAACTTTTTCTTGTTTGTGATAAATCCACCATTCCAGCTGTGAAGGAAGCTCAGTTTCTGGGAGTTATCTTCAGTCAGAAACTGAACTTTAAAAGTCCCCTCCAGCACTTAAAACATTTCTGGTCAGAAATCAGCGAACATTCAGAGTTGTACCACTTAAAACATTCCCCTGTGATGATGACACACTGTGATGTGTGTTGACAGGGTATAGACCCCAATGATGATAATACTAACAGTGTGATGTGTGTTGACAGGGTATAGACCCCAATGATGATAATACTAACAGTGTGATGTGTGTTGACAGGGTATAGACCCCAATGATGATAATACTAACAGTGTGATGTGTGTTGACAGGGTATAGACCCCAGTGATGGCGACACAGTGTGATGTGTGTTGACAGGGTATAGACCCCAGTGATGGTGACACAGTGTGATGTGTGTTGACAGGGTATAGACTCCAATGTTGGTGATACTAGCAGTGTGATGTGTTGACAGGGTACAGACCCCAGTGATGGTGATGACACAGTGTGATGTGTGTTGACAGGGTACAGACCCCAGTGATGGTGACACAGTGTGATGTGTGTTGACAGGGTATAGACTCCAATGTTGGTGATACTGTAGTGTGATGTGTGTGACAGGGTACAGACCCCAGTGATGGCGACACAGTGTGATGTGTGTTGACAGGGTATAGACTCCAATGTTGGTGATACTAGCAGTGTGATTTGTGTTGACAGGGTGCAGACCCCAGTGATGGCGACACAGTGTGATGTGTGTTGACAGGGTACCCCAGACCCCAGTGTTGACAGGGTGACACAGTGTGGTGACACAGTGTGATGTGTTGACAGGGTACAGACCCCAGTGATGGTGACACAGTGTGATCTGTGTTGACAGGGTACAGACCCCAGTGATGGTGACACAGTGTGATCTGTGTTGACAGGGTACAGACCCCAGTGATGGTGACACAGTGTGATCTGTGTTGACAGGGTACAGACCCCAGTGATGGTGACACAGTGTGATCTGTGTTGACAGGGTATAGACCCCAGTGATGGTGACACAGTGTGATGTGTGTGTGTGACAGGGTATAGACAGACCCCAGACCCACAGTGATGGTGACACAGTGTGATGTGTGTTGACAGGGTATAGACCCCAGTGATGGTGACCCCAGTGATGGTGATGGTGACACAGTGTGATGTGTGTTGACAGGGTATAGACAGGGTATAGACCCCAGTGTGTGTGATGGTGACACAGTGACATGTGTGTGTGTGTTGACAGGGTATAGACCCCCAGTGATGGTGACACAGTGTGATGTGTGTTGACAGGGTATAGACTCCAATGTTGTGTGATACTGTAGTGTGATGTGTGTGATGTGTGTTGACAGGGTATAGACCCCAGTGATGGTGACTTAGTGTGATATGTGTTGACAGGGTATAAACCCTTGTGACAGGGTCTAGACCCCAGCACTGGTGACACAGTGTGATGTGTGTTGACAGGGTATAGACCCCAATGTTCTGCTGCCCCCAACTGACAACAGGTCCAGGAGGAGTGATCAGCAAACCACCAAGGACAACACGTAAGTCTCTGTGGGTACTGAGTGTGAAGTGTATTTGTACTTTGTGTGTACTCCATGTGTTTTGTATGTGTGCTATGTGTCTGCTGGATGTGTACTGTATGTGAAGTATGTTGTCATTATTGTAAGTGTGGTATAGTATGTTACAAACAATGTGAGTAGTATCATCACCTGCTCCAACTCCTCATCACTTGATACACATAGTTCTCCCACTCTCACTTCCCAGTGCATGCCCCACTGCCCCTCCCTGGAACCTTCACCCCCTGCAAATTCCTCAAACACATCACACACACACACACACACACACACACACACACACACACACATATACATACACACACACATCATGCCCCCCCCCCCCCCACCCTGGCCATCGCTGCCCGTAAGCTCAAACAACCTTTACTGCAGAAATTGTTTGAACTGTACACTTTGAAATCTGATGGATGCAATATAGTTTTTTTGCTTGGGTTCCTGGTTATGTTGGCATTCAGGGCAACGAGGTGGTTGATCAACTTGTCAAGAATTCTAAAAATAAAGAATTGAGCAGATTGTCTGTCCCTCACATAGATCTTAAACCTAAACCTCAGGTTTATGTCAGAAACCTCAGGCACGAGGAATGCAACTTGCAGATGGATAACAAAACCCTTCCAAATCCATCCAAACTTGAAACAGTTTTTAACTATGTGCCTCTGGTGACTGTAAAGAAGAAACAGTCGTGTGCTGTTCGTGCACAGGCCACTCCTTTCACACTCATTAGCATCTTTTAAATGTGAAAAAGCTCCATGGTGAATTCCATGTGATGTACCACTCTCTCTCACACACACACACACACACACACACACACACACACACACACACACACACACAAACACAACATGTTCTATTACAGTGTTGGGACTAGCTTGATGCGAGACGTGAATACTTAGCATGCAGACTCCATGAAATTCTTGTTCAGAGGTGTCCCACCTGATGTGATTTTTTAGTTTCTGAAAGAGAAACATTTTCATCTGATCTAAGATTTTACTGAAGAAAGATTTTTTAACGAAATTCCTGTACATTTTTAGACAATCTCCACCCCACCCCCCCTCCCCGTCTCACTCACTCCCGC
The DNA here is from genome assembly GCA_016801955.1 of Conus betulinus. Lineage (NCBI taxonomy): Eukaryota > Metazoa > Mollusca > Gastropoda > Neogastropoda > Conidae > Conus > Conus betulinus. Next base: position 17,111 of record JADBJO010000038.1, on the reverse strand, counting down.
CCCCTAACACATACAAACCCATCCCACATATCCAACCCATGTACACCTCTCCGCCAAACATTAACCATCATATTGTTAGCATTGCAAGATGATAGGTCTTGAGGTGAAGTTCTGTCATTTATGTATGTAATCCCCTCACCTTACCATATACATACACTTGCACGCACGCACACATGCATGCACACACCCACATGCGCACGCACACGCACGCACACACACACACACACACACACACACACACACACACACACACACACACACACACACACACACACACACACACACCAGTGTTTGGTTACTTGATCTCCTTTTCATTTGATGTTCTGTGCTCTGAGGTGACAGGAGAAACGGTGCAGACAGTAGGATGAGCCTTGGCCTTGAGGACAAGGCCTCCAAAACACTGACTTGGGCACTTGGTGATAGGAAAGGTCAGAAACAAGGGGGGCACAAAAAAGACCCACATGGGCACTGGTGAAAGGAAAGGTCAGAAAGTAGGATAAAACAGTAGACTGACATTTGTCTGAACATAACTTTGGTTGGGGGGGAGGGGGGGGGGGGGGGAGGGAGGGAGATAGAAAAGGCACAGCCTAGAAAAAGAACAGCTAGGAGGGAATGAAAATCAATGGAGATTTTTGTGGCTTGCTGCTTTGACTGTCTGAAGATGAGAGGCATTAAGGTGATGACCCTGTTTGTGGTGTGTTTCCCCAATCCTCCTGTGAATCTGGTTATCTGTGTAACAGTGCAGAACAGGTAACACTGTGGGTTGATGAACAGTGTACAGACTGCATGGTGGCTGTAGGCAGAGAGGCCCAGAGAACAGTGAAGCTGTTACCTCACTTACCCCTGTGGGCATTATTGTGTGGGCAGAGAGGCCCAGACAGCAGTGAAGCAGTTACTGGAGTTACCCCAGGACCCTCCAACAGACAGGGACCTGACAGAGACCCTAAGTGCCCGTGCCATCAGCCGCTGCCCAATCTGCAACAGGGTGTTCCGTGGATCCAGCTACCTCAAACAGCACATGAAGAGCCATGCAGGTGAGAAACATAGACATGAACAGCCACGCAGGTAAGACCCACTAACATAGAGAATTACATAGATAAGACACACAGACATGAAAAGCCACAGACGTGAAACCTAAATGAGACACAGTCATTAAGAGTCATGCACAGACAGGACACGTTCATTAAGAGCCACACAGCTAAGACACACTGACATGAAAAGTCGTACAGGTATCATACTCCGACATGACGAATCATACAGGTAGGACACTTAGAGGCATGAAGAGCCTTTCAGGTAAAACACCTGATATGAGTAACCAGTCTTAAGACACAGACAGGAAGTGGCATACAGATAAGACATACAGACACATGAAGGTTTGTAGGACTGCAATGCACAGAGATGTGAAGAGCCATACAGGTAAAATAGTTGGACATGGAGAGCCATACAGGTAAGACACACAAACATTAAGAGCCATACTGATAACACAAACAAACTGAAGAGCCATACGGAGAAGACACATAGACATGACAAACTGTATATATAGCCATGTGTCTGTGATGTTGCAAACTGCACACCGTGGTGTTACGCAGGAGACAGACCTCATGAGTGCCCCGTGTGTGTCACAAAAGCTTCGTCACCAAGGACGCTCTGAACAAACACCTGATTGTGCACACGGACGAGCGCAACTACAAAGTGTGGGGTGTGCGACAAACTGTTCAAGCGGATTGCTCATGTCAGGGAGCACCTGAAGATTCACAGTTCTGATCGTCCCTTCCCGTGCTCTGTCTGCGACAAATCCTTCAAGACCAACGTTAGTCTCCTTCCTTGTGCTGCCAAAAACATGGCAACTTCTTTGGTGTGCTGCATGTCTTCTCTGCTGTCTGTGACAGTGATGTGTTCTGGGCTTTTAGTGACAATGACATGTTTTTTTTTTCTGTTACTGAGGTGTGTTCTGTACTGTCAGTAACAGTGACATGTGCTCTGTGCAGTCAGTGACAGTGACATGCCTTTTGTGCTGTCAGTGACAGTGACATGTGTTTTGTGCTGTAGGTGACAGTGACACATGTTCTGTGCTGTCATTGACAATGACATGTGTTCTGTGCTGAGAGTGACAGTGACTTGAGTTTGATGTGGTCAGTGACAATGATATGTGTTCTGTGTTATCTGTAACAGTGACATGTGTTGTGTTGTCAGTGACAGTGACATATGTTCTGTGCTGTCTATAACAGTGACACGTGTTCTGTGCTGTCAATAACAGTGATGTATTCTGTGGTGTCAATGATAGAGATATATGTGCTCTGTGCTGTCTGTAACAGTGACATATATTCTGTGCTGTCTATAACAGTGACATGTGTTCTGTGCTGTTAGTGACAGTGATGTGTTCTGTGCCGTCAATGATAGAGATATGTGCTCTGTGCTGTCTGTAACAGTGACATGTGTTCTGTGCTGTCTATAACAGTGACATGTGTTTTGTGCTGTCAGTGACAGTGATGTATTCTGTGGTGTCAATGATAGAGATATATGTGCTCTGTGCTGTCTGTAACAGTGACATATATTCTGTGCTGTCTATAACATTGACATGTGTTCTGTGCTGTCAGTGACAGTGATATGTTTTGTGCTGTCAGTGATAGAGATATGTGCTCTGTGCTGTCAGTGACAGAGTTATGTGCTGTGTGCTGTCTATGACAGTTACATGTGTTCTATGCCGTCAGTAATAGTGATGTGTTCTGTGCTGTCAGTGACAGAGATATGTGCTCTGTTCTGTCTATAACAGTGACATGTTGTATGCTGTCAGTAATAGTGATGTGTTCTGTACTTGACGAGACAGACACGTGTTCTGTGTGCTGTCTGAAACCTTGTCGTGTTCTGTGCTGTCAGAAACTGTGATGTGTTCTGTGCTGTCAGAAACTGTGATGTGTTCTGTGCTGTCAGAAACTGTGACATATTCTATGCTGCCATTGACAGTGATGTATTCTATGCTTCCACTGACTGTGACATATTCTATGCTTCCACTGACTGTGACGTATTCTATGCTGCCATTGACAGTGATGTATTCTATGCTTCCACTGACTGTGACATATTCTATGCTGCCATTGACAGTGATGTATTCTATGCTTCCACTGACTGTGACATATTCTATGCTGCCATTGACAGTGATGTATTCTATGCTTCCACTGACTGTGACATATTCTATGCTTCCACTGACTGTGATGTATTCTATGCTTCCACTGACTGTGACATATTCTATGCTGCCATTGACAGTGATGTATTCTATGCTTCCACTGACTGTGACATATTCTATGCTGCCATTGACAGTGATGTATTCTATGCTTCCACTGACTGTGACATATTCTATGCTGCCATTGACAGTGATGTATTCTATGCTTCCACTGACTGTGACATATTCTATGCTGCCATTGACAGTGATGTATTCTATGCTTCCACTGACTGTGACATATTCTATGCTTCCATGACTGTGATGTATTCTATGCTCCACTGACTGTGACATATTCTATGCTTCCACTGACTGTGATGATGTATTCTATGCTTCCACTGACTGTGACATATTCTATGCAGCCATTGACAGTGATGTATTCTATGCTTCCACTGACAGTGATGTATTCTATGCTTCCACTGACTGTGACGTATTCTATGCTTCCACTGACAGTGACATTCTATGCTGCCAGTGACAGTGATGTGTTATATGCTGCCAGTGACAGTGACGTATTCTATGCTGTCAGTGACAGTGATGTGTTCAGTAATGCCAGTGACAGTGACATATTCTATGCTGCCAGTGATAATGTTATATTCTACGCTGCCAGTGACAATGACATATTCAATGCTGTCAGTGACAGTGACTTGCTCTCCATCAGCGAGTCCATGTTCTCTGTATTGCCAGTGAGGCTGAACTGTGGTGACAGGCTGTAATTATACTGTTCTGTAAGAAAGTTAGTCTATGTAATGACCATGCTTCAATTATACATTGGGGGGGGGAGAGAGAGAGAGAGAGAGAGAGAGAGAGAGAGAGAGAGAGAGAGAGAGAGAGTATCTACCTAGCTAGATTGCTAGCTGGTGTGTGTGTGTGTGTGTGTGTGTGTGTGTGTGTGTGTGGTAAAGAGTGTTGGTGTGGATTTTTTTTGTTCTAAGGGCTTGTAATTGTATAAGGCAACTGGTGAAAATGATGACTATTCATGCTGTTGAGTTATGTATCCCTGATGTTGAGTTGTGTATTCCTGAAGTTGAGTTGTGTAATCCTGTTGTTTAGGTGTACGTTCCTGACACAGAGTTGTGTATTCCTAATGTGAGTTATGTGCTCATGACATGGAAGGCAAGGTAGCCAAGTCCCTTTGTTGATTTTATATTTGCTCTGTTTTCATGTTTTTCGTATGGTTTATATCATGTTTGATCAGAAAATGTTTCAGGTTTTCTTGATTTAGTACAACTTTTTTTTATTTACAGCATCTTTTTGGCATGTCTGACTGCAGCTTGTGTAGAATGCAAAACGGTGAACAATTGATATACAGTTGTTCCTTTCTTAAAAGAAATATCAGTTTGAATGATTTTGTAACACTTGTCTGACTGTTAACCCTGTGCCTACCGCTTGACTTTGTGCTACATGACTATGAGAGTACCATGCCAAGTGAGGTAACTCCGCAACACATACACACTTGTCATAAAGAAACCTCAATGAAAAAATTGCTTTTAACTCATCTGTTCTACAGAAGTAATGAAAAAAATTCAAAGACATCACTCCATCCAAAAACAGCCATTTTTTCCCATATAGTGAACTGGTACATGAGGAAAAAAAAAAAGAACGACCAGACTAACTCTACTTCAGTGTTCTCGGTGCTAAAACAATTATCCCTAAATTCACTGTACCCACAGAATGTCATGGATTAGGAGCACATAGTGATTTTCCAAGTCTAAACAAAATACTGAAACCTTCAGGAACAAAAGAAAGTCATTCTATATGGTCTGCACACTAAATAATCAACTTTTGTTGTGAAGGAAAAAAAAAGATACTCAAACTCCAACAATTTTGTTAAACTGAAGGCATCACATATAAGATTTTTCTTCTAACTACTGAGGGGAAAAATAACAAGAACAGATTACTGAATACTGGACTTGAAATTGTGATGGAATTCAGCAAAAACGTGCTTTGCACAAGTGCACTAAACAATCACCCCCCCGACGCACACACACACACTGCGGTAATGGATAATGATGTACCTCTTGTCCGTCTCCTCTTTGCTTTTTGATAAACAAGGCAGTTTTTAATTTAGGCCAGAGTTATGCTCATCCTTTTGTGCTTGCTTTTGTGCAGCAAATTTATTTATTTGTCGCAAAACGTCTGCCAAAATTCCTCTGAAATCAAAAGGCTACAGGTGACGCTGCCACAGGCAAATCATGGGACACACCCACTGATTGACCCGGTTTCCTGGCTGTCAAAACACAGTGGAACTTTTGGGAGCTTCACTTCTTGTAGCTTACCCACCCCAATCAACAATTAAAGAATCTCTAGCAACTTTTGTTTTTGTGAATTTTCTTGTTTTTTTTTTTGAGGCTGGGCCCAGCAGCAATGGGCAATTCGACATCGTCATTATCATTGCCTGAATCATTATTGATTCTGGCCTCAAAATCAGTCAGCAGTCGATCTTAGTTATAACTAGGTCAAGATTGACGTCCGAATCGTCTCGCTTCAAATCTTCTTCAAGAGTGTAGCCCTCAGATATGCTCTCTTCATAGCTATCACATCAGAGAATTTTACAAGTTGCATAGTTACTTGATCCGCCATTTTCCCAAAACTCTTCGCGAAAAAAAGCCAAACTTTCAAAAACAAAATGGCGTCCAGAAACGGCTGTACCGGAAGACTCTTCTGTCGTGATTGCATTAAGGTATATGCGATGGAGAAAGTGAACGTCATTGACCTAGTATTCAGCGGTCAATCTTGGTGGATCCGGTATTCAGATAGAGGAAGTCTCGCAGTCGATCTCGGTTGATGCAGTTGGCAGAGGTTAAGGAACATGTGTCATTCTTTCTTTGTCTGAATTTTTGTTATTTTTTTGTCTTTAACTATTATAATATTGGTCTCTTTAGAATGCCCTGAAAGTGCATGTGCGAACGCACAGCCAGTGTTACCCCTACGAGTGCCGCGTGTGTCATCGCCACTTTCGGGAGAAGGGCTCCATGCAGCGTCACCTGCGCACCCACACTGGGGAGAGACCATTCATTTGTCCTCGCTGTGGTCGGGGCTTTGTCTGAACATGGCACACTCAACAGACACCTCAAGGCTAAAGGTCAGGACTGATGTCCACAACAAACCCATTGTCTTTTGTGTATCTGCTTCTATTAAAAGCCCTTTGACAATGTGTCTACTGCAGCTACAAACCGATTGTCATTTTGTGATGTCTTCTTTCATTGAAAACCCGTTCTCAATGTGTGATGTCTACTTCCATAAAAAAAAATGGTCACTGTGTGATGTCCGCTTCCATTCAAAAACTCACTGTCATTGTGTGATGTCTACTTCCATTAAAAACCCATTATCATTGTGTGACATCTACTTCCACAAAAAACCCCATTGTCATTGTAAGATGTCTACTTTCACAAAAAAAGCCATTGCCATTATGTGATGTCTACTTACACAAAAAAAATCATTGTCATGGTGTGGTGCCTACTTTCACACACACACACACACACACACACACACACACACACACACACACACACACACACACACACACAAAAACATTTTCATTGTGTGATGTCTACTTCCACTAAAAAAAAAAATTATTGTCATTGTGTGATGTCTACTTCCACACACACAAAAAAAAAACATTTTCATTGTGTGATGACTACTTCAACTGAAAAAATCATTGTCATTGTCATGTGTGTTATGTCTACTTTCACCCCCCCCCCCCCCCCCCCCCCCCCACACACACACACACACACACACACAAAAAACAAGAAAAACCATTGTCATTGTGTGGTGTCCGATTCCATTCAAAAACTCATTTTCATTGTGTGATGTCTAGTCTACTTTCATGGGAGAAACCCAACTATTGTCATTGTGTGGTGATTGCTTTCATGAAAACCCCCCTCCTCCCCCCCCCCCCCCCCCCCCCCAAAAAAAACACATGTTTTGTCATTGAGTGATGTCTGCTTATATGAAAAACTTATCATTGTATGATGTCTTTTATTTGTGTCTTTGGTTTTGGGATTTAGAAGTGTCATTGGACTGGCACTTGTGTCTTGGTATTTGTGTTAGTTGTTTGGGCCCTTTGTTATTTCACACTGTGCTTCTGTGATTGGTGTTAGGTATTTGTGTCTTTGTTATTAGTGTAAAGTGTTTCATTCGTTGTTACTGGTGTTAGATATTTGTGTCTTTGTTCTTGGCGATGAGTATTTGTGTGACTTTTAGAAGCAGTATGTGCTGTGTGACCTTTAGAAGCAGTGTGTGCTGTGTGACTATAGAATTAGTATGTGCTGTGTGACTATAGAAGCTGTATGTGCTGTATGACTTACAAAAGCAGTGTGTGTTGTGTGACCTACACAAGCAGTATGTGCTGTGTGACCTATAGAAGCCTGTACGTGCTGTGTGACCTATAGAAGCAGTACGTGCTGTGTGACCTATAGAAGCAGTACGTGCTGTGTGTGACTATAGAAGCAGTACGTGCTGTGTGACCTATAGAAGCCTGTACGTGCTGTGTGACCTATAGAAGCAGTACGTGCTGTGTGACTATAGAAGCAGTATGTGCTGTGTGACCTATAGAAGCAGTATGTGCTGTGTGCAGTGCAATGCGTGCGCTACAAGCAGGTTCACAGAGTGGACAGAGGGGAGGCCACCCTGGAGCTGCAGATGGAGGGAGAGGAGGAGGGGGAGGAGTGTGTACCCAGTCAGTCAACAGCAGGGGACGTTCCCACGGTGCTGGCCGAGTTCTCCTCAGTGGTGGCCGACACTCAGCAATACATCGTGGCTGATGACCTGGGCAACACAGACGCAGAGGTAAAGAGATGGACAGTCATTTCCTATTCGAATTTGTACCTTTTCCTGCTGCTCTCACCCCTGCAGCTGCTACACTGGTTGTAGCCTTTTTAAGGATTTTTTTTTAGAAGTGAGAAAGCAGTGATTGACATGTAGCTATTTTCCATCTGTAGGCAAAATCTATACAGCTTTGTCACAATCAGAAAATTGCAGCTGACAGAGATTTTCAGCTCAACTGAGTTTGCTTTAATGATGTTTGGCTCCACAGACTTTTACAGTAATGAATTTTGCATTTATTTCAAAATCACAACTTGCCCATGGAACTTCATCAAGCCTTGTATTTCTGAAAACAGTCTACTGTTTAAACATTTGAGCCAGTACAGCCTCTGTCTTTGATCAAAAAACGTTATTGGGACTTTTCTGCAATGAATAGTTCTAAACAAAGTCTAGTCTGTAGTTCAAGTGGTGCACAGTATTTCAGCCTCTCAAAGATTCAAGATTTGTTAGGGACACAAGAGCCAGCAACTCCCAGATAGATAGTAATTCAAGCGGTGCACAGTATTTCAGCCTCTCAAAGATTCAAGGTTTGTTAGGGACACAAGAGCCAGCAACTCCCAGATAGATAGTAGTTCAAATGGTGCACAGTGTTTCAACCTGTTGTTTGAGACACCAGAGCTGGCAGCTCCCAAATAAATGTTGAGGTACCTAAAAAGAATCTGCTTGTCCCCCCTAATTTCTTCTTGCCCACCTTTAGTAATGAGAAGGTTAATTAGGAGAAAAGGTTAAAAAAAATTATTACTGGTAGCACATTATTAAGGCAGCAGATTTAATCAACGATGGCATGCACTGCACACATGTAATGAAGCCTAGAGTGCTTGAGCATGAGAGGGAAGATGTAAGAGCATTTATTTTCTATCATACATATAGAGTATGAATAGAAAAATAATTCCCACTGTGTAGGAAAATGTCTAAGAAAAGAAAATATAAGAACAAAATTGTTATGCTTCATCATTTACACATTCTTGGACCGAATTAAAATCTTAACATCTGTAAACTGCACGGTCTCAATTCTTTCTGTCCACCTCTTCATAACACATACATTCCAGAATCTATTTCAGTACAATATACATTTAAGAATAAAGGCAGCAGAACCAGTGTTTCCACGCCCACAAAGCACAATGTCTGCATTCTGTTGAAAAGTAGTTTTTGTCATAAACCATATCTAAGTAAGTACTGTGTGGATTCCCCCCTCTCAGCTCTCAGGCAGCCAGACAGTCCGGATCTGGATCTGGATCTGGATCGGTACGTCGCTAACATCCATTTACTGGCATAGGCATGACGGTGGGGGGGTGCGCAACATGATGATATTATTGGCTTCTGGCTTTTGCCAGAGCCAACTTGAAGCTGTCAACTGACTTTTGGTGGACGATGTTATCGTCAAGGTGGTTCCACTCAGTTATTGTCTTTGGGAAGTACAAGTTTCAGTACTGATCGGTGTGTGTGTTTCAGGAATGCAGTAGAACCTATCATTGTTTCGTATGTAGTTCTCCACTGGGTTTTGTGACAGGTACGTACTGTTGTCTCTGGTGGAGCGGATGCATCGTCCTGGTTTCTGAGGTGTGATGAAATCACTAGGGGTGATCGCTGGTGCCAGACCCTCAACCACCCTGTAAAAGAATCCTAGATGTAGTTGGAGCCGCTGTTCTTGGAGTGTGTAGTAAGCTCATGTTTTCTCAACAGACCCGTTATGAAGCCTTGCGTGGTGGAGCGGTAGTCCTTTGCTATGAAGTGCACTGCATTTCTTTGTATGCGCTCCAGCATGTTGATCTCCTGCTGCAAGTGCGGGTCCCAAATGATTGCTGCATACTCCAGGACAGGGCGTACGAGTGCAAGGTAGGCATTTCTTCAGCAGGAGCAAGGGCTGTGCCTGAGATTCCACCGGAGAAAATCCTAGTGTGCTATTGGCCTTCTTTGTGATGGATGTGATGTGTTGAGACCACTTGAGGTTGGTGGCGAATTGGATGCCGAGGTATGGGTTATGAGAGACTTGCTGCAGGATGGTATTATTTAGGGAGTAGAAGTAGGAGGAGGTAGAGGATTTTGCAATGCTCATGATGTAGCATTTTGAGGCATTGAACCGCATGTCCCATTTGTCTGCCCATGACTCTAGTGACTTGAGGTCCTCTTGTAGAGGTGGTGGTCATTAAAGTCATTGATCTCCCTGTAAATGAGGCAGTCATCTGTGAACAGGCGTACTTGGGATTTGACTGTTTCTGGGAGGTCATTTATATGGCACAGGAATAGGAGGGGGCCAAGCACAGAGCCTTGTGGGACTCCAGAGTCGACAGTTATGGCGTTGGATGTAGTGCCCTCTACCACCACTTGAATGATTGGCTCTGTTAAGATGCAGGTAAGCCAGGTGTGGAGGGGTGCCAGTGATGCCATAACTGGTCAACTTATGGAGGAGACGGTCGTGGGGTACTGTATCAAAGGCTTTTTAGAAGTCCAAAATTGCCATATCCACTTGCTTCCCTTTGTTGAAGGACATCAGGAGATCGTTGATAGTGGTGAGCAATTGGGTTTGGTGGAAAAGCCTGAACGGAAGCCATGGTTGAGATTTGTGAGTATTTTTTTGTTGTTCTAGGTGGTGATTCATTGTGACAAATGAGGGGGTTGACAGTCCTCTGCCAGTCAGTCATTGTGACAACTAAGGGGGTTGACAGGCCTCAACCGGTCATTGTGACAACTGAGGGGGTTGACAGGCCTCAGCCAGCCAGACAGTCATTGTGACACTGAGGGGGTTGACAGGCCTCAGCCAGTCAGACAGTCATTGTGACAACTAAGGGGGTTGACAGGCCTCAGCCAGTCAGACAGCCATTGTGAAAACTGAGGGGGTTGACAGGCCTCAGCCAGTCAGACAGCCATTGTGGAAATTGAGGGAGTTGCCAGGCCTCAGACAGTCATTGTGACAACTGAGGGGGGTTGACAGGCCTCAGACAGTCATTGTGACAACTGAGGGGGGTTGACAGGCCTCAGACCGTCATTGTGACAACTGAGGGGGTTGACAGGCCTCAGACAGTCATTGTGACAACTGAGGGGGGTTGACAGGCCTCAGCTAGTCAGACAGTCATTGTGACAACTGAGGGAGTTGACAGGCCTCAGCCAGTCAGTCATTGTGAAAAACTGAGGGGGTTGACACAGCCCTTAGCCAGTCAGATACTGTGAAAACGTCTACACATTCTCTGACAGTTCTTTCTCTCTGGCTGCCTCTGTGCCATCCTCCTTCAAGTGTGCCTTGCAGGATTGTCTCTGTCAGGAAGTTGTCAAGTTACCTGGCCAAACCACATCAGCTTTCTTCCCTTGGTCATAGCCAAGAAGGATTCCAGTGGGTCCTGCCAGTGTGGTCACCTGCTCTTGGACAGAATCATTGGTTCTGTGCTCTGTCCAGGAGATGTGGAGCATCTTCTGTGTGCCTTCATTTCAAAAGCTTGGATCCTTCTCTCCAACTCTGTCATCAAGGTCCGGCTCTCATGCCCATACAGGAAGACTGAGAGACAAGGGCTTTGAATAGCTTGAGTTTTGTTTGGAAGCTGATCTCGCTGCTGCTCCACAGCTTTGAGACCTTTGCCGTAGCTGATGTGGCAAGAGCTAATCTGACCTTGATTTCTGTTGTACAGCGACCGTTTTTCATGAAGGCATTAGCCATGGTCAGTGTGACTGTTGATGAGTGATGAGATAAGTGATGAGGAGGACTGACCATACTTCATTCAATATGAGGATATTGGTGTGACTGTTGATTTCATTCATAATGTCATGCTGGGAATGCGCAATGCTGCCATACACCCTAGTGTTACAGTTGATAGGCAGATGAAATCGAATGATCGTAACAACCTAAGTTACCCAAAATGGGTATAGTTTGTTTTCTTAATTGCAATATCTCTTAAATGCTTGCTTGAATTCTACCATTTTTGTTTCATTCTTACAAAAATTATGTTCTGGAAAAAAAAAAAAAAAAAAAAAAAAAATTGCCTTAAAATGGGGTGACTGGTGGCAGAAATTGAAAGAACAGGGAAAAACAGAATTACTTGGTTGCCAAAACAAAATGACAAAACAAACACAGTGTGTTTCAACCTATTGGGTCTTTTCTTCATTATAACCTTGGACAACAAATGCCTTATGCCCTCTTGGCAAGGAACATTGCCACACCTCACGATTCTCATAAAAAAATTAAAAATGAAAAATGGAGAATGGGAGCTAATTCTACTCAACCACCATGCCAGAGCAAGTAATCGTCCTTAATGAACTCAGAAAATTGCAGTCTGATCGACTGACTGGATGGTGTGCCTGGATCTGATGATTGATGGTAAACTGGGTGGTGGTGTGCCTGGATCTGATGATTACTGGTAAACTGGGTGGTGTGACGGGGTCTGATGATGATGGTAAACTGGGTGATGTGCCTAGGTCTGATCATGGTTAACAGGGTGGTGTGCCTTCAACTGACAGGTTGAGTGGAAGCTGAGCCTCAGATCTGGTAGCGGGGTAGCTGGAGCTGAACACTATTGACAGTTACCACACCTTGTGATCATCAGCTAAACCATAGTTTTATGCTTGTGTTCTGCTCTCAGTAGAGCCTGTGGTGCTGTAGGAGGTGAGGAGAGTGAAGCAACGTTGACACTTGCGCAGGAAGTGATGGCCAGCAGTAGCATGTATTCTTTTTGTTTTTTTTTCTGCAGACAACCGAGTACGTGGTGTTGCACACGGATCTGGCGTCCTCAGACATCCACAATGTGGAAATAGTGACAGAGGGCGACATCGACCCAGACACCATCCTGAGCACAGTGGCTGGCAGTGACAGCTCCTTGATGGTGCTCAGTGAAGCGGGCAATCAGCTGCGCATCATTGACTCCAGCACGGGCCTGACCCTGGCCACCATGCCCAGCACCTCCCAGCCCCTTACCGGGGTGAGGGTGCTGCCCACCCACCCAGGGGTCGTCAGGGGAGGGAGAAGACCTGTCCATCATTCAGGGAGAGGCTCAGGTGGAGGACAGGGCAGACTTGACCATTGGCCAGGAGGAGGGGGCTCAGGACAGGCAGAGAACGGAGGAGTGTGAGGTAGTGGTCCCAGGTTCGACTTGGCTGGCACCATCACTGTTCTGACCGACTCCTCTGGACACATCATCCTGAGCCACCAGGATGGGGAACAGCAGCACCCTGTGGTCCTAGGCTCTGACGGGGATCCACATCACCATCTGCAGCTGCCTATGGTCATAGCATCTGGCTCAGAGACGGCCGACACTGTCACTGTGCACACAGCCACTGAAACAATAAACACAGTGGCAGCATCTACAGCCACGGAAACTGCAGTCACTATACAAACAGCCACAGAAACAGCAGACACAGTCACTGAACAAACAGCCACAGGAACAGCAGATTCAGTCACTGCACAAACAGCCACAGAAGCAGCGGACACAGTCATTGTACAAACAGCCACAGAAACAGCAGATTCAGTCACTGTCCAAACAGTGACAGAAACGGCAGACACAATTCATGTGAAGACAGCAACAAAAAACAGCTGGCACAGTCACTCCACAGACGGCCAAAGAGGCACCTGATACAGTCACCGTACAAATAGCCACAGAAACAGCTGAAGCAGTGTGCGTACAGACAGCTACAGAAACAGCTGATGCAGTGTGTATACCGACAGCTACAGAAACAGCCAACACTGTCAGTGTACAGCCACAGAAACAGCTGAATCTCCCAGCCAAGAGTCATTGAGAGAAAGGTCAAGTTAGATGATTGCAAAAGGCTGTACACTTGGGCCAGGGAGGAGGGGGGGGGGAGAAGAAGAGCGTTGACAGCAGTTCTCTGGGGGGGGGGGGGGGGGGGGGGGGGGGGGGGTAGGAGGAGGAGAGGAGTGTTGACAGCAGTACTGGATGGGGACAGTGGGGGGGGGGGGGGGGGGGGGGGGGGGGGGTAAGAGGAGGAGAGGAGTGTTGACAGCAGTACTGGATGGGGACAGTGGTGGGGGGGGGGGGGAGATGTAGGAGACAGTGGGGGGGGGGGGGGGGGGGGTGTAGGAGGAGGAGAGGGAGTATTGACAGCAGTACTGGAAGGGGACAGTGGGGGGGGGGGGGGGGGGGGGGGGGGGATGTAGGAGGAGGAGGAGGAATGTTTACAGCAGTACTGGAAGGGGACAGTGGGGGGGGGGGGGGGGGGGGGGGGGGGGGGGATGTAGGAGGAGGAGAGGGATGTTGACAGCAGTACTGGAAGGGGACAGTGGGGGGGGGGGGGGGGGGGGGGGGAGGAGGAGGAGAGGAATGTTGGACAGCAGTACTGGATGGGGACAGTGGGGGGGGGGGGGGGGGGGGGGGGGATGTAGGAGGAGGAGAGGATTGTTGACAGCAGTACTGGATGGGGACAGTGGGGGGGGGGGGGGGGGGGTGTAGGAGGAGGAGAGGAATGTTGACAGCAGTACTGGATGGGGACAGTGGGGGGGGGGGGGGGGGGGGGTGGAGGAGGAGAGGTGTGTTGACAGCAGTACTGGAAGGGGACAGTGGGGGGGGGGGGGGGGATGTAGGAGGAGGAGAGGAGGAATGTTGACAGCAGTACTGGAAGGGGACAGTGGGGGGGGGGGGGGGGGGGGTTGGAGGAGGAGGAGAGGAATGTTGACAGCAGTACTGGATGGGGACAGTGGGGGGGGGGGGGGGGGATGTAGGAGGAGGACAGGAATGTTGACAGCAGTACTGGAAGGGGACAGTGGGGGGGGGGGGGGGGGGGGTGGATAGGAGGAGGAGAGGAGTGTTGACAGCAGTACTGGATGGGACAGTGGAGGGGGGGGGGGGGATGTAGGAGGAGGAGGAGAGGAGTGTTGACAGCAGTACTGGAAGGGGACAGTGGGGGGGGGGGGGGGGGGTAGGAGGAGGAGAGGAATGTTGACAGCAGCACTGGATGGGGACAGTGGGGGGGGGGGGGAGGGGGGGGGGGGGAGGAGGAGTGTTGACAGCAGTACTGGATGGGGACAGTGGGGGGGATGTAGGAGGAGGAGAGGAGTGTTGAAAGCAGTACTGGATGGGGGACAGTGGGGAGGGGGGGGGGGGGTGATGTAGGAGGAGGAGAGGAATGTTGACAGCAATACTGGATGGGGACAGTGGGGGGGGGGGGGGGGGGGGGAGGAGTGTTGACAGCAGTACTGCATGGGGACAGTGGGGGAGGGGGGGGGGATGTAGGAGGAGGAGAGGAGTGTTGACAGCAGTACTGGAAGGGGACAGTGGGGGGGGGGGGATGTAGGAGGAGGAGGAGGGCGGAGTGTTGACAGCAGTACTGGAAGGGGACAGTGGGGGGGGGGGGATGTAGGAGGAGGAGAGGAGGAGTTTTGACAGCAGTACTGGAAGGGGATAGTGGGGGGGGGGGGGGGGGGGGGATGTAGGAGGAGGAGGAGTGTTGACAGCAGTACTGGATGGGGAGAGGGGGAGTGGGGGGGGGGGGATGTAGGAGGAGGAGAGGAGTGTTGACAGCAGTACTGGATGGGGACAGTGGGGGGGGGGATGTAGGAGTAGGAGAAGAGTGTTGACAGCAGTACTGCATGGGGACTGTGGGGGAGGGGGGGGGGGGGGGGGGGACGGGATGTAGGAGGAGGAGGAGGGGAGTGTTGACAGCAGTACTGGAAGGGGGACAGTGGGGGGGGGGGGGGGGGGGATGTAGGAGGAGAGGAGGATGTTGACAGCAGTACTGGATGGGGACTGTGGGGGAGGGCGGGGGGGGGGGGGGGGGGGGGGACGGGATGTAGGGGAGAAATGTTGACAGCAGTACTGGAAGGGGACAGTGGGGGGGGGGGGGGGGGGGGGGGGGGGGGATGTAGTAGGAGGAGAGGAGTGTTGACAGCAGTACTAGAAGGGGACAGTGGGGGGGGGGGGGATGGGATGTAGGAGGAGGAGAGGAGTGTCGACAGCAGTACTGGAAGGGGACAGGGGGGGGGGGGGGGGGGGGGGGGGGGGGGGGGGGGATGTAGGAGGAGGAGAGGAGTGTTGACAGCAGTACTGGAAGGGGGTCGACAGTCAGGGGGGGGGGGGGGGGGGGGGGGGGATGTAGGAGGAGGAGAGGAGTGTTGACAGCAGTACTGGAAGGGGACAGTGGGGGGGGGGGGGGGGGGGGATGTAAGAGGAGGAGAGGAGTGTTGACAGCAGGGGGGGAGAGGAGGAGAGGAGGAGAGGAGTGTTGACAGCAGTACTGGATGGAGACAGTCGGGGGGGGGGGGGGGGGGGGGGGGATGTAAGAGGAGGAGAGGAGTGTTGACAGCAGTACAGCAGTACTGGATGGGGACAGTGGAGGGGGGGGGGGGGGGGTTGGAGGAGGAGGAGAGGAATGTTGACAGCAGTACTGGAAGGGGACAGTGGGGGGGGGGGGGGGAAGTAAGAGGAGGAGAGGAATGTTGACAGCAGTACTGGATGGGGACAGTGGAGGGGGGGGGGGGGGGGGATGTAAGAGGAGGAGAGGAGTGTTGACAGCAGTACTGGATGGGGACAGTGGGGGGGGGGGGGATGTAAGAGGAGGAGAGGAATGTTGACAGCAGTACTGGATGGGGACAGTGGACAGGGGGGGGGGGGGGGATGTAAGAGGAGGAGAGGAATGGGGGACAGCAGTAGGAGGGATGGGGACAGTGGAGGGGGGGGGGGGGGGATGGGGGGAGAGGAGGAGGAGGGTGGACAGCAGGTACTGGATGGGGACAGTGGTGGAGGGGGGGGGGGGGAGGAGGAGGAGAGAGGAGTGTTGACAGCAGTACTGGATGGGGACAGTGGGGGGGGGGGGGGGGATGTAGGAGGAGGAGAGGAATGTGTGACAGCAGTACTGGATGGGGACAGTGGGGGGGGGGGATGTAGGAGGAGGAGAGGAATGTTGACAGCAGTACTGGATGGGGACAGTGGGGGGGGGGGGGGGGGGATGTAGGAGGAGGAGAGGAATGTTGACAGCAGTACTGGAAGGGGACAGTGGGGGGGGGGGGGGGTATGTAGGAGGAGGGAGAGGAATGTTGATAGCAGAGTACTGGAAGGGGACAGTGGGGGGGGGGGGGGGGGGGGGTAGGAGGAGGGAGAGGAGTGTTGGCAGCAAGTACTGGATGGGGACAGTGGGGGGG
>JADBJO010000037.1:1412500-1425000 GCA_016801955.1 Conus betulinus | reverse complement strand
TCTCTCTCTCTGTCTCTGTCTCTCTGTCTCTGTGTCTCTGTCTCTCTCTCTCTCTCTCTGTGTCTCTCTCTCTTCATCTGTTTCTTCATCCCCACGTCTATGCATCTATCTGTGTGTCTGCCTCTTAATCTGTCTATCTACCTATCTATCGATAGATGGAGAGGTGTCTGTCTCTCTGTGTCTTATCTGTCAGTGTGTGGTGTTGCAGAAAGGCCGGGTGTGACTATGATGGCGGGATGACCTGTGGAGAGGAGACAGCCTCGTGGAAGGTGCACCTGGACGGCAAGTTGATGAAGATTGCATTCTGTGAGTGCCCAGCCCACACACCCACCTCCTTGGTACCCTTACTGTATGAAGTGTCCTCAATGCATTGACAACATTATCATATTTCTTTATTATCCGGACTGCTCCAGAGAATTCTCTCAACACCCTGACTACGCTCTAGGATTTCTTTATTCGCTTGACTATCCTCTATGGGACAAACCTATAGGATTAAAAAAAAAAAAGTGACTGGATATTCCCCCGGTGAGTAAATGGCTGCCCTGCGGGTCTGCCAAAATAGCTTTCCCTTTCTCCAGGTGCACTGACTGAACCATCGTGTAATGTATGTACATCCAAAAGAAAAAAGACACAATAACAGAACCTTCAGCAGCTTATAGTCTCCAAAGAGGGAGACCATCTCCAATGGGAGAAAAGCTCACTAACATATAAAACTCCTGGTCAGATACCCGGTATTTCGAAACCTGATTGTTCCTCCTCAGTGACCGCGGAAAGTGGTAAATTGACTCCTCTGCCGTTTCATTGTAATTTAGGATTGTAATTTAGTCCTTGTGGATTCATTCCAAGAACTGGCCCTCAGCACTTGTGTCTTAAGAGGTTATCTTTTTATATTTTCTACTTTCACAAGAAAATGTAGCTTTTTGTTCTTTCATGATTTTCTTTGCTTCTTAGGTGGCACCTTTAGTTAGTTTTTTTGAAAACTCAACAAACATACTATGGTATTGCACACCAGCCTTTTTTTGGTATAGCATTCTTCTTAAAACCGAAAAGGCAGAGGAGTCAAATTACCACTTTCCGCGGTCACTGAGGAGAAACAATCAGGTTTCGAAATACCGGTATCTGACCAGGAGTTATATGTTAGTGAGCTTTCCCCATTGGAGATGGTTCTCCCTCTTTGGAGACTATAAGCTTGCTGAAGGTTCATTTTGAGAAGCATTTATTTGTTCCCCATTCACCCACTCAAGCACATACTGTCAGTTAGGCAGAATCATCTACCACTGGAACGGTGCTCGGTACTTATCCCTGGAATTTATTGTTTCATTGTTAATATATATATAGAGAGAGAGAGGTGTGTGTGTGTGTGTGTTCAAAATGAAATTCCTTCCGTGAGTACACTCAATCAGCCGTTAGGGACCGTACTTCGTCGGAAGGTAGGAATCTGCAACGGAGTGGCCTGACGGAACAATAAGGACTGTTGAAAGATTCCCTTTGTTGGCATTGTCACGGAGTGGCCTGACGGACCACTAACACTGCTGAGAGATTTCATTTGTTGGCATTGTCACGGACTGGCCTGACAGACCACTAAGACTGTTGAAAGATTCCTTTGTTGGTAGTGTTATTGACAGATTAGCATGGTTAACGTAGGATTTTCTTTCCGCGGGTTTCATCACTGATCGACAAGCTTTTTACATAGGATTTACTTTTCCGGGTATAATTATTGATTAATTGGAATTGTTTACGTAGGATATCCCGTTGTGTATACAATTATCGATCGATTAGCATTGGTGACACAGGATATCTTTTGTGGTTATTTTCATTGATCAATCAGGATCGTTGACAGGATTTCTTCTTTTAATGTTATCTCGATCGATCAGCACTGTCAATATAGATATCCTTTTGTATGCGTATTACGTCGATTAGCATTATTACTATACGATTTCCTTTTGTGGGTATTGTGATCGATTAGCATAGTTACCGTAGGATTTTCCTGTGTCGATATTATCATTGATCAATCAGGATATCAAAATAGGATTTCTTTTTGTGGATATCATCACTGAGTGATTTGGATTATTAATGTAAGATTTCTTTTTGTGAGGTTAAAAACACTGATCTGTTAGAATTGTTATCATGGGATTTTGCTTTTGTAGGTATCGTGGCTGGCCGATTTAACATCGTTATCATAGGATTTCCTTTCCTAGGTATACCACTAATCCACTCGTCTTGCTACCGTAAGATTTCATTCCATCTCTGATCGGTCAGCATTGTTACCAAAGGATTGACCATTGTGGGCAGTATCACCGATCGATAAGCATGTTACCATGAGATTTCCTTTCCTATGGCATTGCCACTTGCACTGTAATGTGACTGATCAACTGGGACTGGTAAAATAGGATATCCTTAAGAGTGTAAGTATTACTGATCGACTAGGATTATGAATGTAGGATCTTGTTTTGTGAGTAATATCATTGGCTGATCAATTTTGGTGACATTGGATTTCAATGTGTAGGTATTCTTACATTTTAAAATTGCATTTCTTGCTGTGACTACTCTGTTCTATGCGATTTTGAAAACAGTATTTTCTGCTGTAAGTACCTAGAATGAACTTAAGGATTGAAAACACAAGAGATTTCTTCTGTGAGAACCGCTGTTCGTAGGACTTCAGGACACTGTTCGTAACAGGACTTCACAATCAGGACAACTCACTGTGTCAGAAACAGGAATCACAAACGACTCCTGTGTCAGAACAGGAATCACAAACGACTCCTGTGTCAGTACACAGATCACAAACGACTCCTGTATCAGTAACAGAATCACAAACGACTCCCTGTGTCAGACAGGGATCACAAACGACTCCCTGTATCAGTACAGGGATCACAAACGACTCTCCTGTATCAGTACAGGGATCACAAACGACTCTCCTGTATCAGTACAGGGATCACAAACGACTCTCCTGTATCAGAACAGGGATCACAAACGACTCCCTGTATCAGCACAGGGATCACAAAACGACTCTCCTGTATCAGTACAGGGATCACAAACGACTCTCCTGTATCAGTACAGGGATCACAAACGACTCTCCTGTATCAGTACAGGGATCACAAACGACTCTCCTGTATCAGTACAGGGATCACAAACGAACTCCTGTGTCAGAAACAGGAATCACAAACGACTCCTGTATCAGTACAGGGATCACAAACGACTCTCCTGTATCAGTACAGGGATCACAAACGACTCTCCTGTATCAGTACAGGGATCACAAACGACTCTCCTGTGTCAGAACAGGGATCACAAACGACTCCCTGTATCAGTACAGGGATCACAAACGAACTCCTGTATCAGTACAGGGATCACAAACGACTCTCCTGTACTAGTACAGGGATCACAAACGACTCTCCTGTATCAGTACAGGATCACAAACGACTCTCCTGTATCAGCACTGGGGGATCACAAACGACACTCCTGTATCAGCACAAGTGATCACAAACGACTCTCCTGTAAAGGAGCACCGAAGGGGATCACAAAGACTATACGGTACAGTCCTGTATCGAGTTTGTAGGGATCCAGGGATCAAACGACTCTCCTGTATCAGTGCAGGGATCACAAACGACCTCCTGTATCAGTACAGGGATCACAAACGACTCTCCTGTATCAGTACAGGGATCACAAAACGACACTCCGTGTATCAGTACAGGGATCACAACGACTCTCCTGTATCAGTACAGGGAGCACAAACGACCTCCCTGTATCAGTACAATAGGGATCACAAACGAACACTCTCTTCAATGTATCAGGCACAATCATCACAAACGACTCCTGTATCACACAGGGATCACAAACGACTCTCCTGTATCAGCACAGGGATCAACAAACGACTCTCCTGTATCAGCACAGGGAATCACAAACGACTCTCCGTATCAGCATAAAGGGATCACAAACGACACTCCTGTATCAGGGCAGGGGATCACAAACGACTCTCCTGTATGTATGCCTACCGGAAGCACAAACGACACTCCGCCTTGATCAGTACAGGGATCACAAACGATCTCACTGGTCCTGTTCATATCAGCGGACTCGACCAATCGACAGTGACTTCGCTCCTTGTATCAGTACATTGGATCACAAACGACACTACTGTATCGGTATCAGAGATCACAAACGACTCTTCTTGTATAATCAGTTACAGGGATCACAAACGACACTCCTGTATCAGTACAGGGATCAAAACGACCCTAAGTGTTTGTTCGTCACTCCATAACAGTCGCCAACAGTTTCCTAATGACCTACAGCCTGGCAGCACAAGAAAATGGGGTCGGGGTGGGGGCTCCGTGAGGGTGGCGTCTCGGACTCTGCCACGGTGCTTTTTGAATATAGGGGCTGTAGAAATCTGCCATTCTCAATGGAGTATGAATGAGTTATTGTGGAGCCCCCTGCTGGGATTGTAAATGATAGCGGACAGACGGTCTAATACTTTTAAAGCTCTTCCTTTCACAGGAGAAGAGGGTTTGGTCTGATGCCGTTCTGAGGCCTCTCCTGGCGTAGGAGGGGGAGGGATAAGGGGAGGGGGGTAAATTTGACTTGGAAACAACTCTGTTTCCATTGAGAGAGAGAGAGATAGAGAGAGAGATGAGATGAGTAGAGAGAGAGAGAGAAGATGAGAGAGAGAACACAGCATGATGAATGTTTTCAATAATGATTACTTCACACTAATCAGGTAATTCATCATTCAGGTATGATAACTGGAGAGAGAAAGTGAGACATCCGGTTAGCGAACCTGAAAGAGGTTTTTATAACCATGTTTCCCTGGCGGCCATAAGAGAAAGACATGATCTTTTGCCGTTTGGGTGCATACAGAAGGCCCCTCCTTTTACGTCTATTCTTATCTTTGAAAGGGGGGAAGTTTCAATTTCTCCCGTGGGTGCATGTCCATGTCAGTTTCACAAACGGCTTCTGCATCCTGAGCACATTTCTTTTTCAGATGGTTGGGGACTTTACATGGATCGTGAGATAAACTGTGCTTCATCATGAGGCGTTTTCAGGGACGTTGCGTCAAATTAAAGAAGTACACATTGGGTATGATTAACGATTTGAACTGGCTGCAGCGATTTAACATTGCAGCGTGATCTATTGTAACGTTTTACGATTTCACGTGGTTTGACATCCTTAATTTTCCATGGTGTTTGCAGAAGGTGGGGTTTTCAAGTGTGTGAATGAGGGTTTTTTTGTTGTTCAATGTTTTGTTTTTTCACGTTTTTTCAACCACGCATTGCGAAGTGGCTAGTCAACGTTCGTGACAGCCATGATTATGTGCCCCTACTGCGAGTCGGAATGAGTAGCAAAGTAGGCATTCTGGAAGCATCACCTTCACCTTTACCTTAGGCGAAGCTAAACCCCCCCCCTGATTCCAGAACAATACCTGGTGACAGCGCTTTGCGCTCTGTAGTGCCCCCCCCCCCCCCACATCCCCCCCACCCCCCACCCCCCCCACATCACCCCACACACACCTCTTCTCTTCTACCTTTCGCGCGCGCACCCCCCCCCCCCACTTCCACCCCCAGAGACAGAATGCCCGTTGATCCATTGCGTGGGAATGAGGGACCCGAGCCTTCAGCCCGGCCCAATCCTAGGGCCCCAGGTTACCCCAAAGAGCCTGACCCCCCCCCCCCATCCTTGCTGCAGGGCCGCTACCCCCCCCCCCCGAACAAAACCCCCCCCGTTTTTACCCTAAAGAAGTCTGATAGGATATACAGTGTACCCCCCCGAGTACCCCCTATAACCAAGGAAGCCCCCAACGCTCCCGCCCCCCCATGGCTCTCCCTATCCCCCCCCCCCCCCAGTGTCCTGACCCCCCCGTCCCCCCCCGTCCAGTGAATTCCCAGGTTTGCAGTGGTCCTAAAGAAGGGAATGGCCCCCCGTCCCCCCGATACCCCCAGAACAGGTAAGAATAACTAGCCACTGATTTCTGTGGTCAGGAGCCCCCCCCATGGATCCTGTGCAACCCCCTGTGGCCCTGTCAGGGAGGGCCCCATCCCCCCAGAGAACAAATTTCCTGAAAGTAAAGAAGAACCGAACCACCCCCCCCACCCCATTTGTGTCATTTGTGACGTGTGTGCTCCCGTTGACCCGTCCCCGTGTGTTTTCCTGTGTGAATCAGGCCCCCTGTGCGAAGGCCGTACCCCTGTCCCAGATCATTGTTGGTTTTCCTCAGCGACAAAAAAAAGGTAAACCCATTCAATTCCACCCCCCCCCCCCCCCCCCCCCCCCCCGCCACACACACACACACACACACCAGAATGGTTATGTTAGCAAAGAACGCTGCAACAGAACTGCCAGCCAAAGCCCGTTCCATTGGTCAAACTCTCACCTTCTAGGCGCCAGGTTACACAAAGCCCTGAGACATGTAACACCTACATCGTACTGAGAGGGCAAAAACAAAACAAAACAAAAAACAAAACAAAACAAAGCAAAACAAAACACGAAGACTTTTAAAGAAGAACAGGTGCATGAGATGTCTATGCCTGAAAAACAGTAGACGACAGTCAAGAAAAAAACAAAAAAAAAGCAGAAGAGTGAAAGAAAGAAAGAAGTGACAGAGAGAGAAATGCATGGCAGAGAATTTCCAGAAAGTAGGGAAACTAGGCCATGCTTGCCAGAACCCCCAGGCATCATCCCTCACAGCCTTTCCTGCAGCAGCAGGGACAGTGTTGAGAACGACTTCTAGGAAGTAAAGAAGATAGTGTGTGTGTGTGTGTGTGTGTGTGTGTGTGTGTGTGTGTGTGTGTGTGTGTTGTGGTGGACTGAGAGGAGGAAGGGACGGAGGAGGTGGGATGTGTTTTTTTTACTTGCCATGTTTTTAAGTCTCTACGACAGCAATGGGTTGCACAGGGACTGGCGGCGTGCAGGAAGCGGACTGTCACCATTCCAACATCATCAGCTTACAAACAAACCATCAACATAAACGTCTTCAGCGGACTGAAAACTGACTATGGACACCACACTTCAAATCATGACAAACTATTGAACAATACGTCTTCAGTGGGCTTAAAATGAACTATTGACACAACAACACTTCAAATTAATGACAACAACTATGAGCAACACGTCTTCAGGGGGTTGTGAAATGAACTATGGACACCAGCACTTCCAATTGATGACAAACTATGAACATCAAACTTTGTTCTTCCTGCCTTACCCTTCCCCCTCCTCTTCCTTTATCTTCCCCCCTTTCCTTATTCGCATCCTAGGGAGTAGTTTTTCTATTATCATTGTCCTTATTGTATTATTTTTCTGTCATTTTTTGAACAATTACTTTTATTGCTATTATTATTTCTTATCATATTGTTTGTACTTATATACTTATTTAGTACTAATTGAGAATAATACTGGGATGATAACAACAATATTAGGGCTATCTTACTGATATTAAATCATCACCATCATCATCGCAACAACACTGCTGCCACGATGTGTGGTGTGTGTGTGTGTGTGCGTGTGGTGTGTTTGTTACATGACAGTGACACACCACATCTCTCCTCTCTTCACCATCCTCACTGCTGAAATACAACGACAGTGACTCTTCACCCTCATCTCCTCTCTTCACCTTCCTCACTGCTGAAATACATGACAGTGACACACCACATCTCCTCTCTTCACCTTCCTCACTGCTGAAATACATGACAGTGACACACCACATCTCCTCTCTTCACCTTCCTCACTGCTGAATACATGACAGTGACACACCACATCTCCTCTCTTCACCTTCCTCACTGCTGTATTATGACAGTGACACACCACATCTCTCTCTTCACCTTCCTCTCTGAATCACCTTCCTCACTGCTGAAACTGAACACGACAGTGACACACCACATCTCCTCTCTTCACCTTCCTCACTGCATGACGATGGTGTGTGTAGACACTGAATCTGAAATACCTCGGACACACCACAGTCGGACGATTGCATGGTAAAGTAGGTACCAAATGGTAAAGTAGGTACCAAACTTTCTTTAAGTAAGGAGGCATTAAAATTCCTCCTCTTCTGTCACGGTCAGTAGGCTCTCATTCTCCCCTTCAGCCACATTCTCAGTAGACACTCAATCTCTTCATTTAGAAAGAGAGGGAGTTAGTACATAAACAAAGTACAGGATAAAAACACAATGTATATCAACCTCTTGGTTCTTCTGTAGGCAAAAACAAATAACATTTAGGACAGTGAACGCGAAGAACGAGAACCACTTCTCATTTTCGGCGCAAGATCAAAAAACCACGAACATGAGAAGACAAGTGGTTTCTCGTTCTTCGTTTTCACTGTCCTAAATGTTGTTTGTTTTTGCCTGAAGAAGACCCAAGAGGTCGACATGCATTGTGTTTTGTCCTGAACTTTGTCCAAGTCCTTGGCGGTGACTAACCCCCTCTCTTTCTAAATTTTGCTTCCTTTCCGCCCTCAGTCACTTCGTTTTGAAGCTAAATCTCTTCAGTCAGGTTTATTGGTAAGTAGGCAGTGAAGCTTATCGTCAATCAGATTGTATGGTAAATAGTTAATGGACCATGACTTGTGTTCAGTCAGATTGCTTCGGGAGTATACGGTAAGTTGTCTTTCTTCGATATGGTAAGTTGTCTTCTTCGATACGGTAAATTGTCTTCTTTGATCAATAAATATCCACTTAAGTTAGACTGCATGGTGATACGCTCTGACTCTTTCCAACCGATCTGTATTGTAGGTGTATAAGTTGATGATGATAAGGACTGTTCTTATGGCAACCATCCAAACAACGTTGGTTATTGGGCACTTCACAACTTTTGACAAATGGGTCTCTCTCTATCTCTCTTACGCACACACACACACACACACACACACACACACACACACACACACACACACACTCACACTCACACACACATACTCACACATTCTCTCACACATGCACTCTGTCTCTCACACCACACATACCCACACATTCTCTCTCTCCCACTCTCTCACACCCAGCACCCACCCATCCCCACACACACATGCTCACACCTAATTACGCATACTTACTCTCTCTTCTCTCTCTCTCTCTCTCTCTCTCTCTCTCTCTCACACACACACACACACATGCACGCACACACACACACACACACACACACACACACATGCACGCACACACACACACACACACACCACACACACACACACACACACACACACACACACACACACACACACAGTGCTTCACTGTTATGTGGTCAACAGTTGTGGTCATTGTGGACTGAAAGGAACGTGCTCACAGTCTGACGGACAACAGCATGCAACATCCACAGTCCGCACCCCTCACCTGTTACCATGCCTTCCCCCCACTCCAGCCCCACAGTCCCCTCGCCTTGTCCCCCCCCCCCTCCTCCTCCCCTCCCACCTACTTCCCGTCCCTGCCGCCTCCTTTTTCTTCATCCCCCCCCCCCCCCCCCCCCCCCCCCCGCCCCCCACTTCCGCAAATGTCACGGAAGCCCAACCTGGCCCTGTGTCTGGAATTGGTTTCAGGCCTATCTGCACGATGACGATTACGACCTGGACCTGCTGTTTGAGATCGACGGGCACAAGGGTCACATCTACAGCGACGTGGAGGGGACAGAGATGACCAACTACCTGTTCATGGACAGCCACCTGATCGGCACCAAGACTGTCAAGGACTGCATCAGCAAGCACAAACCCAACAAAAAGTAGCCGTGCCCTCCCGACCACCTGGCTCGACCTTGACCTTTCACAATCACCTCCACACTTATCACAGGGACTTGAGAAAGGAGAGTTCCCCTGAACTCCGCGGGTTGTTCTGACATTGGGTTACCCGTATCCTAACCAGCGATTGTTTCCATGATAAGTACTGATGGTGTTGTGATACATTCGTTTCCAGTATACTCTGTGGTTAATACTGAGTTGTCCGAGCCTGTCACTCCAGATTCCGCTCTTTTCCTGTTTGAATTTTTTCGTGTTTCTTTTGGGAGTGTAAGTTGAAAAACATACTGTTGGACATGGATGTTAACGACAATGTGAGGAAATGAAATGACCTTATGTAAAGAAAGTGGACTCCATGTTTGCTTTGATGCATTCTATCGATTAGTTCCATAGCACGCGTGCTAGTTTCGCTCTCTTCTGTCTCACAGGCCGGGTAATACGCGGGATACATAATAGGCTTATCTTGATAAATGCCGCCTCCACTCCACACATGCAAAAAAAAAAAAAGCCGGACTTTATTAGGAACATGGATCATGAAAGCTTAACTAACTGCTGCTTCTGCAGCCAGTCACAACATCTCACAAGAGAGAATGTTCTTATCACTACCATGAACACGGAAAGAGATGGTTGCAAAGTGTGTGGATATAGAGTGTTGTCATTTTTCAATGATAGCCAGCCATTAGCCAGACTTGCCAGTCTGTATGGACTGACTTGCTTCCCCGTGTAGTCCTCGGCCTCAGTTTTGCTGTAAGAGAGGCGAACAAGCCATCAGAAGCAGTAATTGTCCGACGCCCCAGACTTTGGGCACCAAACTGGTACCATTCTATAGCGAAGCGACAGAGGACGATAGCACTCAAGCTGAATGCCGTCTTTCTCGTCTCTTTTTTGTGCACACACAGTTTTAAACTCAAATCGTTTTGGCACCCAGTAAGAAAAATGAACTCTTTACGGCTTTCTTTTACAGACTTTAAACATGTTAGCGCTGTTTTGGGAACTGAAGTCAGTCTGGCCATCGTTTACGACTCTAGCCGTTTCAACATTCAGTGTAAAACTGTTTTTAAACCTCCAAACATTGATCGTTTTAATACATCTATTGACTTTAATCATTTCGAAACACTTCTAAAACCTAATCGTTTTGATTTATTGTGCAAAATGTAATCGTCGTGGTACATATGTGCAAGATGGTGTAATCATTTTGTACGAACTATAATCATTTTTGGAACAAACAACAATCTTTTGGTACAAATGAACTTTTTGTCATCTTTTGGTACAAATCAGCAAACTGTTCTGATTTAAACCTCGACTCTTTTTTTCCCCTTTCTTTTCTTTCTGTCTTTCTGTCTTTTTTATACTGTGGTTTGCCAAACAGAACGGACGGGGGATGCTTTCAGACATAAGGATATTCTCCCTAGAATGCATTCTGTTTCGGCTCCAAGACTCAAGTTTTTAGACTTACGTACACGAAGAACACCTGAGATATGAGTTCAGTTATTCCGCACTTTGCTTGTTCGACGTTCATTGGGTCATCAAGGTCCGAAATCCGCTGAAGGATACTTCCTTCCCAAGGTATTGCTGACCATTGAAAATCTTTGAACAAACAAAACGGTCGCCTTGAGGGCAGCTTTTCAAGCATGCTGAGCCGTGAACAACATGGGTTGGCTGTACCCTTGCATTCAAATTAACACTTCTATGCCTCTCTTAGAAACGGTCCGAAAAACGCGTACCGTATCCGTCCAAAAACACGTGCTCAATCTGACCTCTAACATCTACCAAATCCGTCCGAAAACACGTGCTCAATCTGAAACATCTACCAAATCTAAAACACGTGCTAATCCAAATCTACCGTCCGAAAACACGTGCTCAATCTGCTCAATCTGAAATCTGTCCGAAAACACGTCTAACATCTACCAAATCCGTCCGAAAATCTGACCTCTAACTCTACCAAATCCGTCCTCAATCTGAAACATCTACCAAATCCGTCCGAAAACACATATATTTGAGAACACGAGCCAGATCCGTCCCAACTGCTAAAAATATCTTGTATGCATAGTGAAAAAAAAAATATAGCGTTTGGTGATTATTGCATATGATAAATGGTCCACTTTGCTTTTGTACATGCACATGCATTATTTCTGAAAAAACGGAATTTGTGCGCCGCCCAATGAATCAACAAACAAATGACAAAACAAACAAAACGCGTTAAGACCTACAGAGTCTTCTTCGGGTGAGACAAACCACATTCAAGACGATGAAAACGAAGGACAAACAGTCACCTGTCATTTCAACCCGGGCGCAAAGTTGCCCAATGGTCGAAACGCGTTGCGTTTGTTTTTTATAATTTGCTTGTTCGTTCGTTCGGCGGTGCGTCATTCTGTTTTTGCTCTTGTTTCAATTTCTGCCTGTAGTCACCCCGCTTTAAGACCCATTTATTTCCTGCTTGTTCTGGACTCAAATCGTGTAGGTTACCAAAGACTGTATCTGCTTCACCATCTCTCTCCCTCTCTCTGTGTGTGTGTGTGTGTGTGTGTGTGTGTGTGTGCGTGCGTGCGTGCGTGCGTGCGTGCGTGCGTGTGTGTGTGTGTGTGTGTGTGTGTCTGTGTGCGTGTGTGAAAATGACAATTTATCCCCAATCTACTCCCCGGCTGATCTATGCTCCCCCCTTGCTCTTTGTTTCTTTTAATGAAAGAGATATGACTGCCAGAAAATAGGCTGGTAAACGTTTACATTTAAGTGTAGTGTTCAGTATTTGTACACAGTCCTACATTGAAATGTAGTGTTCAGTATTTCTACATAGTCC
>JADBJO010000037.1:1402500-1410000 GCA_016801955.1 Conus betulinus | reverse complement strand
TGTTTCGTGATCTTATACTGAGCTAACGTTGTGAAGTGGGGTTTTAAAACTTTCTTTTTCATAATTTCTTCCTTTTTTTTTTTTCTTTTCTTTTCTTTCTTTCTTTCTTTCTTCTTCTCCTTCTTCTTCTTCTTTGTTGACTTTTGTTCATGACCTTAAAAGTGTAGGACTGTAGACATTGTAATTATAGGTTGGCTGGACTCTACGAAGGAACAATTAAAACTCGTAAAATGTCTTCATCTCATGGCTTTATAATTTGAATGTTATCGCCATTCTCCACTTCTATTTGTTGTTCTTTTCACGAAATCTCTGTCTGTCTGTCTCTCTTTCTCTCTCTCTGTGTTAGCCCCCCCCCCCCTCTCTCTCTCTCTCTCTCTCTCTCTCTGTGTGTCTCTGTGCACGACAGAGAGAGAGAGAGAGAGAGAGACGAGAGAGAGAGAGAGAGAAGAGAGAGAGACAGACAGACAGACAGAGACAGAGAGAGAGTGTTGTGGTGGCGGTGGTTATAAACGGTGTTGAATAGACAGCACTATTCACCAGGAAAGGCACAGGGGACATCGCTGAATGTAACTTGTTACGAGGATACCCGTCGCTCTTAGCACTGTGGTTTCATTACCAGCTGCTTTCACACCTTCACAACAGACAGCTGAACATGCTGTGGAATAAGAACTGCAACATTAAGCGTGTTCTCGCGCGCCTATGTCCTTAACATTTCTACGTATATGTACTGTGAAAAAAAAAAGCATTAAACAGTAAAGAAAGAAGCCATGTCCATCGCACCGCACGTGAAAGAACTGAGAAAGGGCATGTTCATCATGGAGAAAGTATGTGGACGGAATGAAGGATCTGCTGAAACCCCTAACCCGAACACTCAACACTGCAGAAAACACTCACTAAAGAAGGCTTAAAGGCAAGTACTCAACACTGCAGAAACACTCATTAAAGAAGGCTTAAAGGCAAACACTTAACACTGCAGAAACACTCATTAAAGAAGACTTAAGGCAAGCACTTAACACTGCAGAAACACTCACTAAAGAAGGCTTAAGGCAAGCACTTAAAACTGCAGAAACACTAAAGAAGGCTTAAGGCAAGCACTTAACACTGCAGAAACACTCACTAAAGAAGACTCAAGGCAAGCACTCTCAACACTGCAGAAACACTCATTAAAAGGGCTCAAGGCAAGCACTCAACACTGCAGAAACACTCACTAAAGAAGGCTCAAGGCAAGCACTCAACACTGCAGAAACACTCATTAAAGAAGGCTCAAGGCAAGCACTCAACACTGCAGAAACACTCATTAAAAAGGCTCAAGGAAAGCATTTAACACTGTAGAAACACTCATTAAAGAAGGCTTAAGGCAAGCATTTAACACTGTAGAAACACCCATTAAAGAAGGCTTAAGGCAAGCATTTAACATTGTAGAAACACTCATTAAAGAAGGCTTAAGACAAGCACTTAACACTGTAGACACACTCATTAAAGAAGGCTTTAGACGAGTTCTTAACACTGCAGAAACACTCAACGTTTTGCAAGATGTGCAGTGCAGAATAGTGGTTGATGTTTCTGACCTTTTCGACTGGAGTCCAACTGAGAGGTACGTGTCACGGTGAAGTACATATGCCCGATGTCCTAGTGTCGTGCTGTGTCACCAACGTTGGATCTTTGCTGCACAAACCGTGAGGACATAGAAGAGAACCCAGGCCCTATCTCCACTGAAAACAGTGACGAGCAAACCACGGAGAAGGCCAGCATGGGCCAGACACTGACGAAGGATAACCGTGCCATTTACCCTGAAGTTGCAGTGGAGATCCTGTCAGCTCTTAGAGAACAAAGAGAAGAGATGAAACAGGACCAACGACGGCAGAGAGAGAGAGAGAGAGAGAGAGAGAGAGAGAGAGAGAGAGAGAGAGAGAGAGAGAGCAGAATTCAATCATCCCTAGCCAACTGTTCGACATTTAATCAGAACTACGAGCAGTCTCTGCGAAATGCCAAGAGATGAACGATCGTGTGTCCAGGCGGAAGCGGAATAAACCCAGCTACAATAGAAAGCATGTCTGTTGATCTGGAGCAGCTGTATGACAGGATGGCAGAGGGTGGGGAGGAGACATAGACATTTTCAGCAAGAGCGCCCAGTTTAAAGCAGCAAATAATGCAGATCACAGAAGAGCTCGACAGACTCGAAAGGTTTTCAAGGGAGACCATCTGCGTTTCTTTGCTATCCCCTCCCCCCCCCCCCCCCCCCCCCCCCCCCCCCCCCCCTAACGAAAACGAAGACTACGACACGTGTGCACGATGTGTTGTTGACATAGAAACAGTGTCAGTAGACACGAAACATGGAGAGAAGAAGAAGTGTTCGTGCTCACAGGATAGGCCAGAGAAAAACTGGTGAAGCTAAAACAATGGTGGTAAAAAAAAAAAAACAGAACAAACAAACAAACAACAGAACAACAACAACAACAACAAAAATTTCTGACCGCAAATCTTCAAGTAAAAATGAATAATAAACGTCTTTGAGGATTCTCAGAAGATTGAAAAATATGGAAAACAGAACAAATACCGACAAAACGCCGACACTGGAAAGACAACATGCAATCAATACGCGGTCGTCAATTCCGCCATGAGCTGGAGAAGAACGGTGTCAGGCTGGCAAATGATCGGACAAGCAGACAGGCAGACAGAGAGCGGCGAAGGCAAAGCAGGAAGGAAAAACAGCATGTTTTGTCAAGCGGCAAACTGACTGCCCAGACACCCCCAGACCCCACCCACGAACATACGCGGAGGTGACAGCACCGGAGGCGGCACACGATGTGTCAACAACACGGCGAAAGCTGGCACGAACCGAAAATGTAACAGCCGGCACTTCACAGCTGGCAGTGACAACGGAGATCCCCCTCAGCGTCATTGTGACGTCAGACAAGACATCAGCCAATCGTGTGCAGCGAAGCAGCGGCGGCAGTGGGGTTGCTGAGCTATTGTTAATACTGTTTGCAGATGATGTTGTTCTCGCGAATATACCTGTTGGTTTTGCGGAATCAGTTAGATGTTTTAAAAAAAGGTAAAGATAGATTGCAACTGACAGTGAATCTGAACAAAGCTGATAAAATGGTTTTTAAAATGGTGGCCATTGACACAAAATGAAATATGGTTTTACGGCGGATCAGAAACTAAAGTAACAAATAGCTATACATATCTGGGGATGCTTTTCACAGCGAAATTAAGCTTAAACGGATGCTGACTGGAGATGTGTAGGAAGGGAAAGAGAGGGGTCATTGTCTCAATACTGAGAACAATGAAAAGATTGAATCCAGCTGACAGGGCTTTCTTTTGAAAATTGCTTGATACTCGGATACTCTCAAGTAAGACATACGCATCAGAGGTGTTGGATCTGTTGGACAATGCTCACATGGGAAAAGTTCACACTTATCAGTAAAGCGTATCATGAATGTTCCGTTACATGCACCAAGTAAAATGCTTTACAGTGAAAGTGGACAAAATTTCTGTTTATACGAGCTTAAGTCAGATCAATCAAATACTGGTTAAGATTAGTTCATCTGCCTACGACCAGGCTCTGCAGTCGAACGAATAGAATGCTCTTGCTACGGCACGATATGGGGAAATTTGACTGGGGTTCTTTTGTCATTTACACGCAGGCAGACGATGAAACACCAGCCCTGCATGTGCACACAGGCACACGATGAAATACCAGTCATGTACCCTTCATTTACACATGACAGCTTCTGAGAGAGGAACGCAAATCCTGTGCGCTTGGACCATTGCCACAAATGAAATGGCGTCCTCTGTCGCTTGAAAACAGTCCTTCCTGCTGTACATGTTCAATTTTGTGTCCAGAAGCCTCAACATTTAAGCCTGAACAAAGCACCCAGTTTGACTTTTATTGAAAATTGGCGTGAATGATCATCACTTATCTTGCATACAGACAGTCGGACAAGCAGACAGATGAATAAGACCAAAAATACCGCCCTGCTGCGAGTTGTATCTCTTGTGCGCAGAGTTCTGAGATAATTCTACACTCTCATGTGTGTGGTATTCGTGCAGGGTACCGACGGGGAAGTATGAGGGTGCCCCACTTCCGACCACACTCTTCCCTCTTTCTGGGAGGTACCCCCCCCCCCCCCCCCCCCCCCCCCCCCCCCGTCTTATATACACTATATACTACATACAGAGGGTGTGGAAGCTACACCTGGTTGTAGCCTTAAAATGTAGGCTACGCCTCGCCTGTCTACATCAGAACAACCTTGAGTTAATCTGACAATAAATTGGTTTCAGTCAGTCAGTCGACATCAGAAACACCTGATTATGGACACACAGTCTGCATTGTGTTACGGAATAACAATAAACAAACTACTGGTAATACCTAACTGCTGGTAAAAGAATAGTAATCTCAGCCTCACACGTTGTTTGTAGCCCAACCACGGCAATGGACCATGCCAAGGCTGTCACCTCGGACATTAGCCCAACGACGATGGGGGAAAATGAATATTAAACGCCTCAACGACAGCTCATGGTGTGCCATGTTGTTTCCGGCTGAGCGACCCCTTTGTTGGGGTCTGGCTTTATTCCAGTATTGATTGTTCAAAGATTTTCACCGCAAGCTTCGGCGGTGGTACCGCGGCTACATCACAGGGGCTGTGTTGTGCCTGATCACATGTGTTCCATTCTACAGAGCTGTATTTGCGAGGATGGTTTTTTTTTCTGTGAAAAAAAAAATTTTCAGCCCGATAATGATCATGTTTGTTGTTCTCTGCACTTTGATGCCTACAGACACACACACGTACGCAAACACGCACGCACGCATGCATTTACACACACACACACACACACACACACACACACACACACACACACACACACTGACCAGGTCCACCGTTGGAACTCCACAGTCGTGAGTTAACCAAGTCAAGATCAAAACTCCTACCCCAAACCCAAGTCCTAAGTGTTCCTCCTAAGTTCTCTGTAAACAATACAAACAAACGATTGCTACCCGTCAACGCATCTCATTTAAAAGAGGACCACGGTTTCTGTCTGAGCAGAACTGGATGATAACCTGTCTGTACACACAGATCGTCGCGTTGAGGTATTCCGCAGATCCTTGTCTTCATTTCACGACTGCTTTTTCAAGAGAGAGAACCTATCCCCATACCTGCAAAATATGACTGTGTCGAGCTTAAAGTGAGATACATCGTCAGAACTGCTGTGCTTGGAATCGTAAGTAAGCCGTGCAATCGATTTTCGGCAGTTTTCTTTTGTGCCCTGTTTCACCACCTAGTGGCTCCAGACTAGGCTACAGTGCAAAAAAAAACAAACAAACAAAAAGAAAGAAATCAATTACAGGGACACGTTTTTCAGCGCAGTTGACAGCTCCTTCCTTCAAACCTATTCACACAATCAATCGCCAGGGAGGTGGTAGGGGGAGAGGGGGGGTGGGGGAAGGAGGCAGGGGGGGGGGGGGGGGGGGGGGGGGGGGGGGGGGGGGGGGGAGGGGACAGGTTCACTTCTTTGAATTGACGCACACCGTTCCACACTGTGACGCATCCTGTTCCACACTGTGACACACCCTCTTCCGCAGTGTGCTTGTTTGTTCCACACTGACACACCCTGTTCCGCAGTGTGACACACTTTCGCTGTATGACACACCCTGTTCCGCAGTGTGACACACCCTGTTCCACCCCTGTTCCGCAATGTGACACACTGTTTCGCTGTGTGACACAAACTGTTCCGAAGTGTGACATAGACTGTTCCGCAATGCGATACACCCTGTTCCACAATGCGACGCACACTGTGGCCGCAGTGTGACACAGAGTCGGTCATAGCGCGGGAACGAGTCGAAAATGACTGCG
Organism: Conus betulinus; assembly: GCA_016801955.1. Classification (NCBI taxonomy): domain Eukaryota; kingdom Metazoa; phylum Mollusca; class Gastropoda; order Neogastropoda; family Conidae; genus Conus; species Conus betulinus. Next base: position 1,404,142 of record JADBJO010000037.1, on the reverse strand, counting down.
GAAGTAGCCCAGTACAGGAATGCAAAATATATTGCCCTTATTTTGAGCAGATCTAAGGGCAGAAGTATGAAGCAACGAGGAAAGGTCGGTCACTGGAACGCAACAAATGCTGCACAGCGCTCCACACCACAGCATATGAACGATCAGGACTAGAAGATGCAAAAGAAACAACACAACAACCAAATAAATCGTTCAGCCCCTTTGGTGGAATATTGACACGGAAACTGCCTGGAAAGAGAAACGCAAAGCTGTAAGAATTTGGCAGAGAGAGAAGAGAGAGAGAGAAAACCTTGCCCTGATCTAGCTATCAAAACAGACATGATCAGAAGACTGAACAATTCGAATGAGTAGCTGAAGAATCAAAAGAAACCAAGTGGCAACAGTTTTGTCTGTCACTGAATTATGACACGACACTGACTCAGTTCTGGCACTTTAATAGTCGCATGGAAGGAAAACACGAAACAAACGCAACACCAGATATCTTAGACGCTGATGGTATCACAAAACTCAAGACAAATTCGGAGAAAGAGTCGGCTCTACTTACAGAGAGATCAAAGAAATTTGGAGGAAAAGAAGAAATATCTGACCAGGTGAAACCGACACCTAGCTCAGACTGGCATTGGTGATGAAATTACAGAATCTGAACTGGATAGCGCAATATCTAGATGCACTAAGGGTATTGCTCCAGGTCCAGACAAAGTACAGTATGCAGATATCAAACAGTTCTCAGAAGGGGAAAGAGCCCCACTCTTCAGTCTCTACCAGAAGAGTTTCGATAAAGGCTATGTCCCGGAACACTGGATACACACAGCTGCCTGAAAGCTTGACCAAAACCAGAAAAAGATCATCATCACCTAAATGGCTACTGCATACTCACTGTGCAAAATATAGCAGGAAAGCTCATGGAGCTAATCATAGCAAGAAAACTCGCAAGAGGTCTTGAAAGTCGACAAATCCTCCTCCCATCAAATCAAGGAGGCTACAGAACACATAAAAGTACATGGGGAAAGGCGGCCGTTTTTGCCTATGAAGTAAACGAAGGATTCCAAAGAAAGGAAGAAACACTAACTGTGGCAATAGATCTGGGAGATGCATACAACAAAGTCCAGTTCTCGCTTCTCATGGAACTACTCCTTGACTGTGGAGTCAGCAAGACACTTACACGAAGGATAACAGCGGCACTTCAGGAGCGAACCGTCATCCTACGATTCGGAGATTGGACGTCTGAGCCTCAAGAACTTTCTATGGGATTACCTCACGGTTTACAATGTTTACACCAAAGGCCTTGCAGACCTCAACAGAAACGGAACTGATCGAGTGTTGACACTAGCAGATGACGGTCTGATCTGCAAAAACATCAAAGTGTGCTCAAGAAAGAACGAAAACAGTTCAGCAGCAGTTGAACAACCTTGCTCAGTGGTGTCAAGAAACTGGATTGTCCATCAACCCAACAAAAGCCCAGACATTAGTCTGCACGTTCAACAAGAGGACGAACAAACCCCTCCAGTTTCCTTTAATGGAATACCAACTGGATCAACTGACAACCTACGCTATTTGGGTGTAGGCTTTGACAGAATGCTAACCTTTATAAAATATGTTGAGTATATTGTTCTTAAAGACAAAAAGGCCAGATTTCTCATCT
>JADBJO010000037.1:1387500-1397500 GCA_016801955.1 Conus betulinus | reverse complement strand
GTTAAACACTGGCAACGCGAGAAACAAACACTTTGTCGATCTATTCCGTTGGGCAGAGACTGAAAGACAGCAGGCACAATGAACTCTGCTGGCTGATCTGTCTTCCAGTGTTATTCACCAGTCGGCCAATCGACAGTTCAAGTGTAAGGCTCGCACGTTGCCTTTGTATGTCCTGTATGACATGCCTGATAAGTTAAAGCACCGAAATGACTTAGTGCTCTAATTGGCATGGGCCTCTTGAAATGGGGATATCATCTGGAAGCAGTATTTTGTGACATTAACTTCAGGCTTTGAAAGGAAGTCTGTTCTCTTTCGCTGTTCTCTGTTCACAGTCTAGCAGCCTTGACCAGACCATGCTACATCAGATTGCACCACACCATACCATGCTACACCATACTACACCATACCATACCACGCTACACCATTTCATACAATACCATACCATGCTACATCATCTTTGCACCACACCATACCATGCTACACCATACTACACCATACCATACCATACTACACCATACCATACCATGCTACACCATACCATACCATGCTACACCATATTACACCACACCATACCATGCTGCACCATATTACACACCACACCATACCATGCTACACCATATTACACCACACCATACCATGCTACACCATACCATACCAGACTGTACCATACTACACCATACTATACCATGCTGCACCATACTACACCATACCATACCACGCTGCACCATACTACACCACACCATACCATGCTACACATATTACACCACACCATACCATGCTACACATATTACACCACACTATACCATGCTGCACCATATTGCACCATACCACGCTACACCATACTACACCATGCTATACCATGCTACACCATATTACACCATACCATACCACGCTACATCATACTACACTATGCTATACCATGCTGCACCATATTACACCACACCATACCATGCTGCACCATACTACACCACACCATACCATGCAACACCATACTACACCATGCTTTACCAGGCTACACTATAACACACTATACCATGTCAGGCTACACCATACCACACCACTATACCAGGCTATACCATGCTACACCACACCATACTATACCAGGCTACACCATACCACACCATGCCATACCAGGCTACACCATACCACACCTTACCATACCAGGCTACACCATACTGCACCATATCATACCAGGCTTCACCATACCATACTATGCTACAGCATACTACACCATACTATACCATGCTACACCATATACTACACCATACAATACCAGGCTACACCATACCACACCATACAATACCAGACTACACCATACCACACCATACTATACCAGGCTACACCATACTACACCATATTATACCATGCTACAGCATACTACACCACACCATACCAGGCTACACCATACCATATCATACCATACCAGGCTACACCATACCACACCATAGTATACCAGGCTACACCATACCACACCACCACCATACCAGGCTACACCATACCACACCCTACTATACCATACTACACCATACCATACCATGCTACACCATACCATACCATGCTACACCATACTACACCATACCATACCATGCTACACCATACCACACCATACTATACTAGGCTACACCATACCACACCATATCAGACCAGGCTACACCACCGTAGCGCATCGCATGTCAAGCGAGAGCTTTCCGCGGCTCATAAACCTCTCCAATGTCCGGATATCTGGTAAAAAAAAAAAAAAGAAAAAAAAAAAAAAAAAAAAGAAAAAAAAAAAAAAAAAGAAAGAAAACACAAAAAACAAAACGCAAAAATGATCAGAGCAACCTTTGTTCGCGCTGACTCTTGGGGGTCAGACCCCTCCACCCCGCCACATTAAGAAAACCTCAAGACTCTGAGACCGTTGGGGCGTCAGTAAACAAATGGGAGTGGTGGGGTGAAGGGGGTGGGGACGAAGACAATAGAGCCCTTGACTGACTGTCAGGAGTTGTCTTCATTCATCTCCCAAGAGGAGGAGGGTAGGGAGGGGATGATGGAGGGATGCGGTGTGTGTGTGTGTGTGTGTGTGTGTGTGTGTGTGTGTGTGTGTGTGTGTGTGTGTGTGTGTGTGTGTTGCGCACGCGCGCGCGCGCGAGTGCGTGCGTGCGTGCGTGCGTGTGTATATGTGTGTGTGTGTGTGTGTGTGTGTGTGTGTGTGTGTGACGAAGTGACGGGGTTGAAGCGGATAGAGCTAGGTGAAGGAGGAGAGAGGAGTTACTACAGGGATGTGTAGTGGCGGTTTGGTAGTGGGCAAAAGAGTGCACGGAAGCGTCGTTAATGTGGGCAATGTGGACCAAGTAAGGGACGTAGGTATTTATGGTGCAGTGAAGACAGCATGGGACAGCAGTGTGCCTGTGTCTGTCATATAGAGGGGACAGCAGTGTGCCTGTGTCAGTCATATAGAGGGGACAGCAGTGTGCCTGTGTGTCATATAGAGGGGACAACAGTGTGCCTGTGTCTGTCATAATATAGAGGGGATAACAGTGTGCCTGTGTCTGTCATAATTATAGAGGGGATAACAGTGTGCCTGTGTCTGTCATGTAAATGGGACAACAGTGAGCCTGTGTCTGTCATATAGAGGGGACAGCAGTGTGCCTGTGTCCCTGTCATATAGAGGGGACAACAGTGTGCCTGCGTCTGTCATATAGAGGGGACAGCAGTGTGCCTGTGTCTGTCATATAGAGGGGACAGCAGTGTGCTTGTGTCTGTCATATAGAGGGGACAACAGTGTGCCCTGTGTCTGTCATATAGAGGGGACAACAGTGTGCCTGTGTCAGTCATATAGAGGGGACAGCAGTGTGCCTGTGTCTGTCATATAGAGGGGACAGCAGTGTGCCTGTGTCAGTCATATAAATGGAACAACAGTGTGCCTGTGTCTGTCATATGAATGAGACAACAGTGGGTCTGTCATATGAATGGGACAACAATGTGCTTGTGTCTGTCATATGAATGGGACAACAGTGTGCCTGTGTCTGTCATATGAATGGGACAACAGTGTGCCTGTGTCTGTCATATGAATGGGACAACAGTGTGCCTGTGTCTGTCATATGAATGGGACAACAATGTGCTTGTGTCTGTCATATGAATGGGACAACAGTGTGCCTGTGTCTGTCATATGAATGGGACAACAGTGTGCCTGTGTCTGTCATATGAATGGGACAACAGTGTGCCTGTGTCTGTCATATGAATGGGACAACAGTGTGCCTGAGTCTGTCATATGAATGGGACAACAGTGTGCCTGTGTCTGTTACATCTTTGAGAAAACACCGCGCCAGTGGCCGTTATAACGTCGGAGCATTTCATGATACAGCCGTTATCGCATTCTTTGCCACTGTCTTTATTATCAGCTGTGCCATCATTGTAATCGTTAGGAATGTATGAATGTAAAGAGGATGGTTGCTGTTGTTGCAATTGTGTTAGCAGCAGCAGCAGCAGCAGCAGCAGCAGTAGCAGTAGCAGTAGTAGTACTAGTAGCAGTAGTTTGTTGTTGTAGGGAAGTTGCTGCAGCAGCAGCAGCGGTTGATGTATTATCAGCAGCAGTGGTAGTAGAAGTAGTAGTAGTAGCAATAGCAGTAATAATAATAGCCTCCTCCTGGAGGTTGGGGTGGGGGTATATTTCTTTCCATGATATAGTATCTTGATTAATAACGGTGAAACATTGCTACTGTTATCCTCTCTCCTTCTACCTGCATGACTTTTTCCCCCTTAACTCCACGGAAAGCTTTGCAATATTAAACAGGAAGAGTGAAAAGGGAAGGGAGGGATATTTTCTTTGTCATTCTTTCTTCCTTCATGTCATCATTTCCCCCCCCCCCCCCCCCCCCCAATAACAATGTGTACAACCCTTATGCTGTGGCATCATGTCATGCCAGAAAATCATTGTTAATGCATGATACATGCTGCATTCAAATTGAATTGTTAAAATGAATGGGACCTGGTTGAATTGTGAAAGTATGTAACACGAATTGAAGAAAATTAGAATCCTCAGTGCAAGGAAAAAAATCAAGGCCAGAGAACTAGAAAAAAAAGTAATATCCTCCTCCTCCTCCTCCTCCTCATTATCATCATCAGTAGTGGTGTGGAGTCAACGACCAGATGATGAGCAAGCGCACAATGTTGCAATGTCCATTAAAGAAAGGCTGGCTGCCGTGGAAGGGTTGCAGTCAAGTGAAGACCCACATCAGCAAACGATCTGGTTTGCTCTTGACAGACCAGGTCTCATAGCAACAGGAAAGTCCACGTTGACAGATGACCTGGTTTTTGTTTGTTCCTGATAGACCAGGTCTTATACCAACAGGAAAACCCACACTGACAGATGGCCTGGTTTTACAGACCAGGTCTTATATGAACAGGAAGACCCACACTGACAGATGACCTGGTTTGTGTTTGTTCCTAATAGACCAGGTCTTGTACCAACAGGAAAACCCACAATGACACTTGACCTGGTTGTGTGTATTCCTGATAGACCAGGTCTTATATCAACACGAAAAAACCCACACTGACAGATGACCTGGTTTGTTTTTATTCCTAATAGACCAGGTCTTATATCAACAGGAAAACCACACTGACAGATGACCTGGTTTGTGTTTGTTCCTGATAGACCAGGTCTTATACCAACAGGAAAACCCACACTAACAGATGGCCTGCTTTGTGTTTATTCCTGATAGACCAGGTCTTATATCAACAGGAAAACCCACACTGACAGATGACCTGGTTTGTGTTTGTTCCTGATAGACCATGTCTTATACCAACAGGAAAACCCCACACTGACAGATGACCTGGTTTGACAGACCAGGCCGGTCTTATATCAACAGGAAAACCCCACACTGACAGATAACCTGGTTTGTGTTTGTTCCTGATAGACCAGGTCTTAAACCAACAGAAAAACTCACACTGACAGATGGCCATGTTTGTGTTTGTTTCTGATTGACTAGGTCTTATATCAACAGGAAAACCTACACTAACAGATGGCCTGCTTTGTGTTTGTTCCTGATAGACTTGCAGGTCTTGTACCAACAGGAAAACCCACACTGACAGATGGTCTGGTTTGCATTTTTTCCTGATAGACCAGGTCTTTTTACCAGCAGAAAAAAAACTCACACTGATAGATAGCCTGGTTTGTGTTTGTTCCTGATAGACCAGGTCTTATACCAACAGGAAAGTCCACACTGACAGATGCCAGGTTTGCGTTTGCTCCTGATAAACCAGGTCTTATACCAACAGGAAAGTATGATGACTCACACTAGCAGATGACTTTGTTCACACAGTTCTGATTTCACCCCAGTATGTTGACTCACACTAGCAGATGACTTTGTTCACACAGTTCTGGTCTCCCCCCACCCCCACTCCCCGCCCATGAAAACCCATATTTGCTAATGACCTGTTTGCCTACTTACTTGCTGCATAAGTTGGAAAATCTATAAGTTAGTCGATAACTGACTAACTGACCAATCAGAGTGGAAAATCCACCCGGGAATCAACCGCTGAACAGACTGAATAACCTCATTTATGAAACGAGGTCGGAGACGAATCGATAGTGTTCTATTGCGGACCGCAACAAAGAAATCTCTGGCCAATTGCCTTCAAATAAAATAGAAACTGCCCATAGAGAAAATTCGATTTCTGTCAGTCACCAGTTCCTAGGAAGCAGGTCCTAGTACGCTTCATCAGAGTCCTTCCAGTTTCAGGAATAATTTAGCGCCAGAATTTCGTCTGACGTTTAATCAATCACAGCATACTGCGACGGAGCTGTTGCTGCGGGTTGTGTGTGGCCTCCTCCTCATTTTCTTTTCACCTGATGCTGGTTTCTTCATAGTGCACCCATGACTTTCCCTGTGACTTAACCGTGCTTTGCTTGTGGTCTCTCTCCATAGTTGTGCAGGGACTGTGCTGTCCTTGCTTCGTCTTGGTTAACCTTTGGCTTCCAGTGCGATTTTAGTATGCCGTGCTTGTTGTTTCTCTGTAGTTCATCAAGATAGATAGATAGATAGATAGATAGATAGATAGATAGATAGATAGATAGATAGATAGATAGATAGATAGATAGATAGATAGATAGATAGATAGATAGATTGATTGATTGTTTGATTGATTGATTGATTGATAGATAGATAGATAGATAGATAGATAGATGATAAAAGATAGAAAGATAGAAAGGTAGGTATGATGAACTATAGACACAACAGACTTCTCTACAGTTTGTTTGTCTGTTATACTCCCCTACAGTTTGTTTGCTTGACTGTTGTACTCCCCTTACAGTTTGTTTGTTTGTCTGTTGTACTCCTCTTGCAGTTTGTTTGTTTGTCTGTTGTACTCCTCTTGCAATTTGTTTGTTTGTCTGTTGTACTCCTCTTGCAGTTTCTTGTTGTTTGTCTGTTGTACTCCCCTTACAGTTTCTTTATGGTTCCCCTAAAATTCGTGTACTGTTGCTTTGTGATTGCCCTATCGTGTTTATGCTGTTGATTCTACTGAAGATTCTTCGCTGTTGATTCTACTGAATATTCTTCGCTGTTGCTCTGTGATTCCTCTACCGTTTCTATGTTCTTTCTCAGTGATTCCACCGAAGCTTTTCTGCCCCTCCCCCCCCCCCCCCCCCCCCCCCCCCCCCCCCCCACAGTTATTCCCTAACCGTTTCTATTGTTGTTTCTCTCTGTGATTCTACCAAAGCGTCTGTGTTGTTTTTCGCCGTAATTTACATACATTTTCGTTTTTTTGCTGTGACTCTCCTTCAGTTTTCTGTTGTTTCCCTATGATTTCCAAACAGTTTCTGTTGTTTCTCGGTGATTTCCCAACACTTTCCCGTTTTTTTTTTTTCCTGTCATACACCTGACGTTTCTCTGCTGTTTCTATGTGATTCACCAGATGTTCCTCAGTTTATTCATGATTTTCTGTCAATTTCTATGTCTTTTGTCTGTAGTTCCCATGGAGGTTTCCTGTTGTTTCTTTGTAGTTTCCCGAAAGTTTCCCTGTCATTTCTTTGTTATTCCCCTATCTCTCTCTTTTTTTTTTTAAAATTTAGTTTCTCTCTCTTTCTACTCCGTTTCCCTGGTGTTTCTCTGTAGCTTCTTTGTGATTTCCGAGTTGCTCCCTACTGGTGAATGACTCCTCGTGGGTTTCACCCGTAGTTCGCAGTTTACCAGTGCCATCTTTTACCCTTTCCCCACGATCTGTTCAGATGTTTCTGGTGCTTGTGCATCACCTCTGGATGGAGGGAGAGGACGTCCATCGAAACATGTTCGGAATCAACCGGTGTCCCTCAGTTCCACTCTCTCTCTCTCTCTCTCTCTCTCTCTCTCTCTCTCTCTGTCTCTCTCTCTCTCTCTGAGGCACGCGTAGTGGTGTGTGTAGTCAAGGGGCTTGCAGCATCCCCACTCCGTCCCCCTCCTTCCTCCTGTCGTCATCCCTTTGCCTCCTTCCTCTTCTTCCCCTGCCTGCCACCCTCCCCTTGCCCTAAGGAATCAAAATGAAGTTCAAGTGTTTGTGATCGATTTTGTTAAGAACTCTGATGACCATTTCCGCGTTTTCTTTCATTAGGGATGATGATCTGGTTTTCATTGCAGTAGCACCCCATACCTCCTGTTCCTTCATTCCACTCCCTCTCCCCGACCCAATGCCAACATCCACCGCCGTTAATCAGTTATTTTCCCGTTTCTTTAGTGGGTGTGCGCAGTCGAGTCTTACCGGTACCCCATCTCCTTCCTTGCTCTGTGTTGTCAAGCTTTTGCGAGGTGTCACTTGTCACACGCACACGCACTTACCACGCACTTACACACGTACAAAAAGTCGCACATGCAAACAGACACACAAATACAAACACAAGCACGCACACACAAAATGAGCGCTTAAACACACATACACACGAGCACGCACACATACACATTGTTCTTTGTACACAACAAAGGTTATATGACGCAGATTTTATTCTGTCTTAGCATTAGGAGTTCTTTTATGAATTTAAAAAAAGAATCGTCAGAATTGCTGTTTTCATTTTCATCAGAAAGCTGTATCATTTTATCGGCGTGGATGCTGCAGAAACATTATCGGTAGGTTACATCTGAACGTCTGTGAAATCCACCCACTCCGTGAACTACACAAAGGTTACCACTAGGTTACATCTGAACGTCTGAAAAATCCACTGACTCTGTGAACTACACAAAGGTTACCAGTAGGTTACATCTGAACGTCTGTGAAATCCACCCACTCCGTGAACTACACAGAGGTTGCCAAATAGGTTACATCTGAACGTCTGTGAAATCCACCCACTCCGTGAACTACACAAAGGTTACCAGTAAGTTACATCTGAACGTCTGTGAAATCCACCCACACCGTGGACTACATAAAGGTTACTAGTAGGTTACATCTGAACGTCTGTGAAATCCACCCACAACGTGGACTACACAAAGGTTACCAGTAGGTTACATCTCAACGTCTGCGAAATCCACCCACACCCGTGGACTACACAAAGGTTACTTGTAGGTTACTGTTGAATGTCTGTGAAATCCACCCACTCCGTGGACTACACAAAGGTTACCAGTAGGTTACATCTGAACGTCTGTGAAATCCACCCACACCGTGGACTACACAAGGGTTACCAGTAGGTTACATCTGAACGTCTGTGAAATCCACCCACACCGTGGACTACACAAGGGTTACCAGTAGGTTACTGTTGAACGTCTGCGAAATCCACCCACTCCGTGGACTACACAAAGGGTACCAGCAGGTTACTGTTGAACGTCTGTGAAACCCACCCACTCCATGGACTACAAGGTTGAATCGTCCAGCTCTGAAAAATGCACTCGTGTAACACAGACGGATCAAAATAAGCACAGTGACCCAATTGTTGTGAAGGATGAAGTGGATGAAAATTGAGAAAAAAAAAGAAAAAGGTTTTATTGAGAGGTTTAAAAATGCATGTATATGAACAAAATGCTCTCTCTCTCTCGTCTCTCTCTCTCTCTCTCTCTCTCTCTCTCTCTCTCTCTCTTTTTTTTTTTTTTCTTCCGCAATTGATACGTAACAGTGAAAAAAAAAAATGGACTTCTCTCATTCAGAATTGTGCGCCTGTCGCCCGCATGTGTGTGTTCCCCTGAGCACGCGCATTTGCGAGCGCGTTCGTGCACAAACGGCACGTTTGCGTTCAAAGATGTATACGCGCGAGCACGTTGTGACACAGACAGTGGAGAAGTATTGACGATTGTCGCTTTTCCTTTGCCCCCATCCGCCTTGCCCTCACCCTGCAATTTGTGCCGTGAGGTTTGTTCAGGACCTAATAATCGATCTGTGGATGTGGTGGTCACGCTAATCTGTTGTTTATTTATTGATTTGTTTATTCATTCATTTATTTATTTCTTTATTTGTATTTTTATTTAATGTATAAACACAATAATGATACCAGCCACCGTGGCGAAGTGGTTAGCGTCGCGGACTCCCGGCTGGGAGGTCGTGGGTTCGAATTCCATCAGAGTCATGTGGGTTTTCTGCCCCGATCGGCTCCTACCCAGAGTTGAGTTTGCTGCGGACTCAGTTGGGAAGACTGGGACCACGCAGTCGAGTTTCATCCACTTAATGGATGCGTCTCTGAGAGTGTTGCTCAAATTCCCTGACCAACACTGCAGGTGCCTGTATCTCTCGGCCCTCTCACCCCTTCCCTTCTCTGAACTGGCGCGCTTGTTACAATTACCGACTACACGTTCGACGTGTAAAGTCCAGTCACTACAATTTTTTTTTTCTTTAGATTTTGATCTATTCATTTTTCTATTGCTTCTTTTCCAATCAGCTTATCAAGTAAATCCTGACCCATGCGTGTGTTGGTATAATTGAATTTCTACTCTAAAGCAGCGGCCATAGTGAACCCGTGCGGAAGATGGCCATGCATTACACAGCCCGGTTAAAAAAAATCCTGCCCGGCTCAACTCCTCTGTGGCGTCATCAATTACGGCTCCAGGTGGCCATAGCGGAGCCGGGC
>JADBJO010000037.1:1365000-1382500 GCA_016801955.1 Conus betulinus | reverse complement strand
TGCTATTGCAGGTTTGCTCCGATCCTGCCGATTTGTTCAGGGGGAATGTTCTTCTGGCTGTGGCGATGTGAACAGGAAGCCTGGACCAAACCCTCTTCCGAATCGTAAGAAGAAGAAGCAGACCAGACTCAGCAGCACTGACGTTAGCGGCGGCAGAAATCAGCATGGAGAGGCCGTTCCACATCCAGGCAGGAGTCTCCAAAGCAGCCTGCAAAGACCCAACCCTGCCCGACGTCGTTGCCATGATCCACTCTTTGAAGACGTGGATGACACCAAGCTGGGACGAGCTGAAGCAAGACATGCACATCATGCGAGAGGACTACGTGGCCATGCAGGAGGAGGTAAATAAGCTGAACGACGAGGTAAGTAGTCTTCAACATTAGAACGAAGACCTCCAGAAGGCGAACGGTCAGGGAAACTGGACCACCTGGAAAGCAAGACCCAAGATCTGAAAGGAAGATCCAGGGGCAACAACCTGATCTTCTGTGGCATTTCCAGAAAGCAGACCGAGACCTGTGCTAACGGTGAAGACTTGCTGAGGGAGCGGTTCACAGACAAGCTGGAACTTTCTCATGACGTGACCTTTGGTCGGTTACACACCATTTCAACTGTAACCCGAACTCCCCTTGTACTGCGACGTGCGCGTTCTACAAACAGAAAGTGGGCGTTCCCAAACCGAAACGAAAACTGAAGGGAACGGACGTTTTGTTGAAGAAGACTTCTCTGTCACGGTGAGAGGCATGAGGAAAAAGTTGATTCCTCACGTAAAGACAGCCAGAGGTGTGCGACCACCTCCTCATTGACGGTAATAAGTTTACTGTTGACAATGGCAACAGAGTAGTGAAGATAAGATAGGGAGACGGCCGATCAGCGGTTGTGGAAATTTTGTCTGTGATTGAGAAGGTAACAAACAACGAGGCGACACCGGATCAGTTGTCGCAGCGCGCGCGAGCGGGGGTGGAGGGGGGAGGGGGAGGGGGGCATAAAAGGAACCGTGCAACAAGTGATAAGCATGTTGTGACGGGGCTCTACAGGTTTCGTGTGAGGTTGTCAGCATTGCATGTTTTGATATATCAGCACAGAGTGTGTAGTTCGACTTCAGCTGATTAGCCTACGCTATTTTGATTTTTGTTATGAAATTGCACTGAAATGTGAATTGCAGTTTACAAGGACTGGTGATATGTGTATGCGTGTATTTAATTCGGTCCTTTCGTTTTTTATGTTTAGTTGAAACTTTTGTTGAAGAATGTCAGTCTTCAGTTTTGAACAAATATATATTATGTTCTGTCAACCTGCAGTGACGCTGACAACACATGGTGGGACGTCTACTGGAATGATCTGCTTGTAAAGAATGAATTGTGTCCACGTGGTAAATTAGAAATGCGGAGTCTAGTTGGTTTTGTGTATTTCTCACTGACAAAACTTTGCTTGGTACAATGAAACATTATATACGCACATGGTTATGTTCCGCCTGAAGGTTTGCCTTATTATGTACATTTTGTCACTGAAAATGGAATGGCTTTGTTGGAGGATTTTTTCTTGGGATTGTTGCTTTTCTATTAATAGTGATGGTACTTGCTTGCTCTTCTTGGTGATTTTAACAGTAGAACTGCAATTTTTTTTCTTTTAGAAAAAACGGGTGTTTATATGGATGGATCTTTGAAGTGAGCAGAAATTCTGAATATGGGTGACGTAATAATGATGGTATAATGTTACTTTATATGCTGTTTCCGATTTGTACCAGCTGAATGGTATAGGTATGGGCGACCTTCGAGAGATCGCTACATGTATACATCTGAAAATGTAGGTAGTGTTAATAATTATTTTCTCAATGTCGTGCGACCTACATGCTGAGATTTCTGGGAGCTGTGAATTATTTATTTCAGTTAGAATCGAATCCGACGTATGCCATTGCAGTTGCTTGTCAGTTTCATAAACGATGTTAAAATTTGTGCACAAGAAGAGGATCGTGTCTCTGATTGAGAAGTTTGTATGGGATGAAGAGTAAGCTGATTTATTTCATGACTCGCTGTGTTCTGATGAAATACAAATTTAAGTGGAAGCAGCTATTATTTTGATAAGCATCCATATTGATGAATCTGTAAAGTTTTCAATAACTGAATAACACGTGTAGCAAAATATATGGAAAAGTAAACAATACGAAGGATGATGACTGGTATGATAATTAATGTCACATTGGTAAAAGTAAGGTTCGCGACGTTACATAGATTTCGGTGCACATTGTCTCTGCCTGATCGTGATTATTAGTGTATAGCCAGTCACACGTATAACTGTATGCTAAAGTTGACAAAAACAATTCAACAATGCAATGATAATTGAACTACCGCAATTCATTAAAGATCAAAAAGAATTATGAGAATACATGCACAAAATTAAAAAAAAGTCTTTGAATGATATGAATATATGTTTTAAAGGATTGTTTCAGAAGCACGAACACTCTACTAGTGAGATCTTCGTATAGCTGAGTATCACCATAGAACGAGCTATGATGATGGCAATTTTAAAGATTGACGGCATGGAGAGAAAGAAACGACAAGGTGCTTGTTCTGACAGAATCATCGGTGAACTATTAAAGCATGCTAGTATATCAAGATTTAATCTTAGCTTTCATCTCAAAATTCCAACTTCTTGTTCAGTGAGGGAATTCATCCCGAAAGGTACACAGAATCAGTTGTTCTTCCTACATGCAGAAAAGGGGGTGTCAACGATCTTAATAATTACAGAGGTGGTTCAATATGTAATGTATGTGGATGTTGATTTCTATAGCATGATTTATGGTTTGCACAATGTGCTAAGCTATATGTTGATGTCTTGTCAATAGACGTTGGAAGCGTATGAGACAACATTTCGTTTTTGTGCTAATGACATCTCTTTCGATCCTTTTTCGCTACAGACGGTCAAGGAATCAATATCTTCTGTCTTCATTACATGGCGCGTCGCGAGAAATTTAATTTCATTTTGTGCTTATTTGTCCAGAGCGTGGTAATCTCATAAAAACAATTTACTCAGCACATTTGTTTCAGACAATCTTGTTTATTTAATTCATTAATGTTGTCAAGAATTGAGAACATTGTTAAGCAGTTCGTGTTGTATTGGAACAAAGCATTAAGAAAAGTTTAACATAGGTACGTACTTATTCCTGGGACTTCATAGTCTTTTCCCTGTACACCCCCTTAAGGAGCTTTGGCCTTTATAATCTCTCTCTCTCTCTCTCTCTCTCTCTCTCTCTCTCTCTCTCTCTCTCTCTCTGTATATGTGTGTACGTGTGTGCGCGCGCGCGCGCGCGCGTGTGTGTGTGTGTGTGTGTGTGTGTGATCGTGCATAGGTGCCCGCAGGGAGATTTTTTTCTCTCATGATCATATATTTATTACACTATATGCAATGCACATATACTACGCTGTGAAAAGGAGAAACGAACACGATGATAATTCCTCACTTGGAAAGTGTACCTAACTAAGTGTATAGAAGATGCGTCTTGAATTAAATTAAAATAATTTCATCTTTGGTATAAATGTGTACATTGTATTACTTATGTGTACACCGTATTACTTACTTTAGCAGAACGGACGTCTCTCTCTCTCTCTCTCTCTCTCTCTCTCTCTCTCTCTCTCTCTCTCTCTCTCTCTCTCTCTCTGTGCGTTCGTGCGGGCGTGTGTGTGAGCGTGTGTGTGAGCGTGTGTGTGTGTGTGTGTGTGTGTGTGTGTGTGTGTGTGTGTGTGCCTTTCTTCTCCTTCCTGTCTCTGGATCTGTCTGATTCTCTCCTCCTTATCTCTGTCTGTCTGTCTGTCTGTCATTCACTCTCTCTCTCTCTCTCTCTCTCTCTCTCTCTCTCTCTCTCTCTCTCTCTCTCTCTCTGTGTGTGTGTTCCTCCACCCTTCTCAGTGTTCTTGAACACAAATGCAGCAACAAAACAATGAGGAAAAAAAAAAAAAGAGTAAGGAGAAAAGATTTGCAGCTTGACAGCGCGCTCACGACAGTCCGCGCCGTTACAGTGAACATGACACATGTCCTCGTCTTGTTCCGCCTGTCTGCCCCCCGCCCTCGGCCCAGTCTCCCTCCCACCCTCCTCGTCCCTCTCTCCTTGCCCCCCCCCCCCCCCCATCCCATCTCCCCTCTCCCCTCCCACCACCTCCAAACCGCTCAGCATGTCTTGTCTTGTGTTGTCCCGCCTGTCTTGTTCACACCTTCCTCCTCTGTCCTCACAGCCAGGCGGACGGTGTCGTCTCTGTGGAAGGCTGACAGTGATTCCAGCGTTCTCCGCTCTCTGACCAGGTGAGGACGAACGGTGGATTGATTGGTTGACTGACTGACTGACTGACTGACTGACTTGAGTGACTGGCTGATGAATTCAGTGGTCGATTACACGGAAAGAGGAGCAAATGAGCTGGCTGTGGGTTGTATGGTGTCTGGAATATCCCTGTTTGGAAAAACATGTATTTGTCTTAATGCAGCGGGCTACATACCAAATGTCTTACTTCTACACGTGCACCATTTCTTTATTACAGTCTAGTTTAAACTTCCTGAAAGGACTGGATAGTTGAACGGTTAATCAAGCCTATTGACGTTGGCTCTGTTGATACTTCAGACGACCCCAAAGGGTCGACGCTAGGTAAGAACTCGTGTCCTGAATTGACGACACAGTCAGTAGTTCAAACAAGCTGTGTTATGATATACCGACAGATATTTGCTCAGTTCAATTTATTTGAAAGCTTTACTTTTTTCAGAAAAAAATCAATATTTGTTTTTCAAATACGTGTACGCGCGTTCGCGCGCGCGCGCGCGCGCGCACACACACACACACACACACACACACACACACACACACACACACACACACACACACATATACACACACACTTCAGCAGTCTGACTCAGTAGCCTCAGAAAATAAGACATTTTGTTAGGTACACACACATAGTCAGACCCACCACATCCAACCAATGCCAGATGTCTAGCACATGTCTCTGTCCATAAGCAGGAAACATTGGGGAGACTTTGACAGCAGAAAGTCTTCAGAGAAGAACCATTGCCCCATACAATGTTTTGGTCCTGAGCTGTAAAGAGAAGGGGCGCATCAAGGTCATGATTCCTAGATGGCCACGTGCCGTCAGAAAGCTTTTGTTGACACTGCCGAGATTCGAATCAATACCCCCTGGATGGCCAGGCCACTCAGGCAAGTCGCCGTGACTCGGATGTCTCACTCGCATGGCTGTCGGACACTTGTATCGAGCTGGGAAACGTAAGCGTTACGAAGTTGATTTTTGTTTCTGCTTGACAACGGCTGCTTCTGATAGCGCCTTGCCAGAAACAGACCTGCTTCACGAGATCATAGGCTGATGAACCTACAGCCCCCTAGTTCTAGCCGCTAGGGCGGAGACGTCAGCTGTTCACCAGTTTGCTTCATGCTGCTGGCTTACTGCTCGTCTTCTTGTAGGAGTGAGCTGCCTCCATTCTGCTTTCATACGGCACGGTAGTTCAATCAGAATCGTTTGTTTTGATGAACATGTGTGTAGAATAGAATGCCCGTTCTCATGCCAATCTTCCTGATGATCTCTAGATGTTTTCCCATCCGGGACAACTGTACACTCCCTGTCTTCCGCTCCATCCAGTAAACTCTGCTTCCGTGCTGTAGATGTCACAACCGTTGCAGACAGTGATTCCAGCTCCCTGCCGTTCAGAATGTCGTCGCTGAGTTTCTAGTAACGCGGTGTTCCTTCTGGCAATGCTTGCCTCTGACAGTGCTTGCCTCTGGCAGTGCTTGCCTCTGACAGTGTTGCAGACAGTGATTCCAGCTCCCTGCCGTTGAGAATGTTGTTGCTGAGTGCTTGCTAGTAACAGTGTTCCTTCTGGCAATGCTTGCCTCTGGCAGTGCTTGCCTCTGGCAGTGCTTGCCTCTGGCAGTGCTTGCCTCTGACAGTGCTTGCCACATGCACCATCTCCATGAGCACTCGGTGACGCCTCTGACATGTGTACATACCATGGGCCAGCTGTACCTTGCAGGACTTGCCCTCTGTTTGTAGCCCTGGTAGAGGGGACACACAGGGTCCTCTGACAGTGCTTGATTTCCCTGACAGTTTCATGAGGCTTGCTCGAGGAGTGGACACACAGGGTCATCCTGATTTCGGTGACGCCTCCATGTGTACATACCAATTTCATGAGGTTCGAGGAGAGGGGACACAGGGTCATCTGATTTTTCATGAGGTTCGTGATGAGGTTCGAGGAGTGGAAGTGGACACAGGGTCATCTGATTTCCCCCATTTCACGGGGTTTGTATTCAACGGCAGGGTAGCTGATTATACACAGATCTGAGGATGACGCTGATCCTGAGAGCTGTCATGAGCTATATGTCATTCCATGTGAGACTTCTTTACAGGGGGTTTCCCCACGTAGTGCTCTGTCCCTGTTGGCCTCGCTGAACTCCCTTCTGGATTCTTGTTTGTATCCTCTTCTTTCTTCAGCTCGTGTATTACCATGTCTCTCTTTGCTTTTCCCTTTGCCTTTAACCACTACTTCATTTCTGTTGGTCCCAGTCCCTGTCTGTTGGTTTGTATGTGTCTTGCTATTCACCTAATCGTGACTTCTCCTTTGCAATGTCCACTGCCTCCTGGACTTTCCACATCCTGCTAGTAATCACTTTGGGCTGGACTGCTTTCACATCCATGTCCCTCAAGTCCTCCAGCATGTAGTGGCCTTGCCTTTCCCTCTTTCTACTCCTCGAAAATGGATTTCAAGGGTAGCTCTCGCTTTGCCCGGCGACAGTAGGGTGCAACGTGAATGAGACCAAGTGGAACACCAGGCCAGTCCCTTTGGTTCTTGTGGACTTTAAGCCTACATTACGCACGGTGCTGTGCCTGATGTGTATCAGTATAGGCCAGGGGAACTGTGGGATCAACATGAAGCCCAGGCACCAGACTTTGGGTTCGGCGTGGAGGCCACACCAGTCCATCACCTGCAGGATTTCCTCTGAGATCTGCTTGATTTTGCTCCCCTTCTTTTTTATCTTTCGAGGAGTGATCCCACCATCTTTCCAGGCTTTTGACTGGTTCTTCAAGGAATGGTTTGGTTGGCTACAGTTGAACGTAACGCACGCGCGCGCGCACTCACACAAACTCACCTACACACACACACACACACACACACACACACACACACACACACACACACGCACGGGCGCGCACGCGCGCGCGCACACGCACGAACGCATGCACGCACGCACTCACCACACATCCTTCCCCTCCCGTCACTATCCCCCTTTCCATAAACTTTCTGCAGCCTACCCCTATGGCTTTACAAAAAAAAACCATTCCGTTCCCACAGCCACGCGTAGTCAAAGACCACATCCAGTCAACTGCAGATGTTCAACACACATCTCCACATCCGTGACTGTAACTAGCTTGTTTTTCCGATGCCTTCTTTTCTTCATTTTTTGGACATTAGTCTTCTCTGTCTCTTTTTTCTGTATGTATGAAGGGGCATAACGTACACACACACACACACACACACACACACACACACACACACACACACGCATACGCACACACACACACATGCACACGCGCTCACACACTCACTCACTCTCTCACTCACTCACTCATACTCTCACGCACGCACCCATCTTTCGTTTTGAGAAGATATCTTTTTATAATCCTTCCAGAGTGAATTCCCGTGTTGATATCGGATCAGCTCGGATCGGATCGGATCGGATCGGATCGGACCGGATCTCTCTCTCTCCTCCCTCACTCACTCACTCACTTACTCGCTCACACTCTCGCTCACCCATACGTCTTTCATTTTAAGATATCTTTTTTCCTCCTTCCAGAGTGAACTCCAATGTTGATATCGGATTGTCGTGGATCGTGAGCATTGGGACGAAGGTGGTGTACAGTTTGAGCGTTACTGGACAAGGCAGGTCCCAGCATGATGAGAAACGCTACACTCCTGCTGCTGTTCTTCGGCCTCTTTGTTGCAGGTAAGATGGCAGAGAGAGAGAGAGAGAGAGAGAGAGAGAGAGAGAGAGAGAGAGCTCATGAAGTAAATTTTGTCAACCATTCTCTTCAGTATCATCATCATCATCGTCATCGTCATCACCGTCATCATCGTTTTGTTTCTGTCTGTCCTCTCTCTGCCTGTGCTCTCTCTCTCTCTCTCTCTCTCTCTCTCTCTCTCTCTCTCTCTCTCTCTCTCTCTGTTCCTTCGTCCGTCCGTCCGTCTGTCTGTCTTGTCTGTCTGCCTGTCTGTGTCTCTCTTTCTCGACTCCCCTCTGTCCTATGTTGATAGAGGATGCCTCGTTAGGTAGGAAGGACCTAGATGATTGTATGCTCTCTATCTATACAGGTCACGAATGGAAGATCTCCACATATCAGATCATCCAAAAACTGTTACGGGAACTTTTAAAAGTGGATTATACATATTTCTCCTATCAATAGAGATTGCAGCAACCCCTCCCACCCCCTCCCTCAATCCCTCATCACCATCACTTTCCCCTTTGTCTTTGACCTATCACCCATGCACATACTCAGACTCAGACCCTTCCTACGTCCTAGCCGCTCACCGTCCGCGCCGCCCAATCCCACCCCACGTCCGGAACACGGGTATTGTTTCAGGAGAGTTAAGGGAACGGAGCATAACACTTCACTAAAAATCAATCACGGAAATGATATATCCATGTGACCCGTGATGAAAAGCGCTGCTCCTCCTGTGTATTCAAAAGAAATGTCACGGCCGGATAGATCTTTGTGGTTCGTTTGAACGTGGCACGGCTGCCATTCTCGGTCACAGATCACCTTGGAGTCCTCGGGAAAGTCCTTCAATCTCCGACACACTGACTCACAGTTTCTTACGTTGACAACTATACGGCTCGAAATGAGGAAAAAGACCGGAATTAACTGTGGCTATGTCTGGTTAATAAGGTCTGCTGTTCCGTAAACGAACTGAACCAGTTATAGAGTACTATTCATGATCTACTGCATTCACTGAATAACCACACACACACACACACACGCACACACACACACACACACACACACACACACACACACACACACACACACACATACATACCCGCACGCGCGCACGCGCGCTCGCACACGCACACACACGCACGCACATACACACGCACGCGCGCGCGCTCGCGCTCGCGCTCGCGTTTGGGCATGATCTGTTGGTCCATTTTGTTTTGAAAAAAGATTCTTAAGTGTTTATCAGAATTTACATTTCAGACGAATGACAATACCATTGGTTTTGAAATTCATTTAGCCTACATCATATGTACTTGGTAATAAGATAGCTTTGAAATAAACATACAAAACACAAACAAGTATATCACCACCCACATTCGTGGTTCCTTCGAACCCAACCAACCTGTCAACCAGTAAGCCATACACTGACCAGCTGTCAACCAACCAACCAACCAACCAACCAACGCACCGACCAACCAGTCCATCAACCAAAGACAGGAGTAGTTATGTCGAATACAGACTATTTTTCGTTGTGTTCTTTAAATGGGGATACTACACCGTATGTAGCACGCTGAGTGGCTTTTTTTCTTAGATATTTGAAAACGAGCCGAGTGAACATCAGACACAAGCCACTAGCCGAAACAACTTCAGCGATGCGGAACGCCAGTCGACACAAGGCGGCGCTGCGCGTGTACGTGGCCAGTACCTTTGACAAGGGAAACATTGTCTTCCGTAAGCTCCACAAACAAAGAAGTCGTTGAAGGAGCAAAGCCTGCCCGCTCCTCGGTAATCCCGGACACGACTGGCGCATAACAGGAAGTCGCTTCAACAGTTTGTCACTTCTTTGACGTAAGAATCCCCAAACTGCGTCAAGAAAGATTACTGCTGAACAGTTTGCGTGCTCTTTCTTTCTCTGTCACCGTGTTTAGTGCTTTTTCTTTGTGTGATGTGGATTTCATGATGATTTTCGTTTTTTTTTTTTTTCATATTTCATTTTTCTTCAATTTTTGGTTTTTTTATCTTCCCTCCCAACCCTCGTCTTACCCCACCCCCCACATCCCTATTTTCTTTCCTTGTGTCTTAACATCAGTCTTGTTCTCTGATAAAGGGATGCATTTTTCTTTCTTTCCTGCTACCTTTTCCTTTTTATTTCCCTTCTGTCTTCCAGATTGACGAACTCGGTGCCATAAGCTGTAATGATGAGAAGAGAATATCTCACCTGTTCACATCACTATATGAGACAGCTAGCTGTTGACCTGGCGCTGCAGTCAGCTGGTAGCTCAGTGGACACGGCAGGCTCTCACGCACCAGGGTTTCCACAAAATGTACCATGTAGAAAATCCACTTGATTTTGATTTAGAGAACATTGTAGAAAAGCTACTTCAATATGAAAACGTTCTTTTCCTTTTTCTTTTTTTTTGTTAAATCACTCAGTTTGAAGAAATCTTGAATTTGAAGAACATACATAATTTATTTTGATGTGCTATACAAACAGCAACAAAAGACTACAACTTTGGATTCTCTCTTGAGGGCACATAAGACCGTATGGCGAAAGTTTGGCTGTGTCTGGAGTGGCACTATCTTCATCTGTCCGTGGGCAGGGGTGGTTGGGTCTGTGGGGTGTGCTCGGCAGCTGGAGAGTGGTGTCGATTGCCGGTGGGCTCTGCAGTCATGAAATACGGGCTGGTACACCCATGGGGGATGCTATTTTAAGGCTGTTATGAGTTGCATCCTGTAGTCTGATTTACCTCTGTTCAGAAGCAGTTATGTCCCTTGATATCTTAATGGAGTGTCCTGCGCGTGCCTGTACCCATCGTCAACACAGCGCAGGCCTCCAAGGGTGGTACAGGACTGCTCTAAAGGCAGGTGAAGACAGCGCTTCTCTGGGTCCTCTCCAGCACCTTCGGGTGTTTCTTTTCCTTTTCAAACAACAACAAAAAAATGGTAAAGAACACACTCGATATTTCCAAATCAATGAATTATCCAAAAGAGTTTAAGTGTGTATACAAGCACACTTCGTTTTGTGAACTAAACCTCTTCACTGTCGTACGTAAGCAAAACACTTGCTCTTAATGGTTTAACTCTATCCAAAAATAAAACTTTGATATTGAAATACACAAAGTTTCAACCACACACACACGCACACACACACACACACACACACACACACACACACACACACACACACACACACGCACGCACGCACGCACGCACGCACGCACGCACGCACGCACGCACGCACGCACGCACACACACACGTGTGTGTGTGTGTGTGTGTGTGTGTGTGTGTGTGTGTGTGTGTGTGTGTATATATATATATATGTGTGTGTGTGTGTGTGTGTGTGTGATCCGCATAGCAATGGCTTTTCCTCCCTCACACAAACGACCTATACAGACATGGATTTTTCCTCTCAACAGATGACTTTTATGGCCATGGCTTTTCCCTATTTAAAAACAGGATCCACACAGCTATAGTTTTTTGTCCTCAGATAAATGACCCAAATGGCGATGGCTTTCTCTCCTCTGGAATAAATTAACGAAAAAAGCAATCAAATAAATAATTGTCGTGACAACAGTTTTGTTTTCCTCCTGAAATAAATGACCCACATAACCATCACCCACTCCACCTCTTCCTAAAGAAAATGTCTCATACGGTCCTGGCTCCCCCCTCCCCCCCCTCCCCTTCAAGTAAATAGCCGACATAGACAAGACGTTTGACCTTCAAAGAATTGACAATCTAGGTCATGGTTTTCTCTTTCAAATAATGACCCAGACGGCTATGGCCCCCGCTCCCACCCAAATTATGACCGCCGCCCTCCACCTCCCCTCCCCCCCCACCGCTCACGCCAATGGCTTTCATCCTCAAATAGATAATGCACATGATCACGACTTCTAACCCGAAAGTGAACGGCCCACACGTCAAGGCTCTCCGGCTGCATCATATCATGTCCCCATGGTCATGTCCCCTATGGTCATGTCCCCCATGGTCATGTCCCCCATGGTCATGTCCCCTATGGTCATGCCCCCCATGGTCATGTCCCCCATGGTCATGCCCCCTATGGTCATGTCCCCCATGGTCATGCCCCCCATGGTCATGTCCCCCCCTATGGTCATGTCCCCCATGGTCATGTCCCCCATGGTCATGTCCCCTATGGTCATGCCCCCCCCATGGTCATGTCCCCAATGGTCATGTCCCCCATGGTCAGAGCTCCTGCTCTTGATACAAACGAACGACATGGTCATGGCTCCACCTCAACTCCTCACCCCTCACCTCTAAAATAGACTAAACAACCACACCTTTTTAAGTGTATAAATGAACTACACACTCACCCCCTTCCCCTCTCAAATGGATAATCCACATGGCCATAGCTTTTCCTCTACAACTAAATGATCCACGTGGCCATAGTTTTCCCTCTGAACTAAATAATTCACATGGCCATAGCTTTCCCTCTACAACTAAATGATACACGTGGCCATAGCTTTCCCTCTGAACTAAATAATTCACATGGCCATAGTTTTTCCTCTACAACTAAATGATACACGTGGCCATAGCTTTCTCACATGGACATATCTTTTCCTCTACAACTAAATGATCCACACGGCGATAGTTTTTCCTCTACAACTAAATGATCCACGTAGCCATAGAGTTTCATCTTCAATTAAATGATCCACACGGCCATAGTTTTTCCTCTGCAACTAAATGATCCACGTGGCGATAGCTTTTCATCTTCAACTAAAAATGATCCACACGGCCATAGCTTTTCGTCTTCATCAAAATGATCTATATGGCCATACCTTTTCCACTACAACTAAATGATCCACGTGACCATTGCTTTTCCTCTTCAGCTAAATAATCCACACCACCATAGCTTATCATCTTCATCTAAATGGTCCACGTGGCCATAACTTTTCCGCTTCATCTAAATGACCCACGTGGCCATAGCTTTTCCTCTTCATTTAAATGACCCACGTGGCCATAGCTTTTCCTCTTCATTTAAATGACCCACGTGGCCATAGCTTTTCCTCTTCATTTAAATGACCCACGTGGCCATAGATTTTCCTCTTCATTTAAATGACCCACGTGGCCATAGCTTTTCCTCTTCATTTAAATGACCCACGTGGCCATAGCTTTTCCTCTTCATTTAAATGACCCACGTGGCCATAGCTTTTCCTCTTCAACTAAATGATCCACGTGGCCATAGCTTTTCCCCTGAACTAATTAATTCACATGGCCATAGCTTTTCCTCTTCATTTAAATGACCCACGTGCCATAGCTTTTCCTCTTCAACTAAATGATCCACGTGGCCATAGCTTTTCCTCTTCAACTAAATGATCCACGTGGCCATAGCTTTTCCTCTCTCATTTAAATGACCCACGTGGCCATAGCTTTTCCTCTTCAACTAAATGATCCACGTGGCCATAGCTTTTCCTCTTCATTTAAATGACCCACGTGGCCATAGCTTTTCCTCTTCAACTAAATGATCCACGTGGCCATAGCTTTTCTCTTCATTTAAATGACCCACGTGGCCATAGCTTTTCCTCTTCAACTAAATGATCCACGTGGCCATAGCTTTTCCCTCTTCAACTAAATGATCCACGTGGCCATAGCTTTTCCTCTCTTCATTTAAATGACCCACGTGGCCATAGCTTTTTTCCTCTTCAACTAAATGATCCACGTGGCCATAGCTTTTCCCCTGAACTAATTAATTCACATGGCCATAGCTTTTCCTCTTCATTTAAATGACCCACGTGGCCATAGCTTTTCCTCTTCAACTAAATGATCCACGTGGCCATAGCTTTTCCTCTTCAACTAAATGATCCACGTGGCCATAGCTTTTCCTCTTCAACTAAATGATCCACGTGGCCATAGCTTTTCCTCTCAATGAAATGACCAACATGTTCGCGGCTTCCCACCCCTCCTCAAAATAAACATCCCCACAGGCAGGGCCTCCCCATCCAATAAATGACCCACATGGCCATAGCTTCCCAATCCAATAAATGACCCGCATGGCCATAGCTTCCCATTCCAACAAATGGCCCACATGGCCTTAGCTTCCTATTCCAATAAATGACTCACATGGCCATAGCTTCCCATTCCAACAAATGGCCCACATGGCCTTAGCTTCCGACTCCAATAAATGACTCGCATGGCATAGCTTCCCCTTCCAATAAATGACCCACATGGCCATAGTTTCCCCTTCCAATAAATGACCCACATGGCCATAGCTTCCCCTTCCAATAAATGACCCACATGGCCATAGCTTCCCCCTCCAATAGATGTCCCCATGGCCTTAGCTCCCCCCTCCAATAAATGACCCACATGGCCATAGCTTCCCCTTCCAATAAATGACCCACATGGCCATAGCTTCCTCTTCCAATATATGACCCACATGGCCATAGCTTCCCCCTCCAATAAATGACCCACATGGCCATAGCTTCCTCTTCCAATAAATGACCCACATGGCCATAGCTTCCCCTTCCAATAAATGACCCACATGGCCATAGCTTCCCCCCCTCCAATAAATGACCCACATGGCCATAGCTTCCTCTTCCAATAAATGGCCCACATGGCCATAGCTTCCCCTTCCAATAAATGACCCACATTGCCTTAGCTTCCTCTTCCAATAAATGACCCACATGGCCTTAGCTTCCCCTTCCAATAAATGACCACATGGCCTAAGCTTCCCCTTCCAATAAATGACCCACATGGCCATAGCTTCCCCCTCCAATAAATGACCCACATGGCCATAGCTTCCTCTTCCAATAAATGGCCCACATGGCCATAGCTTCCCCCTTCCAATAAATGACCCACATTGCCTTAGCTTCCTCTTCCAATAAATGACCCACATGGCCTTAGCTTCCCCTTCCAATAAATGACCCACATGGCCTAAGCTTCCCCTTCCAATAAATGACCCACATGGCCTTAGCATCCCCTTCCAATAAATGACCCACATGGCCATAGATTCCCCTTCCAATAAATGGCCCACATGGCCATAGTTTCCCCTTCTAATAAATGACCCACATGGCCTTAGCTTTCTCTTCCAATAAATGACCCACATGGCCTTAGCTTCCTCCTCCAATAAATGACCCACATGGCCATAGCTTCTCATTCCAATAAATGACCCACATGGCCATATCTTCCCCTTCCAATAAATGACCACACATGGTCATAGCTTCCCCTTCCAATAAATGGCCCACATGGCCATAGCTTCCCCTTCCAATAAATGACCCACATGGCCATAGTTTCTCATTCGAATAAATGGCCCATATGGCCGTAGCTTCCCATTGCAATAAATGACCCATATGGCCTTAGCTTCCCATTCCAATAAATGACCCACATGGCCATAGCTTCTCATTCCAATAAATGACCCACATGGCCATAGCTTCTCATTCGAACAAATTGCCCATATGACCATAGCTTCCCATTGCAATAAATGACCCATATGGCCTTAGCTTCCCATTCCAATAAATGACCCGCATGGCCTTAGCTTCCCCCTGCAATAAATGGCCCACATGGTCATAGCTTTCCCCTCAAATAAATGGCCCACATGGCCATAGCTTCCAAATGCAACAAATGGCCCACATAGCCATAGCTTTTCCTCTTGAACTAAATGTCCTACAAGGCCGCGGCTTGCCCCCCCCCCCCCCCCCCCCCCCCCACCCCCCCCCCCCCTTTCTTCACAATAAATGACCCGTATGACCACCTCTATTTCCACTCTCAAACGAATGTAACCACATGACCGAAAACCTCCCCTCCCCCCTTCCCTCCATCTCTCCTCCATCTCCAGCTCCGACTGTTTCTTTAGAAATTGGCCTTTTTTTAAAACACTTTACCAGCACTGCTAAATACAGCTGTTGTGTGTAAACATGAAGCGTTCTGACTGACCAGCTGTTGTGTGTAAACATGAAGTGTCCTGACTGACCAGCTGTAGTGTGTAAACATGAAGTGTCCTGACTCAGACCAGCTGTTGTGTGTAAACATGAAGTGTCCTGACTCTGACCAGCTGTAGTGTGTAAACATGTGTCCTGACTCTGAACAGCGGTAGTGTGTAAACATGTGTCCTGACTCTGACCAGCTGTAGTGTGTAAACATGTGTTCTGACTCTGACCAGCTGTTGTGTGTAAACATGAAGTGTCCTGACTGACCAGCTGTTGTGTGTAAACATGAAGTGTCCTGACTCAGACCAGCTGTTGTGTGTAAACATGAAGTTTCCTGACTCAGACCAGCTGTAGTGTGTAAACATGTGTCCTGACTCAGACCAGCTGTTGTGTGTAAACATGAAGTGTCCTGACTCAGACCAGCTGTAGTGTGTAAACATGAAGTGTCCTGACTCAGACCAGCTGTAGTGTGTAAACATGAAGTGTCCTGACTCAGACCAGCTGTAGTGTGTAAACATGAAGTGTCCTGACTCAGACCAGCTGTTGTGTGTAAACATGAAGTGTCCTGACTGACCAGCTGTCGTGTGTAAACATTAAGTGTCCTGACTCAGACCAGCTGTAGTGTGTAAACATGTGTCCTGACTCTGACCAGCTGTTGTGTGTAAACATGAAGTGTCCTGACTCTGACCAGCTGTTGTGTGTAAACATGAAGTGTCCTGACTCAGACCAGCTGTTGTGTGTAAACATGAAGTGTCCTGACTCAGACCAGCTGTTGTGTGTAAACATGAAGTGTCCTGACTCAGACAAGCTGTAGTGTGTAAACATGTGTCCTGACTCTGATCAGCTGTAGTGTGTAAACATGAAGTGTCCTGACTGACCAGCTGTTGTGTGTAAACATGAAGTGACCTGACTGACCAGCTGTTGTGTGTAAACATGAAGTGTTCTGACTCTGACCAGCTGTAGTGTGTAACATGAAGTGTCCTGACTGACCAGCTGTTGTGTGTAAACATGAAGTGTCCTGACTCAGACCAGCTGTTGTGTGTAAACATGAAGTGTCCTGACTCTGACCAGCTGTTGTGTGTAAACATGAAGTGTCCTGACTGACCAGCTGTAGTGTGTAAACATGAAGTGTCCTGACTGACCAGCTGTAGTGTGTAAACATGAAGTGTCCTGACTGACCAGCTGTTGTGTGTAAACATGAAGTGTCCTGACTCTGACCAGCTGTAGTGTGTAAACATGAAGTGTCCTGACTGACCAGCTGTTGTGTGTAAACATGAAGTGTCCTGACTCAGACCAGCTGTTGTGTGTAAACATGAAGTGTCCTGACTCAGACCAGCTGTAGTGTGTAAACATGTGTCCTGACTCTGACCAGCTGTTGTGTGTAAACATGAAGTGTCCTGACTCTGATCAGCTGTAGTGTGTAAACATGAAGTGTCCTGACTGACCAGCTGTTGTGTGTAAACATGAAGTGTCCTGACTGACCAGCTGTTGTGTGTAAACATGAAGTGTCCTGACTCTGACCAGCTGTAGTGTGTAAACATGAAGTGTCCTGACTGACCAGCTGTTGTGTGTAAACATGAAGTGTCCTGACTCAGACCAGCTGTTGTGTGTAAACATGAAGTGTCCTGACTCTGACCAGCTGT
>JADBJO010000037.1:1357500-1360000 GCA_016801955.1 Conus betulinus | reverse complement strand
AGGAGAAAGAGGAGTGATGAGAAAGTGGCGGAAGGGTGGAGGGGGGGGGGGGGTAGGGGTAGGGTGGTGGAAGAGGGGGGGGGGCAGTAAATTCAAAGTTTTGAATTACACAAACATTGGAAATTAGGGTTTGTACTTCTATTTTTTTTTCTCTTTGTGTGTGTGTGTGTGTGTTTTTTCTTTTTTTTGGTGAACACCCTGAGCTTGGTTGAGCGTGAGCACGCATATAAATCATCGTCATCATTAATATCATCATCATCCTTATTACCGGCATTATCATTATCATCATCATCACCAAACAGTGTTGATCAGTATCACTATCACCGTAACCATCATCATTGTCGTTAAACTTGTTTGTGTAGTGTTGACTTGAAGATGAGGCAAAGGCATGCGTCATGAGGCTTGAGATGCTAACACAGGGAAACCACCAACATCACCGTCAACATTTGCTCGAAACAAGACAACTTCAACAACCGAGTGTCTTTAGCGCTTGTCATTACTTTTGCGTACACAAAGGGAACACGTATTGCTTGAACATTTCTTTCATTTCGGTCTGTGGGCTGTATGACGTGACGACTTTGTTTCCAGATCCCAACTCCCATTTGTCCCTCAACCTGAACAGGCCAGCCAACCCCAACCCCTTACCAATGTCCGGGAATGCCGCCCTCGACAGTCTCCTCAGCACCATCAACTTCAACGACCTCAACATCCCAGGCATGAATCTGCTGAACCCAGGCCCCAGACCAGGCCCCATACCAGTCCCCAGACCAGTCCCCAGACCAGGCCCCCCTCCCAGTTCAGTTGGAGCCAACGTGAACTCCAACCCCACCCCCAGCCCGGAGCCCAGTTTGGGGAGCAACAGCAGTGCATCAGGGGCCAGCTCTCCTGCAGCCAGTGGGCAGAATCCTCCGGCGCCAGCTCCCCCACAAAGTAAGCCGTCAGATTTGGTTCCATCTCTTTCATAATTGATTGACAATGTCATTGGGTCATACACCAGTTTGACACGTGGGAGGATGATGAATGTAGCTGGGTCATATTGTGTTTTTTTTTTTTTTTCATCTCGCTTTGTTTGATTCTTTGTTTTTGTGTGTCGCATCCGTTGCATTGATTTGTCATCGATGTTTATCCCGTCAGGAAGCCGGGGGCGGGTTTGGTGTCTAACTGATCGTGGCTATGGAACGTGTGTGCTGATCAGTGCTTCTTTAGTGCCAATCTAGTCGGTTCTCCTGTTTCACGACTTTTCTGCCATCATGATTCTTTCTATCCCCTTTGTTGTACAAAGTCTTGTTTGTTTCTCATTTCAATTTCTAACAACTTTTTTGTTGTTCTGATCTGGCAAGTTGGTGGAGATACTGTCAACAATGTCCGGTGATTTACGTATTTCATGTTCTTTTGGTTGAATTCAGTTGTTTTAAACTGTGTAAAGAAATGTGCAATCTGAGGATGATGAATCAAGGGCAATCACTGATGCCCTCAGCATGGCTGCCCTCCCTTGTCTTGAGGACGACAGTGGCTCACCCAGGCTCACCTGGGGTGCTGTCAGGTTGCTGTGAATGTACACATGTGCTCTTTACACATTTACATGATCTCATGTTATTGGGGGGGGGGGGGGGGGGGGGGGGGGGGGGTCGGGACGGGGGGCGTCGGGACGGGGGCGTTTTTTTTTTTTTTTTATTCTTTTTTCTTTTTTTCCAACAGCCTTGAATTGGTCTATGTGACCCATTGGTTATGATAAGCAATAAAAAAGCTAGAAAACACACAAATGTACACACAACACACACACACACACACACACACACACACACACACACACACACACACACAAAGTGTATCTTACGAATACGCTGCTGACCATCAGCGATACCACAGTAAGGCATGCATATGGGAAAAGAAGGAAGCAGCCTTAGAGGCCCCATCATCAATAACCAAGCTTAATAGAAGCACAACGACACTGTCCATTAACAGGCGAGTTTTGAAAGTAGTCAGTTTCCTTATCACTGCGGAATATCAATTTTAATTTAAACGATGTCATTCAACTGTACAACCATTTGTTCCACGCACGGTTTTCATACAGAAACAATGCTCATAAGATGTGAAGTTATGCATTGCTCTTTCCGACTTTGAAAAGAATGTAATCTTATAACAAACAGAACTTTTGACCTATTTTACATGAAAAAATGATGTGCTAGGAAAGTTATAAAATCTATGTTTTGCACACATTATTGGCTGGAGTTAACACAAAAGGAAATCATCTTGATAACAAAAAGCGTACATTTTTTTTTTTTTTTTTTTTTTTTTTTTTTTTGCATTTCGACGCTAGGGCCAAAACAAAGTGGATGGCGACGAACATGAAAAGTAGGTTGTGAGTGTGGACAGGAATGTATCCGTTTTCATCTAAAAAGTACAGTTTTAAATCTAAGAGTACAGGCCGTTCAAGGATTTATTTGTTGTTACGAATTCAGCTGACTGTAAATGATGGACGGGCGTGTCATGCTTTTGA
>JADBJO010000037.1:1300000-1352500 GCA_016801955.1 Conus betulinus | reverse complement strand
ACCCCGTTCTCCAAAACAACAGCCATAGGACACCCATAACCCCGTTCTCCAAAACAACAGTCACAGGACACCCATAACCCCGTTCTCCAAAAACAACAGCCATAGGACCCCCATAACCCCGTTCTCCAAAAGGACATCACTAAAAGCCATAGGACACCCATAACCCCGTTCTCCAAAAGGACAACAATAGCAGTCATAGCCGGACAGCGAGTTGCCCCTAAACCCTCTTCTAAAAAAAAACAATACAGTCGTAGTTCGAAAGTAAGATACTTCAACCCCCCCCCCCCCCCCCCCTTCCCGTTCTACCTGCCCAAACAATAATAATCACTGCTAGACAGCAAGGCATCTCAAATAGCCCTTCTCCAAAGCAACGACGAAAACAGTCATAAGCGGGCCGTAAGATACCTCGAAACCCGTTCTCCAAAACAACGACGATCATAACTGAAAAGGAGGATACTCCTACCCCCCTACCCCCTTCTCCAAAACAGCGACGGAAGCGATCGTAGCCGGATAACGAGTTACCGCAATTCAACAAAGCAATGACAATGATAGTTATAGTTGGACGCTAATATATACCACTTTAGCCCCCTGCCCTAAAACAACAGTCGCAGTTGGACAGCAAAATACTTCTACCCCCCCCCACCTGCAAAACGACATCAGACAAAGCTGGGCAGAAAGATACCCCTACCCCCCCATTCCCACCCCTCTATACTCACCACCGTGGATGGTAAGATACCTGCCCCCCGCCCCGCCCCCCCCCAAGCTGCAAGACCAGACAAAACTGGACAGTAACATACCCCTTCCTCCAGCCCCCACCCCAGAAGTATGTATGCTACCTCGACCCCCCGCCCTCTGCCCTAAAACGGGAAAAGACATAGCAGGACAGCAAGATACCCCTAACCCCCCCCCCCCCCCCCCCCCCCCAAAAACAATAACAGGCATAGCTGGACAGTAAGATCCCCTCCCCCCTCCCTAGCCCCAAAACAACAACGGACATAACTGGACAGTAAAACACCCATATCCCCCCCCCCTCCCTTCCCCAAAACAGCAAAATCATACATAGCTAGACAGTAAGATACCCGCACGCGCTCCACCCCGCCCCCCCCCCCCCCCCCTCCACCCGCCTCAAAACAGCGACAACGGATATAGTTTGACGGTAAGCTACCCGTACGCCCAGACCCCCCACACAAAACAGCACACAGCCGGACAATAAGACCCTTACTTTCCGCCCCGCCCCAAATCGAAGATCGTAAATGGACAGCAAGTACCCATATCTCCCATACCGACAACAGATCCATCTCTCCCAACTGGGCAACGACAACAGACACAGCTGGACAGTAAGACACTCACCTTACCACCCACTGTCCCACGAGAACAAAAAACAATCGTAGCTGGAGAGTAAGATTCCCCCCCCCCTCCCCCTTTGCCCCCTCACCTATGTCCCAGAGCAACAACACTCATAGCTGGACAGTAAAAAATCCCCCTTTGGTGCAGTGCCAGTGCAGCATCTCGGGCTGCTTGCTTTTAGGTAGTGGGTTCGAGTCCTGATGAAAGAATTACAACTGTGGTATGTTTGGTCCCGTCGCCTCCTGTCCAGAGAGCTGTTATTGAATGGTCGGAACCCCAGAGTCAAGTTTCAGTGACTGCTCAGATATCATGACCAGCCCTGTAGGTACCTCAAAGACTCGGACGACGCTAGTCAGAGTGTTGAAAGGAAGCAAATAATACAGCTTTGTAGATTCCATTGTATCATCTTCATTATCCTCGTCATCACTGATGGCAATACTAAGTAGTTCAATTTGGTGTCCCTTTGTGCACGCTGTCATGGTGATCTCAGTTTCGATTGACTCTAGACGTCTATGCCCATGTCTAGTCATCAGAGCTGGCAAATTTACGGGGACTGTCGATTGATGGACGTGGCGGCAATCGCCACTCGCTCGTACCGGTACCTCTGCTACGCAGTTAGGCCGTCACTAGGGGGCTTCGTAGGTGGTGTTCTGTGCATGCTGGATCAGAACACGTACCACTGTGCGTCATCAAGGTGACCCGGCAGCAGTGCAGGGCCTTCTTTCGTTGGTTGCCTCATGACGTCGATATTGATTAATCTTTGTCGGTAATCTCTTTCTCTGTCTCTGTCTCTCTCCGTCTCTATCCATGTGTGTGTGCGTGCGCGCTCGCACTTGTGTGTGTGTGTGTGTGTGTGTGTGTGTGTGTGTGTGTGTGTGTGTGTGTGTGTGTGTGTGTGTGTGTGTGTGTGTGTGTTCGCGCGCGTGCACTTGTCTCTGATGCCCGATTACATTTCAAACGCTCTGTTTGTTTGTGGGAATAACGAATCATTAT
Source organism: Conus betulinus (assembly GCA_016801955.1). NCBI lineage: Eukaryota > Metazoa > Mollusca > Gastropoda > Neogastropoda > Conidae > Conus > Conus betulinus. The sequence continues at coordinate 1,350,160 of JADBJO010000037.1, read as the reverse complement.
ATTCAAAAGTCTCCTTTCATCGGCAAAATGTGCTTTTGAATTGTCGTACGGAAATATCACAATATTCTTTCATGTTGTGTTTGAAACATAATTAAATAATAGCGACAAAAAAAACTCCCACGTTTCCACTATGTCTACCAATAGAATCCTGATGGCTGCATGGACCGTTTTTCCAGCATTGTTCGTGTAGAAGACGACAGGTGTTCTGTTTTCCTGCCAATAATAGCCATAACTTGATGAAAGAAAACACGTTGCTCACCTGGATAAAACAGAAAAAAAAACCTTTCCAGCATTTTTCTCATGGAAGAGGAGAGGTATATTTTTGCGATAACAGTCATAACATGATGAAATAATATACCTTGCGCACTTGGACTATATGGAAAACTCTTACATCTCTTCAACCTTGTCTTCAGCAGCAATCTGCAAGTCGAGCTACGGTGCAGCTGATGAAGTCTGGTCATCATGCTTCCGTCCTGATGCTGTCCTGCCTTTGTTGTACATGCTAACACTCTTCAACACGGTTTGCTACGGTAACTTACTAACGCTGCATCTTTCGGGTAGCCAAAGCAGAATGTGAACGACTAGCAGGGGACAGAACCGCAGCAAACTGCATTGAATTTCACTCTCCTTCCTAGGAACTGTGGGAGAATTGGTCAAGAAAAGGAATTGTTGTTACATATTCGAGATGCGCATCTCAAAAGGTGAAGAATATATATTTGGGAAGAAAAGTTTTATCAGTTGCTGTGATGAGGGCCAGTCCCCTGGGTTGGGGCTTTGTTTAAATTATCAGTTATCTAGTTTTGTCCCCTTGATACAACAGATTGTATATAAGCAATACACTGGTTTACGTCGTACCTGTTTGTATTGTCGTCAACGTAATAGACGCTGATACAATAGACTTGGACCATTCTCAGTACCATGGGTTCACCCTGTCCATCCCTCTCCACAGACGTGAAAGCTAGACCTAGACAGTCGGTCTCCAGGCAACGTTGGCGAAGATACACCTCAGATGGACTTTTGGCACCTCAGACAGCCGGTAGCTGGTCAAAGCTGCTGAGACGCCCTGACTATGACTGCCATGGCATGACTCGTCAACTAGAACAGCCAGGTCCATCAGCTTCACTGAACATCCAGCTCTACAGGCCGCTACTGATGTCCCATCCCTCTCCACAGACGTGAAAGCTAGACCTAGACAGTCGGTCTTCAGGCAACGTTGGCGAAGATACGCCTCAGATGGACTTTTGGCATCTCAAACAGGTAGTAAGTCACCCTGAACCAGTCTATGCAGCAATTAACCGCCATCAATTTTCTTGGTGTGAGCATGTATCTCTTCATGACGCCTTGTCCGTGATCACTGCACACAGTACAAGCAAGGAGGACTTTTCCAGCCAGCTGAAGAAGTCATGGGAGGACAAAGTACAGGACTGAACTCAACAGAGGTATGAGCAGGTCCCTGACCTACAGCGTCCGTCAGGAAACCGCTTGAACCCACTGTCATGGACAATGGTCATGTACACACTATGCACTTCTGTCTTTGTTCGATTGCGGCATTCGAGGTCGTCTGACCATTTGACAAGAAGTAAATGAACGTCAACACCTACTGTTTAACTCTGTATCATCTGTCTAGGTGTCCTGGGCTCCCTGCTGCCCGGGGTGCTGGCCCTGCCCCTCAACCCAAACCACCAGTCAAGCCTGCCCCTCCTCAGGCCAACGCCAACTCACAGCTCGACGCTCTGCTCTCGGCTCTGACCGGGCCGGCCCCAGCCCCGGCCAAGCCTCCGCCGCCGGTCCAGCCGGCTCTACCGACAGCTCTTGCCGGCATCTCGCCCGACAAGCTGAACGCTCTGGCATCTCTGCTCCAGACGCCGCCAAAGCCCGCGGTTCCTGCTCTTCCCGCAGTCTCTGGCCGGGATCCCAGGTCTGGCCGGGGGGATCCCAGGTCTGACGCCCAGTCTGGGCAATCTGGGTGCGCTAGCCGCGCCCCTGCAGGGTCAACTGGCCGGGATCCCAGGCCTGACACCCGGTGTGAGCAGTCTGGATAAGATTAACGCGCTCATTCAGCGCCAGCAGCTGGCGCTGGCCAGCCTGGGTCTTCAGGGCCTGCAGCCCCCTAAACCACGCACGGACAGGCTGCTGGGGAAATGCCCCATCTTCACCCCCATCAGGCAGTGCCCCTTTTCGCCCTGCTCCAGGATCAAGTGTCTTTCAATTCCTGCTGCACAGTGCCAGTGAGTCTTCCTTCTCTCTCTGCCTTCTGGAAAAAAAAAGGCCTCCATGTACTTTTTTTTTGTTTACAGTTGTTTTCATTGTTCTTGTGGTTGTTTTCGTGTTGAGAATCACTATCTCTGCCGTCAGTGTCAACGTTAAGTCAGTGTCTTCGTCAGTATTGCATTGTTAGGATTTTAACGACACATCATCTTCGGCGTGTGTGTGTGTGTGTGTGTGTGTGTGTGTGTGTGTGTGTGTGTGTGTGTGTGTGTGTGCATGCGTGCGGGCGCGCGCACGCGCGCGTGTATGTACGTGTATGTATGTGTGTGCGTGCTTGTATGTGTGCGCACGTGCATGCGTACGTGATTTTTTTTTACGCTTTGTACTTTGTGCTTGTTAGCATGTGTATATGCATATGTATGTATGTATGTATGTATGTATGTATGTATGTAGTAGGTCTCAATCTGTCTATCTATCTAGATATAGCTGTAGATAGATAGATCAACTAGTTCAAACAAGTGTGAATGTAAGCACTAATATGTTGGGTGATGTGAATGTGAGCCCTGTCATGTTGGAAGCGTGAATGTGAGCCCTATAATTTCGCAGTATGAATGTGAGCACTATCATGTTGGAGTGTGAATGTGAGCAAAGTGATGTTGCAGTGTGAATGTGAGCACAGTGTTGTTGCAGTGTGAATGTGAGCACTGCCATGTTGTTGCAGTGTGAATGTGAGCACAGTGTTGTTGCAGTGTGAATGTGAGCACTGCCATGTTGCAGTGTGAATGTGAGCACTGCCATGTTGCAGTGTGAATGTGAGCACTGCCATGTTGCAGTGTGAATGTGAGCACTGCCATGTTGCAGTGTGAATGTGAGCACTGCCATGTTGCAGTGTGAATGTGAGCACTGTGATGTTGCAGTGTGAATGTGAGCACTGTGATGTTGCAGTGTGAATGTAGCACTGTGATGTTGCAGTGTGAATGTGAGCACTGTGATGTTGCAGTGTGAATGTGAACACTGCCATGTTGCAGTGTGAATGTTGCAGTGTGAATGTGAGCACTGCCATGTTGCAGTGTGAATGTTGCAGTGTGAATGTGAGCACTGCCCATGTTGCAGTGTGAATGTTGCAGTGTGAATGTGAGCATTGCCATGTTGCAGTGTGAATGTTGCAGTGTGAATGTGAGCACTGCCATACTGCAGTGTGAATGTTGCAGTGTGAATGTGAGCATTACCATGTTGCAGTGTGAATGTGAGCACTGCCATGTTGCAGTGTGAATGTGAGCACTCATGTTGCAGTGTGAATGTGAGCATTGCCATGTTGCAGTGTGAATGTTGCAGTGTGAATGTGAGCATTGCCATGTTGCAGTGTGAATGTGAGCACTGCCATGTTGCAGTGTGAATGTGAGCACTGCCATGTTGCAGTGTGAATGTGAGCACTGCCATGTTGCAGTGTGAATGTGAGCACTGCCATGTTGCAGTGTGAATGTGAGCACTGCCATGTTGCAGTGTGAATGTTGCAGTGTGAATGTGAGCACTGTCATGTGGAAGTGTAAATGATAGCACTGTCCTGTGGAAGTGTGAATGTAAGCCCTGCCATGTTTTGTATCTGTGTGTATTCAGAGACTACAACTGCGGCACCTGTGCCGCCAAGTTCTTCCTCCATGGCCACGAGGTGACCGCCAGGTGTGGATTGGGCCGGCAGGGAGGACGTCGAGGCTTGCGGAGAAATGGCCGGCTGTCACGCATGATGCCCATGATGATGATGGGCGACATCATGATGTGAACACAGGGCTCTGCCTTCGTTGCTTTGTATAAAAATCATAGACATATGGAGTTTACCTTGACGCGGGTTTTAGTCTTACAGCGAGCGAAAGGTGACTGAAAATCACTGCACTTACGTCACTAGGTGCAAGAGCGGCATGGTAGGCTCTTTAAGCATGGATCAGCGTGTGTTGTTTCAGAGTTGATATCCTCTGTGTATCTATAGTCCGGGACTTCATCATGTATAAGGCATCATGAACGTCAGCTTTGTACATAAGACGAGAGTGGTGTGAAGCGCGGCACGCGGCATTGCAAACCCGAAAATAAACCTCAGTTAGAGTGAGGAAAGAACTTCACTGCCTTACCTTCGCCATTTCAAGCACCGTAGGAAGGGACGTTTAGTCATTTTCCTCAAAAACAAAGGCAGATTCAGTCCATGGTTTCTGAAGATGGAAAACCTGACTGGCATTAACGGGACAGGATTGAAAGGGTCCCACGAACATTTCTCTCAGTACATTTGTGAACGTTTAAAGCTTTCTTCTCTTTCGGGCTATCTATCTATCTATCTATCTATCTATCTATCTATCTATCTATCTATCTATCTACCTACCTACCTACCTACCTACCTACCTACCTATATGTCTATCTATCAATCTATCTATCTATCTCTATCTATCTGTCTATCTATCTACCTATATGTCTATCTATCAATCTATCTATCTATCTTGCATTGGATAGATTTGTTTGGAAACTACGGGAGTTTATCATTACAATTAGATTTAATGCACATTACTTTATACTTGATGCATTTGTCATTAATCCGGATCTTTCCCAAACGGATACATCTTTTAACAATGAATTAGCATTTTTGAAAAATCCTTTTTTTCACAGTGGATCAAAACAGTGACTGTCAACAGAGTTGACTTGATGCCATGATTGAACAATGAGGTCACTCTGAGATAAGCAAAAAAAACAACAACAACAACAACAACAACAACCCTGCACTTTTTGTTTTCAAAATTTTAATATTAGCTGAAAGTTACAAATGCTAATGCTACCAAGAATATAACTGACTGTATTCAATATTAAGGCTTGGAATGTATAATCCTGAAACAGCATTGGTGTGCCAAAGTGATGAAGGATGTGAATGGGTTAACTCTGCTCAGACAACATAACTGTAAGGTTAACATGTTTGAACAATGGCCCAGATGCTCTCAGGACTCAGAGCAGCTGATTTGTTGTTGTGATGAGAAAATCAGCAGACCGTAGCTACAGACACAAGGTTCCCTCTCACAGATCATGGTGTGTGGAATGAGAAGAAAGCCCTGTACATAATTAACGGCTGAAATGTAACTAACAGCTAACAAGTACCGACAGCTAACAAGTATTAACAGTCAACAAGTCTGTTGCGATGTTTAATGTGAATACATGATCCTAAGGCTTTTTGTCAAGAACGCTAAACAGTCTGTGCGGTTTGTTTTCTCTCATGAAACATTTCATCATTAAAACATATTTCAGGTAGTCTGTGCGTATTGGAAATGCTTGTCAGAGTGAATGAACGGAAATTTATTTGAAATGTTTGTCAGAGTAAACGGGTGGAATTTCTCGATTTTCGTTTTGCATAGTGGCTCGATGTGATATAACGGCGGCACATGATGAATCAGCTAAAGAAATAACAAAGAAAATCAGACCAGTCAGAATACTGGCAAAACACCCGATGGTTTGTTTCTGTTAAGTAGTGAGAGCATTTGCATGAAGAACTCACCGGCATACCGTTTTCCTTTATCAACAGTTTTTAGTCGTTGGAATTCACCACATTCCCCTACAGCAAGAGCAGAAAACACTTCACAGTTCAACAATCAATTTGACAGAAATATCAGAGCGTACATTGACTGATTGGACGAGCCGTGCACCTTTAACGAACAATAATCATCGCAAAAAGGGCGTGTGGGCGCAGACGACAGGTTTTTGAGCCTCACGCAACACTAGACATCATGTGGGCGTCACCTGTGTATTTGTATGTGTGTGTGTGTGTGCGTGTGAAAGGGTGGAAAAGGCGATGAGACAGAAAGAGCGAGTTGGAAAGCTCAATGAGGCCACACAACAGCAACACCAGGCAACGCTTTGCTGCTGCACAATATTCTACGCAGTTTCATGTGAACAGATCAAACGTACATCTGGATAGATCCCCGTCTCGGTAGATCCCCCCCATCTCGGTAGATCCCCGTCTCGATAGATCCCCCCAGCACATGCGGACGAATTTCCGTCTCGATAGATCCCCGTCTCGGTAGATCCCGTCCTCGTCTCGGTAGATCCCCGTCTCGAGAGATCCCCACTACATGCGGACGACTTTCCGTCTCGATAGATCCCCATCTCGGTAGATCCCCATCTCGATAGATCCCCGTCTCGGTAGATCCAAAACCAGTAACGGGGATCCATCAAGGCAGGAATCAATCGAGACGGGGATCCATCGAGATCGGGATCTATCGAGACGGAGATGGGGGGATCTATCGAGACGGGGATCCCCCCCCGGTTGTTTGTCAGACAAAAATAACGGATGCTTTCAACAGCACACACTCACTCACTCATACACACATACGCATGCACGCGTGCACATAAATACACAACAGCACGGTCTGTACAGCAAACATAATTAATTGTTCCAACTTAGTCTACACACACACACACACACACACACACATGTACGCGCGCGCACACGCACACTCATGCATGCACACACACACACACACACACACACACACACACACACACACACACACACTGTACACACGAGGAGCCCTACCAGTTCACTGTGAGTGGCCACAGAGCAACCACAGATTGCTCTTGGAAAATTCACAACCCTCAACCAATCCGCACAATAAAATCACAGAAATGGCTGCCTGCCAGCACGCGAGACGCTGCCACGGGATAAACGTCAATACTATGCACCCTACCACTGCATGATTGATGTGGATTTACTCAACTTACTGATTAGAATCAGAGAGTGTGGGCGTTGACAGCTAAAGTTTTCTGTCAGATGGCAGGGCTTTTTTTTACCTGCAACCAGCTTGTCAGGAAGTGTGTCAACATGACTTCTGTGTAAGACAGTGTACAAGACACCTGCACCGGGATGTAATTCAGACACAGAACGACCGAGAAAGTGTTACAGGGTTAACAGGCACTTAATGTTAGATCGGCAAGACAGCTTTAACCCATTTCATACATAAATAATCACAGTTTACAATGCCATCCGTTGGCGCCCATAATTCTTGTTAATTTGGTTATTCTCGCCACTCATGCTTTTCAAGCGCAAGCGCGCGCGTTTGTGTGTGTGTGTGTGTGTGTGTGTGTGTGTGTGTGTGTGTGTGTGTGTGTGTGTGTGTGTCGCGCGCATGTTTTTCTCTCTCCTGTGTGTGTGTGTGTGTGTGTGTGTGTGTGTGTGTGACCAAACTCCAAGCACTTCACGACCGCCCACGTACTTGTTTCACGAGGTGTCTATCAGGTGAGGTCGTGTCACAAAAAGATCACTCGGCCTTGATCACTCGTTTGCAGGACATCAATCAAAACGTCACTCAGCCTTTACAGCCTTGATCACTCGTTTACAGGGCATTAATCAAAACGTCACTCAGTCATTACGCCCTTGATCATTGGTTTACAGGGCATCAATCAAACGTCACTCAGCCATTACAGCCTTGATCACTCGTTTACAGGGCATCAATCAAACGTCACTCAGTTATTACAGCCTTGATCACTCGTTTACAGGGCATCAATCAAAACGTCACTCAGTTATTACGGCCTTGATCACTCGTTTACAGGGCATTAATCAAAACGTCATTCAGTTATTACGGCCTTGATCATTAGTTTACAGGGCATCAATCAAAACGTCACTCAGTCATCACCGGCATTGATCGTTGATTTACTGGGCATCAATCAAAACGTCACTCAGTCATTACGGCCTTCATCATTGGTCTACAGGGCCTGGATCAAAACGTCACTCAGTCATTACTGATTGTTCCTCTTTATCTTTCACCAGGAATCCCCAATGTTTGTTTGTTTGGGTTTTTTTTTGTTTTTTTTTTTTTGACAGGATATGTACTGGTTTACCATCAACCCATCGCAGTCTGCCTTAGTTTACACAGATAAAACATATGAATACTTAGAATGGGTGTGTCGGAGTCTCTAGTCCACGTAAAACAGGACCCACAAATCAACTCCCAAAGAACGAAAATTTCTGTACAGATTTATTTTGTTTGTTATCATCACGCATATTTTCTTCTGGGAAAAAAAGGTAAAAGAGAGCTTTTGCTAGTAAGGAGAATAAGAAGAAAGAGCGATTTTGATAATAAGATCAAACAAGAAAGGATCACACACACACACACACACACACACACACACACACACACACACACACACACACACACACACACACACACACACACACACACACACACATACATACACACACACACACGCGCGCGCGCGCGCGCGCGTAATTCCCAGTGTGCTCAACAATTGTTTATGTTAATCGCACACATTTAACGATTCATTTAACTGCACTCAAGGGAATTTCCAACATGCACAAAGCGTAGAACTGTTTTTCACATAAAACCGATCCGCAATAAAGCAATTTCAGCTTCAAAATGCCACTGCCGTTTTATGCTTCAGGAAATTTGGTTTTCATGTATGTTGCAAAGAGGAGAAACAAACTAGTTCAATATTTTCACTTGCAACTTCATATGAGAGGCGGATTTTACATTTGGATACCTCTGGGGACATACGTGCGCGCGCGTGTGTATGTGTGTTTTGTGTGTGTGTGCGTGTCTGTGTGTGCGTGCGTTCGTGCGCGCGCATGTGTGTGTGTGTGTGTGTGTGTGTGTGTGTGTGTGTGTGTGTGTGTGTGTGTTTAGACAGCTGTTAGAAAATAGCAAAGTCTAGAATGGAAAGAGAGGTGGGCGGAGGCGGATTTACGGTACTGGAGCCGATATAGCAGATCTCATTCAATAAAACTCTCTCTCTCTCTCTCTCTCTCTCTCTCTCTCTCTCTCTCTCTCTCTCTCTCTCTCTCTCTCTCTCTCGTAAGCAGTGTTGAAGTAAGGTATAAATTAACAGTATTTTGTGTTTTACGTAATATGCAGCTTTCCTGTGTGCTTTTCCCTACGTGCAAGGTTGACAAGCAAGGGAGAGTTCGGGTTTATCTGTATCACATGTTGAAGGAACTAGACCATTTTCTGCACTCACCACTGTCACATGTTGAAGGTACCAGACTGTTTCCTACACTCATCACTGTCACATGTTGAAGAACCAGACCATTTCCTACACTCACCACTGTCACATGTTGAAGGTAACAGACCGTTTCCTACACTCATCACTGTCACATGTTGAAGGTACTAGACCGTTTCCTACACTCATCACTGTCACATGTTGAGGGAACCAGACCGTTTCCTACACTCACCACTGTCACATGCTGACACCCAGACCATTTTCCTACACTCATTACTGTCACATGTTGAAGACACCAGACCATTTCCTACACTCATCACTGTCACATGTTGACAACCAGAGCGTTTCCTACACTCATCACTGTCACATGTTGAAGACACCAGAGCGTTTCCTACACTCATCACTGTCACATGTTGAGGGACCAGACCGTTTCCTACACTCATCACTGTCACATGTTGAAACACCAGACCGTTTCCTACATTCATCACTGTCACATGTTGAAAGACACCAGACCGTTTCTACACTCATCACTGTCACATGTTGAAGACACCAGACCGTTTCTTACACTCATCACTGTCACATGTTGATGACACCAGACCGTTTTCTACACTCATCACTGTCACATGTTGAAGAACCAGACCAGTTCCTACACTCATCACTGTCACATGTTGAAGTTACTAGACCGGTTCCTACACTCATCACTGTCACATGTTGAAGGTTACAGAACGTTTCCTACACTCATCACTGTCACATGTTGAAGGAACCAGACCGTTTCCTACACTATCACAGTAAGACACCAGGTTCAGACACCAGGCCGTTTCCTACACTCATCACTGTCACATGTTGAAGACACCAGACCATTTCCTACACTCATCACTGTCACATGTTGAAGGACCAGGCCGTTTCCTACACTCATCACTGTCACATGTTGAAGGTAACAGACCGTTTCCTACACTCATCACTGTCACATGTTGAGGGAGCCAGACCGTTTCCTACACTCATCACCACTGTCACATGTTAAGGGAGCCAGACCGTTTCATACATTCACCACTGTCACATGTTAAAGACACCAGACCGGTTTCCTACACTCATCACTGTCACATGTTGAAGACACCAGACCGTTTCCTACACTCATCACTGTCACATGTTGACACCAGACCGGTTCCTACACTCATCACTGTCACATGTTGACACCAGACCGTTTCCTACACTCATCACTGTCACATGTTGACACCAGACCGGTTCCTACACTCATCACTGTCACATGTTGACACCAGACCGTTTCCTACACTCATCACTGTCACATGTTGACACCAGACCGTTTCCTACACTCATCACTGTCACATGCTGACACCAGACCCGTTTCCTACACTCATCTCTGTGTCACATTGAAGACACCAAACCATTTCCTACACTCATCACTGTCACATGTTGAAGACACCAGAGCGTTTTCTACACTCATCACTGTCACATGTTGAAGGAACCAGACCGTTTCCTACACTCATCACTGTCACATGTTGAAGACACCAGAGCGTTTCCTACACTCATCACTGTCACATGTTGAAGGAACCAGAGCGTTTCCTACACTCATCACTGTCACATGTTGAAGACACCAGACCGGTTCCTACACTCATCACTGTCACATGTTGAAGGAACCAGAGCGTTTCCTACACTCATCACTGTCACATGTTGAAGACACCAGACCGGTTCCTACACTCATCACTGTCACATGTTGAAGGAACCAGAGCGTTTCCTAAACTCATCACTGTCACATGTTGAAGGAACCAGACCGGTTCCTACACTCATCACTGTCACATGTTGAAGGAACCAGAGAGCGTTTCCTACACTCATCACTGTCACATGTTGAAGACACCAGACCGTTTCCTACACTCATCACTGTCACATGTTGAAGACACCAGACCGTTTCCTACACTCATCACACACTCATGTTTAAGATGCCAGACCGCTTTCTGTCCCTCCATTACTGTCACGTGATAGTTGTTACTGTGGGTTCAAACCTCACACCTACATGTCATGGAACGGGACACATCTTGGCACCAGTGTCACAGAATACAGACTAGACAGATGTCTGGCACACTTTGGTGCAGGTTGTGGCAGCCATGGCTCTGAGTTCCCTGTTCCTCAGGACATATACCGCGGGGTTCAGAGCCGAGAGTTGGCATAGCCCAGCATCAACAGATGAGTGCCTGCCACGCTGTTCAGAACGCAGGGCGGACGGGACGCCAGTAACACGTATAACGACACTAACAGGAACGGGCACCAGCACAACACTACGCACCCTGCCACTAACGACACAGTGCACATGCTCCTCAATGACCTTCTCGACAGGCCAAAGACACACCTTCCGACTGCTGACTCAGCACGCCCTCCAGAGCGTCGATCCGACGTAGGTGAACATGGGCCTGCAGGCAGAGGTAGGCGTGGATGAGCAGGATGGCAAGGATGGCCAGGACTGACAGGACGAAGATGGCGGCCACAAAGGACGCCGGGAAGACCACGAGCACGGAGCAGTAACCGGTGTAGCCCTCCTTCCCGCCTCTCCAGCCCAGCACAGGCAGGAGTCCAAAGAACAGAGAGAAGGTCCAGAGTAGCAGAATGACCAGCATGGTGCGGGCAGTGGTCACCAGCTGAGCATACCGGAGCGCCCTGACGATGGCCAGCAGACGGTCACAGGCCACAGCCAGCCAGCAGGGACAGGATGGAGGCCATGACCGCAGCCACGCCCAGCCCCAGCCTCAACAGGCAGCTGTGTCCTGGGAACTCTCCGCTGCCTTAGTGATGAGGGTGGCGATGCACGTGGCGCCCACAGCAAGGTCCGCGCAGCACAGCGAAGCCATCAGCAGCAGGTCCGGGCGGCTGGGGTGCCGGTGACAGAGCAGGAGGCCCAGTACCGCCATGTTGGACAGCAGGATGAGCGGGGTGGAGGCCGCGAGCACGTGTTGCCGCACCCTCTCGTGGATGTTGTCTGCGTCCTGGGAGCAGTTGCGCCAGGAGATAGGAACGTGTCCTTGTGTGGTGGTCAGCCGGAGGGTCAGTGTGGCGGTAGTGGACATGTCTGTTTTGACAGACCAGGCCTCTGTCATCAGCTGTGCCGCCATGAAATAAAGTCGCCTCAGGAGTGAAGAGATTTTCCAATTTGCCCGATCAGAATTGTCAGCTATTTTGCTAAAGCTTCGTGTGAGTTTCTTGATAAGCCAGAGGATTACAAATAAGAGAGAGAGAGAGAGAGAGAGAGAGAGAGAGAGAGAGAGAGAGAGAGAGAGAGAGAGAGAGAGAGAGAGATTTTTTATTAATAATATTGTTCAGATTGTACAGCGCCTATCCTCTGTCGGAGACTTTATAGTCCACGCTTTCGTTTATACAACGGGCTTCTAACTTGGGTAAAGCCGATTGAGGAGGTGGCTGTTAGCACTATATTCAGTCCTGTCCTATGTCACCCGGTCAATATCGGTAATTCAGCTTTTTCCCCCTTCATTCTTTCGACCTTTCAGAGAGAGTGTATAGTCTGTGTAAGGTGTAATGCTTCCCAATGCCTTAAGTGGTCTTCTCTTCTGTGAATGGATTTACGTGTGTGCAAGATGTTATGCGTGTGTTCATACACAGAACAGTGATTTTAGTCTCATTCGAATGACGTTTTGGGAAAACGGAGTCAGAACCAATGTTAAACTCCGAGGGAACCTCTCCCCCCTCCCCTGTACCAAAACAGCTTGGCGGATATTCGAATCCATGACCCCAGGATCAACAGCAACGCAAGTCCGGCGCTCTGCCAATCGAGCTATTCCAGCCCTAATACGAATTAAGATATCTTATTCGCAAACAGGCTACTGCCCATCATGAACGGTCATAGGCGAACAATCCACATCAACAGATCTATCCAACTGATCATGCTTGATGCGTTGATAAACGAAAACAAATCTTGAAATCGTGCATTAAACGCTTTACAGAAATAAATGGACAATTTTCTGGTTGTAAGAAGTAAACTTATTTCAGAAAAAGTGGGTGTTTATAACAATTCAAACCCATTCTTGTGCTCTTCAATAATTCTGTAAAGGTTAAGATAAAGCGGACTGCACCTTGTCTTCTTTCAATCGTTCCGATGATGGTCGAATTGAATCACCCATAGCGTGTTGTCAGTACTGACAGTAATGGAGAACAATGTCTGAAACCTTAACTTCGAATATTCTAGCCATTATATTAAGATACCTGAGTAGATTCAGCATCGAATACATTTATCAACAGCTATCGTGCAATGAATGATATATAGTTTAAGACAGACAGACAGACAGACAGACAGACAAGAACAACGAGACTCACAGAGATACACATAATGCACACGAAGAACGTTAAAGAAAAAGTAAGTCTTGCCCTGATCAGAAATTTACCTTTACCACTTCTCGATGATCAGTGTTTTTGCGAGCCTTGTCAATGACGGATTGAGGTTTTCAGTTACCTTCATAAACACACAAAACAACAGAGAAATAAATAAGTACATGACTGTTTGAACAGCACCCTCACACTTGTCGCTCGTCTTTTGTGCTAAATCAGGCCACCACGGATGAGTTGTGAGACAGCCAGTTCCCCCGATCAACGGTTCAAGGGACACAACCTCCGCCTACCACTTCACCAGTCTTCAGATTTGATACCTAGAGTTTGATACTAACTAGCGCAGCATACTGATGTCTCATAACTGCACACCAGTCTCCACCCTGTACTCAGTCTCTTGCAGTCCTCTGATCCACAGAGAGCCGCCATGTCAGTCACTAGTTTCTGGGCTTTTAGTGTGCATGTTCAGAGGACTGTATGCCGGCATCACTAACTGCATAGTGGCTACGCCTGAGTGTGTAATACCAGCCATTTCCACAAGGCTTCTTCGCATGCACGCACGCACACACGAACGCACACACACTGAGAGAGAATACGAATACGGTTTTTTTTTTTTTGAGGATAAAATGGATAAACTAATAGCTTTTTTTTTTACACCATGTTATCAAGAACAACAACAGCAAACAATATAAAAAATGAACATATGTATGAAACACAAAATGAAAAAGCTTATAACGACGAAACGTGATTAAGATGAATAGTACATAGCAACCAAGATTAGGTCACAATTTAGCAATAATATTCCTTAAAGGCAGGTAAAGAAGACAGAAAGATAAAAGAAGAAAAGAAGCATATGTGCAAGCGCTCGGGTGTACACACACACACACACACACACACACACACACACACACACACACACACACACACACACACACATGCACACACACACTGACTGACTGAAACCATTTACTGTCAGATTAACATATTGTTGTACTGACAACACACACACACACACACACACACACACACACACACACACACACACACACACACACACACACACACACACACACACACACAACACACACACGTACGCGTGAATTCTTATACACATAAACACGCAAGCGAACGCGCACGTACACACACACACACACACACACACACACACACACACACACACACACACACACACACACACACACGCAGACAGACACACACACACAAATGCACACGCACACGCATGCGCACACACACAAAGCACGCGCGCGCACACACACACACACACATACAAGCACACACACACACGCACAAGCATGTGAGTGCATATACGCATACATAATCACTTTCAAAGCCTTTTGCAAAGCATAGAAATAAGTTCGGACCAGGATAGGTTATTATCTGTAATTAGTCCTAGTATTTGTAGAAAACTTAATTCTTCTAATGTTTTGTCACGAAATTTGAACTCCGGTAATTTATTCTTAATGTTCTGTCGTTTATGTCTAGTTGTAACTAGCATGAATTAGAATTTACAAGAATGAATTGCCATATTATTTTTCCGTCCAGGAAACAAGCCTTAGTATATCATTTTGTAAGTAGGTGCATACTGCATCAGAGTTTTATTTTCATAGCAAATGGTTGTATCATCCGCAAAAAGTTTGCAAAAGGACAAAAAATAAAGTGGAAGGTCATCTATATAAAGTGAAAATAATATAGGACCTAAAACCGATCCCCGGGGAACTCCATATTTGATCAAAACAACAGAAGATAAAGTAAAATCTTGAAAGACTGCTTGTCTTCTATCAGGAAGAAAAGATGCTATGAGTTTTTTACGGAATTATCGTCTAAACCGTACATTTTTTGAGAGGACACTGTGATCAATGTTGTTTGGACACCCCTCCAATGACACTGTCCATGAAATCTTCTGACTTCAACAACTTTGCTACATTCCTGAGAAAGGAGGAATGGAAACAAACGTTATTCACAGGGCAATACATGACAGGCTACAGGTCAGTCAATGTCCTTGCTTTGCATGGGATGACGGTGATAATCAAGATGCTATTAAAAGATCCATTTTGTCCGAAACCTCGTAGGGGAGGCTACGCGCTATGTCCAATTCCACAAATTTATTTGGAAAGTTATTGATAAAGCACTTCCAAAAAAAAAATCGTAGGCAAACGAATCACGAAACAATGAATTATTCTAGCATCAACCAGGTACGAGAGATCACACGCACGTGCTGTTGGGCAGGAAATTTTAAGCAATTGTTCAGGAGGGACCTTCTTTGAGTTGATGACGTTCGTTCTCGAGAACGTGGTCAAGTCTTCGACAGTGTGGTTTCAGAACACTCACTCTTATACAGGAATCTTTCGGAGCCGAAAATTCAGAATAACTTGACTCCATGGGGTTGATACGTAAAGGGGCTGCAGGTGTCAATGTGACGCCAGCTACAGCGCGACTCCAGCCGAGAATTGTTGGAACCGCTTTACTCTGTGTGTATGAGTGCCATAGAGGAGGAAACATAACCGGGGGATGGAATAAGGGAAGGGTGGCTGTGGACAGCGATTCTCGGTCAGTGTCGTCACGGTCGTCATCATGTGCAGATAAAGATGAGAGATCATTGAATGGCTTATCACCCAATCTGTCATCGTGTGTGTGGATTTAGACGGTGAAAGTTTGGTCGTGTGAGTTTTCATCTGCTCTGCTAGCACAGGGCAAGAAATGAAACAGGAAGTTGATCTTTCCACAGTATATTTGCATAAATGACTCACCAATCCTCTTTCTGCAGGACGTTTAATATTTTACGACATTGAGACATCAAATGTAAATTACAGTCAATTTGGATCTTATAGTTAAGGACAAAGAAGTCTTTAATTCCTCTAACAAAATTGATTTTCAAAAATTTGTATTAGGAAAACTTTCACTGTTTTATGTATGGCTACCTCCACATTGCAGAAGTCCCTTGCACTCTGTGACAGGATGACCGCTTTTTGTTACCTCCCAGATGGATTGACAGCGGACATGTGAACTCTTGGCGCATTTTCCCATGGCAACCAAGGTTGTTGCCGAACTCAGTGGGCCGCTTTATCTGCTGCCCAGCACTTTGCATCTGTTAGAGATGACGCTGCCAACACTTTGCATCCGTTAGAGATGACGCTGCCAACACTCTGCTCCTAGAGATGGTGAGGACGGACGACAGCAGTCAGCGGTTCAAGTGTGTCTGCCGGGAGCCGTCAGCGGTGCCAGACAAGGTGGAGAGAGGGTAGGATGTCTCCAGCTGCACCCTGTTCATAAAAGGAGCTCACCTACTTTGGTGCCTGTGTCTAGATGATCTCTTCGCAGCCTTTTGTTAAACTGTGTCTCTCTCTCTCTCTTTCTCCCGTGTGTGTGTGTGTGTGTGTGTGTGTGTGTGTGTGTGTGTGTGTGTGTGTGTGTGTGTGTGTGAGTGCGCGCGCGCGCGGTTGAGCGCAATATCAGTGTGTGTGTGTGTGTGTGTGTGTGTGTGTGTGTGTGCGCGCGCGCGCGCGCGTGTGCGTGCGTGCGTGCGTTCGTGCGTGCGTGCGTGCGCGCGCGCGTGCGTGCGTGCGTGCGTGCGTGCGTGCGTGCGCGTGCGTGCGTGCGTGCGTGCGTGCGTGCGTGCGTGTGTGTGTGTGTGTGTGTTATAGGGCAGAAGGAGGAAGAAAGAAAGAAGAACATAATGATTTGTTTTTCTGATTAAAACTTTGTCACGAGGTATCGCATTTAATTTTTGTAACAGTTTTTCGAAATACTCATTTTTCACAAATGTTACTCACATTCTGTTATCATTTCGCTAAGTTGATCTGACAGTAAAGTGGTCTCAGTGTGTGTGTGTGTGTGTGTGTGTGTGTGTGTGTGTGTGTGTGTGTGTGTGTGTGTGTGTGTGTGTGTGTGTGTGTGTGTGTGTGTGTGTGCGTGTGTGCGTGTGCGTGTGTGTGTGTGTGTGTGTGTGTGTGTGTGTGTGTGTGTGGAAACACCACATTAGTGTTCCATACACCCCGCAAAATCCACAAGGTGTAATGGACCCAGTGGTCTTGAAGTGGTGCGATCGTTTAATTACTCGGGAGGGCCAGCAGAAATTGATTAGAGGGTTGTGTCGATGCAGAAATACAAGTCTAAGCAATGTGTGATGGTTTAGAAACTTAAAAGGGATTAGCTGGTCTCTAAGATTTTCCAGAATGGGACAACAAAATACAAAATGAACCTCATCTTCTCGTGCACCTTCACTTAATGGACAAATAAGATTTCGTTCATTATGTTTTTGTAACGATAGTGATGCAGAGATCAATCGGATGTCCCAAATCGAAATCTGGTCATAAGATACTTTAAATGCCCGTCCTTTGTAATTGATATATAGGTTGGAACACAGTGAAGCAAACTGAGTTGCCTTTGCAAATCCAATCTGGTACTATTCTGAATATGAGCATTGCACAGTTGCCACCTGCACTCAATCAATCTTGTAGCGGCATACGTAAGAAAGTAGACATGTTCCCAACACACTGACTGAACCACACATATCCAAACCCAAATTCATATAGATTAACTTATATACCTTTTACCCAGTTTACTCTACCCCCTTTCATCTAAATCATAACACATTTTATATGCTTTTTAGGCAGCTTTGACTCTTGCATTTGTGTAAGCTTTAGCCAGTAATGAATGCATTTGTCTCGCCATATCATCAGTGTTTGTAATAAAACTCCAGGAAATTTAATCTTGGCAAACAAATGAACTGTTTCACAGTGTAATGCCGCATTATCAAGCCCCCACACTTCAGCACCATACTATACAATGGGCTGTACTTGAGAATCGAACACTTTAAAAAATACCTGAAAAGACTAATTTCCTAATCTAGATAACTGTTGCATTATACATAAGTCAGCACGCTTTGCCCTCCTACCAAGATCTTTACACGCCAGAGAAAAAAAAACTCAATCGCGTAGAGAAATAAATGCTCAGATATTTATATGCTTGACAATAGGCATAGTAACTCCATTAAATCTCCATTGCTCTGTAACTCCTAAATATCCACCTTTTCTAAAACACAATAATGTTGCTTTTTTTGTCATGTTTTAACGTTAACTGAAGTAAACTATATAGCAGCTCGAGAAAGACTATTAACCTGAGTTTGAAGACAATAACAGTTTCTGATAACAAAACAACATCATCTGCCAATAAAATGAATCCTTGTAAAAAGTCTTCAGTAAATGTCGCGCCATGTCTACCATTGGAGACTTCTGAGGTTAATTCATTGATAAACAAAGAAAAAAAGGGTAAGGGCTACACACTGAATGAAATCTGATATATTTCCCCCACATCTAACTTTAGCTTTCACATTGCTATACATACTCATTACGCATTTAAATTTGGGAAGTGAGCCGCCGTGATCACGACGAAGAAGACGTACAATACAGGCTCTACTAATAAGCGTTAATTGCTGCAGACTTAGTGATTTCTTCGTCTCCATATTGGACAAACTGATAACTAAGTAGGAACCATGCGGTGTGGAGCAACCCAGTTTCGGTCTGTATGTAGCCGTTTCGTGCCGATTTTCATCGGCTTCATGTTGAAAAGAGTATAAAGAAAGCTGGCCACACGTATCGCCATGTTGTCTCTTCTCTCTCTACGTAACCAGAACCGAGACCTGAAGAAAACCAGCAGTGACTTGTGTGCAAGGCTCGACGAATATGACGCCAGACTGGATGATTGTGAGGGTCGCTCCAAAAGGAGGAACCTAATTTTCTATGGTTTTACCTAGGAGTGACAAGAGTCGAGTGCAGACTGTGAAGGTTGACTTCGTGACCTGTTTACAGACAAACTGCAAACTGACCGACATCGTGGAGCTCTCGATAGGGCACATCGGTTGAACAACAGACAACCACTCTCCTTTCATTGTTCGTTGTGTGTTTTCTACAAACAAAAAAGTGAGAATTCTGCAAAGTAAACGTTAACTTCAACGGTCCAGTGTGTGTTCATAGGGGAAGACTTCTCCCGTCGTGTGAGAGACCTCAGAAAGAGACTGTCTCCACATCTTCAACGAGCCAGGCAGGACGGCAAGAGAGCTACGATGGTCTTCAACCATCTGTTGATCGACGGGAAAAAGTGTGTGTGTGTGTGTGTGTGTGTGTGTGTGTGTGTGTGTGTGTGTGTGTGTGTGTGTGTGTGTGTATGTGTGTGTGTGTGTGTGTGTGTGTGTGTGTGTGTGTGTGTGTGTCTGTGTGTGTGTGTGTGTTGTCAGTACAACACTATGTTAATCTGACAGTAAATGGTTTCAGTTAGTCAGTGTGTGTGTGTGTGTGTGTGTGTGTGTGTGTGTGAGAGAGAGAGAGAGAGAGAGGGAGGGATAGAGAGAGAAAGACAGAGAGAGAGAGAGGGAGGGAGGGAGGGAGGGAGGTAGGGAGAGAGTGAATGAGAGAGAGAGAGAAGCAAAAGTGGAAGGATGCCGACATGCCAAAGTGAGTCCTTGTGTTAGACACAGACTTTGAGTCACAAGTGATCAATAAAGCTCACAGTTTTATTTGAGCCTGCATGCAAAGATGGACATTTCTATCATCCTCAGTCAAACATCGAGTAACATCCACAATCAAGATCACAACCTCCGATACACACGGCGAGATTTTCACACAAGTGAGCATGAAAAAATGTCCCAATGGACATGTATACCTGACAGGCAGCAGTCTCACTTTACGTATTCAGTGTCTTTTTCATATTCCCATGCAGACGAAATACAATGCATGCATTCGCCATAGTCACCAACTCAACGGTACACCTGTTCTATAAAACAAAGCAACCCTCCCCCCCCCCCCCCCTACTCCCAGTCTTCCCGTAAAAAGTTTTCATGAACATGAGAGAGAGAGAGAGAGAGAGAGAGAGAGAGAGAGAGAGAGAGAGAGAGAGAGATTGTGGATAGTGATGATGATGATGATTATAAAAGTGAAGCTATCTTTATTTTTAAAAGGCAACAAATAGACAAGTGCATGTTCACTTTTCATCACACACACACACACACACACACACACACACACACACACACACACACACACACACACACACACACACACATACAGAGAGAGAGAGAAAGAGAGACAGAAAGAGTCATATCTGTCACACTGCTAAAACAAAGGTCATCGCTAACTCGTGAAACGTTTCGTCAACTTCATATTCACTCAGTGTAGTCTCTGGTCGCAAGAGACATCTGCTGCCTGTATAACCATCAGCGTTCAAGAGGGCAACAAAAAGACCCGCAGTCCATCGAAAACACACTTATGAAACTGTACATCAAAAAAGTTCCTGACATCTTACAAAAAAGCAACTGTTTGATTGATATACAACATTAATCGTGAGTCAAACCCCCAAACTGATGAAATATACTGGACTCAAGTACATAAAAGACAGTCACACTTCCGCTAGCTTATAACATTTCACAAACAATAACGTTACATTACTGTAACCACACTGGTCTCCACAAAGAAAACACTGTTTTAATGCCCTAAAGCTGTACAGATACAGAAGCCCGTTCATCTTGTTTTTTTTTCCTACTTGAACAATACAATACATATATTATGATCGTTTTCCTTCTTCCTGAATATCAATCTATGATCGTTTCTTTCACTATAGTGACAAAATGTGATCGTTCTCACTGGACTGACAAAGGAGGATCGTCCTTTTTCTCAATGTCAAAACATAATCGTCCTTTCACTTGGCAGACAATATATGATCGCTTGTTTCTATACAGGTGACAAAATACGACAGCTCTTTCCACTCGAATTAAAATATGATCGTTCTTTCTACTTTCATGACAAAATGTGTTCATTCTTTCCACCTGACTGACAAAACACAGGCATTTGTTTGACGACGTAAAAAAAAAAAATCGTTGTCTCTTCTTCAATCACAAAATATGGCCGTTTTTTTCCACATCAATTACAAAACACGATCGTTAGCTCCACTTGAATGCAAAATTTGACAGTTCTTCCCACTCGAGCGAACAAAATATGATAGTCCCTTCTACCTGAATGAACAAAATTAATGGCCCGAAACAACCGTGTTAAATTTTGAGGACCGCATTTCTTTAAGCGTTCCCTGTCTGTTGAAATATTTTACTTGTGGCGTCTGAACTTTAATCAAACATGAGAATGTCTTCGAAACTAAATGGAGTTCTATATTTGTGAAAACCAGCATGACCTACTGAAGAGTTTTCTCAAAAAAGAGTACTGACAACTGTTTTTCATGCTCGTTAAAAAATTAGTTTCAAACAACCAATAAACAGATTCTGTGCGCATGAAGATATTGCATTTTGGCTGCAGCTAGTCTTGGAACTGGAATTCTTGGACATTTCTCGATTACTTTCACTGTCTTCGGTTTCACGAGCCAGTGGGTGCCAAATGTTGGAGTAAGATAACTTATGTTTTTCCATGGGACAGATGTCAAGCAAAGAGATCGGTAAGAGAAAATGAAGAGGAAACAGAACTTTGGCCCATGGTATTTTCAAACACATGCGCTGCAATCGTTTGTAATCGGCAAGTTCGCACACACACACACACACACACACACACACACACACACACACACACACCGATTCAAGAAACCATGATCAGAAGCCAAAGAAAAGCTAAACACTCTGACATCAATATAAATGCCAGTACAGTACAATCAACATTGTGTACGTGCGATATACATCAGCTTCACGTTTTAGATATACAGGTACATAAACATCTTTTAAAAATATTGTTTACATAAACATAATATGTACAGCCACATACTGACGCACAACACACATATCACACCGATATACACTGTTTGCCATTTCAGGTTTGCGGTAGTCGGGGAATGAACCCTCCGCCATACATAAAGACACGACTGTAATGTACAGTGGAACCTGTCTGCGATGCTCTGCACTGCATACTGCCCACTGAGCAGGCTGAGAGAGAAGCCGTTTCCATGACTAGCCAAGAGTACCAAACCGTGGATCCAGCTTTCAGACCAGCAGAACCCATTGCCATCAGGACACGGTGTTATAACGTCCTGCTATACCTTTTTCTTTTATTAAATAGTGATTTTCTGCGATTGAAAGACATGAAGACCCGAGAACTCCCAGATGGCCCACTCCACCACACGGGAAACGTTCATATGTGGGCTACAATATGACAGACGACTGTTTGCTTATACGGGCCTCGGCAGGGGGGGGGGGGGAGAGAGAGAGAGAGAGAGAGAGAGAGAGAGAGAGAGAGAGAGAGAGAGAGAGAGAGAGAGAGAGAGAGAGAGAGAGAGAGAGAGAGAGAGAGAGAGAGAGAGAGAGAGAGAGAGAGAGAGAGAGAGAGAGAGAGAGAGAGAGAGAGCTAAAATTGTGTTCCGTGTGGGATAAACATCACCTTCACTTTCTTCCAATCAACAATTGTAGCGTGGACACGTCTGTCTGGCAAGCTTCAACATATAGCGAATTGATGAAATCAATGAAACGGAACAGTTCGAAGTTTGAAATAACCGATATCCACAGTCTCTCTGTCTGCAAGCAAACCAAACAGCGCGGGCACTCCTCAGATCTGACGAACAACCTCTCTTCAACGCACGTTTTCTGAAGTCCTAGATGTCTAGGGTCAGACACACTTTGAGAAGGCCTGGCGATTTCCTGTTCTATCTTGACCACATCGGATGCAATTCATGTCATCTCTCTCTCTCCTCTCTCTCTCGCTCTCTCTGTCTGTCATGACAACTAGGTAATAGAAACACTCTTCATAATGAATGGTCGAGTACTTCAGTAGTTCACTTTAGGACAGAACATGCTGGTCTTAATGTAAAGTGCTAGAGACCGAGGTTTACTGGCCATGTGCCAAAATCGCAAGAAAAGAATTGTACCTCTGGTGCCCCATGACACATGTCACATCCTTCCTTTCTCTCGTTTCCGTCTGATTGGTGTAAAGCAGATAAGGGAGGTGGTTAAGGTATATGACTGCTCTCAATGGGCAACGGTTTCAACAGTTCATATTCCCGTTGTATGCTCGTTCATTGAAAGATATACGTTCCATGGCCTAGGTCTTATTTAAAAAAAAAAAAAAAAAAAGACAGTGAGCACTTTTGTTCAAGTATCAAAATTAACGCAACTCGCGGTTCTACAGCCAATCAAAATCATGAAATTCACGTAGATGCAGGCAGGCAAGAATCCAAACACACACGAATGCACACATGATTTTCGGCACGCACACAATATTTTAGAATGTGCGCAGAATTGTAAGAACCGTACTGAATTTTCTGGGCTGAAGCAAATCAGTTTGAAATGCCCTCTCCATTTTCCTCCACCTCGTCAGTCTCTTCCATCGTCACACTCTCCAATGGTGTCACTAGTTCAATAATAGCTATTGAAGAAACAACCACAGCAAAACGTACTCAAGTGGAACTTTCAAAGCTTCATGCCTACATGAAAGAAAAAAAAACGAATTCAGCGGGGAAGCACTTTGATTCACAGATAGACATTTGTTCGTATAGAGTAGAAATATTTTGCAAATCTTGATGACCAAGGAGAGGCACAAAACATGGATTCTCGTTGGCTCGTTGTGGCGATGACAGTGTATTTAAAGCTTACACGGAAGGACATGCTATAGCCGTAAGTACAACTCACGTGCTGAATCGAACTTTTAACATGTCAAAATGTCGGAACTCCATCAGACATCTTCTGACCAAATACAAGCATGTTAATTGTAAGCACTGTTTTGATTAATTCAACTGATCTTCAGAAAAGAAAGGATGCGCGCACACACACACACACACACACACACACACACACACACACACATCTACAACACCCTCTGGAAGGAATGGAGGGATGAGTCTGAAAGGAGGGAATACAAAGCAACACAAAGTGTGACAGTTTGATGTCGTCACTTATTGTCAACCCCCACACACAAGGGCTTCCCACCCCTTCTGTCTACTCTCTCTAAGTGTTCTAATTTGTTGGCTAATCCTCTAAAAATGCAGTCGAAGACTTTGTCGTGAAAAGGGGTAAAGTCAAACCAAATCTACCAAAGTCACACGGTCAGAAAAACCGATCAAGTCAGGATACAGTAGGAGAACTGAAGCAGAGAGAGAACTGAGAGAGAGAGAGAGAGAGAGAGAGAGAGAGAGAGAGAGAGAGAGAGAGAGAGAGAGCACCAGCTGGGCTTTATGCTAATCAAAGAGTGCAGCGGGTTGAAAAGCCCAACATATAGCACCTGCCGTCTCTGACAGCGAGGGACGTCATATTCAGGTCAAAGTTCAAGAGACATGAAATGGAAGGAGTTATTGAGAAGGAATGACGGGAGAAACGGGGTGGGGTGTGTTGGTAGGGAAAGAAGACAATTCTCCTAATGAAGCCAGCAAGCTAATCTTCAGAAATCTTTGTATCGTCGCATAATATACAAAACAACGCTTTCATTTGTGATCGTAAAATATTGTGAAGGTGGAGAAGAAGAAAGCTTAAGAAAAAGACGAAACGACGACTATGACGCGCAGAAGAAGAATAAGGTGAGAGGGGAGGGAGGAACAAAACGAAATGAGAAAGACAGTAGGAAGAATGACGAACTAACTGAAACCAGAAACGTTCATAGTAGTAAACTAACCTCCACCCCCACTTCTCTTCAAGTTCTCAGGTCGGTTAAATATTCCAGGTAAAGCGGATTTTTCGCCATCAGTGTGTATCTAAACACAGTGATTTCAAACTTGGAAGTGGCAGTCTCTTGTCCTGACTACCTCGATCTGCAACGCTACAAGTCTGTCCACAAGCCGTCCAAGTTGTCCTGTTGTGTTAGTGTCACTTAACCTGACCATGAACACGTAGCAGACCATGTCTATGAACCTGAAATGGTCAATGACTACCGGGATGGTCAGTGCCACCTGTCAGACACACACACACACACACACACACACAGAGAGAGAGAGAGAGAGAGAGAGAGAGAGAGAGAGAGAGAGAGAGAGTTTTACATTACAATCTTGTCTAACAGGTCACATATCCACCAGTCTGACTCCGAGCAAAAAAACTACAATATTGTCCGATAGCCGGAATGTTATTCCCGTTGGGCTATGAGCCATAAAAGGAACCATACTTTCCATGGTCATATGTCGAAGTAAACACGCTTTGAACACAGCTATGTTTAATCATTTGTCGCAACAATTCTAAGTCCACACTTGCTATGCTATCACTTGGTCAAAGCCTGCTTGGGAATCTAGTGGAGAGGAGATCACACTCCTCGTGTCAATTAGTTCACCATCTCACACTAAGCACACGGGTCAACACTGAACGACCAAACAATGAAACATAATACTGTAATCTGACACTGAATAAAGATGAAAGCAAGCATACCCACATCGACTTAAAAAAGTAAAACACATGGACAAACGGCAACGTCTTCTTTGGCATGTTGTGAATGCCGTCACATACACACTAAATTGTATTGTCACACACACACACACACACACACACACACACACACACACACACACACACACATACAGCGTGCATGCATGTATACACATTAACACCTTACACTTGCACACATACATACTTGTGTGAAGAGTATTGCAACATACAGTATCACCTGCATTGGTTTCTCTAATGGTGGTGCTAATACAGACTAAAGGCACTCACATGGCGGATCATGCAATGAGGAACTGACATAATGGTTTACTATCCCATCTTTCGACAACGGTTGCACGATTCACGTCAGCCGTCAATGACCACAGCACAGCTGTGGTCTGTTCTGACTGATGCTCTCCAACATCATTCGCTTTTTTTTTCTTCCCTATGCCGGCTAGCCAGCCTGTCTGTGCTGCCTGATGCTCTCCAACATCATTCGCTTTTTTCTTCCCTATGCCGGCTAGCCAGCCTGTCTGTGCTGCCTGATGCTCTCCAACATCATTCGCTTTTTTCTTCCCTATGCTGGCTAGCCAGCCTGTCTGTGCTGCCTGATGCTCTCCAACATCATTCGCTTTTTTTTTCCCCCTATGCTGGCTAGCCAGCCTGTCTGTTCTGCCTGATGTTCTCCAACATCATTCGCTTTTTTCTTCCCTATGCTGGCTATCCAGCCTTTGTTTTCTACAGAGCGATCACGTCAGTGCACGCAACGGCTCATAATCACAACGTATTGAAAAACCAGAAAACAATTTCACACAGCTGGAACAATATTTAAATGATTTGATTTGAAAATAAAAGACAGCAGCCCAGTTTTGCTTAATTTTCCATCGAAAGTAATGAGCAGTGATTGTGGCTGAAAATGACGTCATACAACACCGACTGATTGGTCATCTTCGTCTTCCTCCCTATTCAACTTCGCCTTCTTTAAGCTCGGGGTTTGAGTGCAGGGTTGAATGTCACCGTCACCTTGATTATTGCGGTCTTTTCTGCATTATTCACATCAGACTTCATATCCTCAATTTCTGCTTAAAAAAATGTTTTGTACTGTATGGGGGATACGATTGATTGGTTTACTTATTTACTTACAGTTCCTTATATTTGTGACAATTGTCACAGAGCACCGTTCATTTTGGGTCCCCTTTCCACGACTGAATTACGTTTTCTGCTAGTTTTTTCATGAGTCTTTCCTCAATAATGCCCCAGTCTGATTCATTCATGTCTACATACTACGTTCTCTGTTCTTTCTTTCGAATCTTTGTTCTTTGCCTTTCTCCCATTTTCTCATTCTTTGCTAACATTGTGTTGAACTCATTTCTGCGATTTTCAGAGTACTTAACGTGAACATTTTCAAGTTTTCCGGAGATGTGACTGGATATCTAACGTCACTGGTTATTGGACATGAACTAGGCAACTTTTTTTCCCCTTCAGTGCAGTGTATTACTTTACTCTTCGACCACATGTTGATCCGTCACACAGCAAGTCGCAAAACAAAGCAAAAGAGCTCAAGTTTAAAACACTTGATCAAGTGGTTTAAGCCCAAGCCTGGCGTTTTCTTTAAGAGTCCTCGGGTTGTTCTGAAGGGAAGCCCCTTCATGCTGTCTCCACTGCACAGAACTTGATCAGAACGTAATGTACACTGCGAACAAGTCCTCTACGTGCGGACACACACATACAGCAGCAACAAACACAACAGGAACAAGTCAAGGACAGTGAAGCTATGGAGGTCCCTCCTGCCCCTGTCACAGCAGGCCCAGAGGTGTTGGTGGGGGAGCGTGCGGTGACGGACCCTGCAGCGCTGACCGTCGTGTCCATGGTCAGGTCGGTGGGCAGCGAGGTGTTGACGCTCTGAGTTCTGAAGGCCACTCCGTCACTGTCTCTTCCACTATCGCTGATGTTCCCCACCCGAGTCCTTCCCCTGCTGGGAGTGTACTCCGCCTGGGTCCCATTCCATTGTCACGTCTGGAGGCAGAGTCTGTGACGTCTTTGGTTGAAGCACTGGGGGTGGGGGCACCAGAGGAAATCCCTAGCTCCCCCTCCTCACTCACCCCTTTCCCGCTGCCCACACTCACACCACCACCGTCCCCCACGCTCCTCACTGTTCCCAAACTTATCGATGACGTCTAGGTCAATGCTGACGTCACCAGTACGATTAAATGTGACGTCACTGGGCTGAGACTTGTTTGACGACAGTGTTGGGGTTCTGGACGCACTCCCATTGAGGTAACTGGTATCAGCGGCATCATCAGTCCTTGACCTGGATGGCGTCACGCTGCGGTTCCCATGCTGTTTATTTTCGTTGTCGGGACTCTGTGCGCCAGCTGCCGGAACCAAACCAAAGTACATGAAAACATGAAAGCCTCGTGTCTGAAATCAACAGAAATGTATTAGCAACATCCGTACAAGAAGAGCAGCAGAAACGGCATGACACTTTATGCCAGATATGTCATGAAGCACGACTCCAGAGTGCCCATGCTATTAACTCGTTGTAAACTTCACGTGTTCTCGATAGTAAACAGAGGTATTAAACCGCTAAAACGAAAGGGACAAACAAAGAATATATATATATATATATATATATATATATATATATATATATATATATAGTGTTTTTACACCCAGCAAGTCTTCCAAAGGCAACATACATATGACAAACAAAAACATGCAAATAGTAATAAGAAAAAAAATGAAAAAGAAAACAAAACAAAGAGAATAAAAGTAAATCACAGAAGTGGCTTAGCTTAGTTAAAATGTCTTCTTGTCGCTGATGAATAATACGTGTGATAGGTTATATCCTCTTAGGCTGATGACTGGGAGTTATGAAAGAAAATGTTAAAAAGTACGATTATTGAGGATTTCAAAATAAATAACAACCAGAATAAATTGTGAGATGTTAAAAAACAGATGAGCAGGAAACGTTATAATTCGAAAGCACTGACAGGTTGCTGCGGCATTATCATAATAAAATCGCGTGCGTGCGTGCGTGCGTGCGTGCGTGCGTGTGTGCGTGCGTGCGTGTGTGTGTGTGTGTGTGTGTGTGTGTGTGTGTGTGTGTGTGTGTGTGTGTGTGTGTGTGTGTGTGTGTGCGCGTGTGTGTGCGTGTGTGTGAGTGGTTTTCGTCGTCTTTTGGTGTTGCTATAATGTTCATCATACACTTTTCTCTCATTTTACAGGTGTATAAAAAACCATTAGATGGTTGGAATGAATACAGTAAGAAATGCAAACTAGAAATCTGCTTCTAAAAGAAAAGTTTAAAGGTATTTCATCGTCGTAAACGCAACCGTAATTTTAAGCATGGCATCGCTATTCTAGCAGTTGTTTCTACATAAAAGTATCTTGGCATTGTATTCTAAATGACAAGATCTTTGTTAGTTTCAAAGCTTAGAAATAAACAAACAGTCACGCACGAAGCTTCAAACGGAAAGGAAGAAAATTCTACCAAATGATGTCACGTTCAATATAACACACATTTTTTCTTCCATTCACATGGCTAAGACATATGTGGCTGTAAAACTGCACCGTTCTACACAAGTTATGGATAAAGTTTTCAGCATGTGTTTCATTTAAAATGCAGTTCTTTATCACAAATAATCGACGGAGAAACTGGTAATTAGCCAAGTTCAACGCTTATAACATGTTTAACATTAAGATTCTGGACTAATTTAATCACACCCGTAGGAACATTTTCCCGCAAACTGATGAATTAGTTCAAACTTTACGTACACATCTCCACGATTAAATCATTAAAAAATATGAAAAATATTCTCTGATTAGAACTGATTATGTTGGAGAGGCCAAGGTATTTTTAAAGAAAATACTTTCTGAGAAGAAATTTCTCTGACAGCCTCAAAGTAAACCATTTCAGCAATGTAACGAACCTTCAGTAATGCAAAGAGCCTTTCGAAGAATGTGAACAGTGTCCTGTTTAACCCACATTTCCAATATGTTTCTGGTGGGAGAAAAGTACAGAAATGTTTCTTCAAATGTCTACATGCATTCCCTTTGTACATATCGATGCAGTAGTCATAGACTGCAAATCGAAGGGAGCTGAAAAGATGGCACTCTTGGAGAGGGCAGAGACTGTTGAGAATGACTGTAAGAGAATGTCAAATACAGATGAATAGTGTATCAAAAATATAATACCTTATAAAAGATTTCCTTAACAATTATTCATAGAAATAAAATATCTGGCTTCAATTTTGAACATATTTCACAGTCTCCAAAAAAAGAAACAGATCTTCTCAATCTAGCTATACTTATCAAACACTGAAAGTGCAATCTAGTTGCAAAGTGAAGCGACTGCAGGCGAAAATCTACACAAACGTTAATAGTATTTAAGGGACTCCGCCAAATAACCTAGACAAGCGCATATACAACAAGACAAAACACGACCCGTTTCGACCTCTTAGGTTCTCTTCAGGCAAGATACACAACACTCAGGACAACGAAAATGATCGAGTAATCACTTATCTTCATCAATTTCGGCGCAAACTGGGCGCTGAATTTTCGTGGTTTGTCTTGTGATACGTTTGCCTACATTATTCGGCGGAGTCCTCAAAATACTGAAAGTGCAGTGGAAACATATACGCGTTTTCAACGTTGATGTCTTTTGTTTGAAGTGTTAACTTCTCTCTATTCTGTGTTTCGAGGCAATCTTTACAGCACTGTTTCCACCATGCCCCAAACAGACACTGAAGGTTACTGTATCTGGAATCGTGAAACTCTTGTATAGTGAGAGGAGGGAACCGTGTGTATGGGTGGACAAGCTAGTGTTGTGAGTTGATGCCAAATGGCGCACAGTCCTCTGTCTTGACGCGAGATGAGATTCACGCACGGCGCGTTCAAAGGGCCATAACTCTTACACGACTGATGTGTGCAGGCTCTGAAATGCACGGCGACTCATGTGGGTCGGTAATGAAGAGTGTCGGCGAGGTGCTCTGGGACGCGCATATCTGGATAGGTCAGCTACATACAACTGCATAGCTTACCATGGAGGCGTACGCAATGTTGAGACTCGGGCATAAAAACCTGTGTTCGACTTTTATATGAAACCTAGATTTTGTGCTGCAGTGTTTGTTTTGGTGAAATGACGCATGAGCAGGAACAGGTACCAGGTGGTATTGGTGAGGTTGTTCTGCTGCGTTTAGAACGCGTAAACGCAGGTCTTTCAGGTTTTTATTACATCTGAAAGCATTAAAGAGCTTTTTCAGGAAGACAGGTGTTTTGTTTTCTATTCCTGCACCTTCTGGATTTGACGGTTTGTGCAGATGGGGTGTGTATGTGCATACCGGAGATGGGTCTGTCTCTTCGTGTAATTTAAGTGGCTGTGTTTACAGGGCACAGCTCCTGGACTCAACTGTGGTGTGGTTGTCAACTTCATTGATGACGATACGAAGTTTGCCATGCTTGGTGAAGAAATCCGACGGTCGGCTGGCTCCCCCCCCCCCCCCCCCCCCCCCTCAAACACAGACCCAATCGTCGTCGCTGCAGCAGAAGACGCGGGAGAATGGAGAGATTCGGGAATGTCATGCTGTGCGTTATGCATGGGTAAAGAAAGGCATCGTCCAGAAAGACAATGACCAACTATGAGTGTGAGGTGAAGGAGTTGTAGAAGACAGATGTTGAGAGTTGACCTGACTGGGGAAAAGGAAATGTCCTGAAAGGTGACCGAGATTCTGTTGGTGAATGTAAAAGAAGCGTGGCTGTTCTGCAGAAAGCTGTATTCAGCAAGGGCGTGGCTCTCAATCACTCATCAATACACATGTTGTACAACCCTGGGCTATAGCCTGCAGGATGCCAGATGTCACATGAACAGGCAAGTGTGGGGACCGTCCCATTTAGTTCCCATGGTGATGATGATACTGATGTGAGAGAACATGTGTTCGAAAACGTTGAGACCGAGAACTGAATCTGCCAGCCCGCAATGTGGCTGTTTGGTGGTCACTGGTTAAAAAAAAAAAAAGGTGAGGGTCTTCAGTCCATCAGCGCGTGGGTTTAATGAGTAAAGAAAGAAAACGTGTCATCTGAAGAGAAGGTTGGAAGGCAGGGTTTGTGCTGAACAAGGCAATGATGTTGTGTGTTAGTGGTGCTCCTCGTGGTGTGTGAGCAGGCTTTGGGCAATGCGTAGAAAGGGGAAGCCGCTGCACTGTGAGATCTGTTCTGTGTAGGGGCAACATACACAGGCAATAGCTCTGCCGAGTTTCAGTGCTTTAGGAGGCAAGTTGAATTTGGGCGCTTCGTGTCCTTCATTATCAGAAGTAGTTTTTTGTCATAATTTATACAATGTATTTCAGTTTCTTTTTTTCCACTCCAAAACCCGCACCCCCACACACTTGCACACACACCCCCACGTACACATTCGCTAAAACTACATATTATATATTGCTGAACTAATTCCTAACATATTCTGTTCACTTATTTATTTTCTTCTTCATATACATTCTTTTTTCATTCTTCTTCATATACATGTTGATTTTTATCCACTTATTCAGTTACTTACCAAATTTCTTAATTGTTCCCGTTTTATTTCTTTTCTTTGAAAATTGTTTATTTTTGCTCCATTCTTTCTTCCCTCACTGATGGGATGTCTCGTACTGCTGAACTACATGTTCTTTCAGAACGGCCAGTTCCCAGACAGCAAGGTCGACATACCTTGAGGAGAGCGTCGATCACATGGTCGGTCCGGTTGAGGGACCGTCAGGTGGAGAATGGCGGGGAGGACCGGTCCCCCCTGCTGACCTTGCCCTGACCTGAACACTGTAGTGCTGGCCCGAGGTCAGCTGGCCCAGCC
This sequence comes from Conus betulinus, assembly GCA_016801955.1. NCBI lineage: Eukaryota > Metazoa > Mollusca > Gastropoda > Neogastropoda > Conidae > Conus > Conus betulinus. The sequence continues at coordinate 1,317,449 of JADBJO010000037.1, read as the reverse complement.
CCACCTCACTCACGTTCTGCACGTGCAACACCCGTTACATCGCATGAGTGGTTTCTTCAGTCTATGTCTTTTCACGAGAGAGAGAGAGAGAGAGAGAGAGTGAGAGTGGTGTGTGTGTGTGTGTGTGTGTGTGTGTGTGTGTGTGTGTGTGAGAGAGAGAGAGAGAGAGAGAGAGAGAGAGAGAGAGAGAGAGAGAGAGAGAGAGAGAGAGAGCGTTACAATCTGTCATGCACTCTCAGATCCGTGTTCCAATGTAAACGTTGCAACATTTCTATCATAGCTCAGTAGTCTCCCCTCATACATCTCAATTTCTGTCTACCCTCATACAGCTCAATTTCTGCCTGCCCTCATACAGCTCAGTTTCTGCCTCCCCTCATACAGCTCAATTTCTGCCTGCCCTCATACAGCTCAATTTCTGCCTGCCCTCATACAGCTCAGTTTCTGCCTCCCCTCATACAGCTCAATTTCTGCCTCCCCTCATACAGCTCAGTTTCTGCCTGCCCTCATACAGCTCAGTTTCTGCCTGCCCTCATACAGCTCAATTTCTGCCTCCCCTCATACAGCTCAATTTCTGCCTGCCCTCATACAGCTCAGTTTCTGCCTGCCCCCTCATACAGCTAAGTTTCTGCCTGCCCTCATACAGCTCAGTTTCTGCCTGCCCTAATACCTTTGCAAATACTCAATTGACTTGCAGTTCACATTCTATCACTGACCATTGGCGTTGCAACAGCCAGTGAAGCTTTGCCAGCAACTATGAAGTTTGAAGCATACACTTACACTAATTCAACTTTTGTCTCTGTCCCATCAATTCTGAAACATTCAGTTCTGTAACAAGTCAATGTCCATGTTCATTCACACTGAAACAGTAACCACAGTCTGCTGAACGTGATGTTCTGATACAAGGCCCGAGTTAAGCCCTATGTATGCCTGTTTTTCCTTCATTACATTGTTACTTTGTGTCCTCAAAGGCCTCAAAAGTACCTCACATATGAATATTGATCCTGTCAAATCTGACGGACGTCCACAACGCCGAACTGATCTTACCAGGCACTCTGACAAACAAAGCAACATCGCTCTGCTCCTAAACGTTAAGTCCATTGCAGGGTACTACCGCATTATATCTACGGACGGTAACTCTTAGAACTTACCGCAGGTACTGACATCTCCTGTGGGTCGGAGGTGTAGATGATGGTTGAGGTGGTGAACACCCCCGCCGTCGTTTCACCCCACATGACGTCGTAACTCTCTACGTCATCGGCCCCGGATGACGGCGGCTCCCATCTGATGACAGTTACGCAGCGTGAGGTCTCGCTGTGTAAGCCCTTCACCTGCTCCGGGGGCTCTGGGAAGAAGATGGGAAACGGAACGACGCTGTCAACTACTAAGCAAAGTATTTAGCTCTATGGGTGAGTAAAGAAATAATCACAAAACCACACACAATACATCTCTCTCTCTCTCTCTCTCTCTCAGAATTGATTAATTTCAAAGCTGATGTCTGAACACATGGTTCGAATCTTATCCCTGGAGGGCTCAGTAACCCTAAAAGTCTCCTGGCTGGTTCAGATGCCTGCTGAAAAGGTGCCAGCCGATATTATTGACTCATCACATTATGTAATGAGTTCCACGTGTAGTGTGCACGATCTCTTGAAACTACTTTAGTACTGCTCACCTCACCATAGAAACGCCAAAGTAATCAACACGCCATTAAAATATATTCATACATTTCTGTCCCAGGCATGTCTTGTTGTAACATTCGAGCGTTTGTATTCTGCTTTGCCTGGCTGTCCAAATGCTCTTCCATCACTGATGTGTATTCGGTGTTCAAACAATGATGCTTCCATTTATGCATCAAATAACTGACTAGCGTGCTTGTTATATGTCTGCCGCTAGCAAGTTTACATCACAGAAATGAAAGTGAAACAAAACCCAAACAATGTCAACCATTAGCTAGGGCAAATCGGAAAATGACACCGTCATCAAAATTACAACCCTGAACAGAAACACAGTATTCCAACCTGCTGTGTGACAGATGGGTGGCTCCCCCTGCCGGACTTCAGCCTGGTGACAAGGGGGCGTGACGAAGTTGGTGACAGTAGCGGCCCCTGTGCGGCCCCGTTTGTTGACTGGGTGGACCCGCACCGCGTACTCGCACTCCGGCTGTAAGTTGTACAGAAGGAAGCGCCGGTCCTGCACGCAGTAGCAGTAACGCCCTTACAGATTTGTGCACGACAAAGTATCCATCTTTGACATTTTACTGAGAAAACGTCCGGGGATTGATGTAGGTTGAAAGCAGTTGAAGTTCTCTCTCATGCGGAATGTACACCAGACTGCCTCCATTTTAATCCAGACAGCCTGTGGAGTCGGCTAAGCTGTAAACGGCAGAACTAAGCAATCCCATTCAGGGAACACTAAATCTGATGAATGGACATCCAAACACATGGTGTACCTAAGCTCTCAATGGATAAAGCTTCATTTTGTTGAAGTCTTTAGCCGTGTCCCATGGCTATCTCCCATTAACTTATACCCACCACCATGGCGAGAAGGTCCAGTGGACAACGCACTCTCTCTAGGAGCCAGAGAGAATGAGTGTGGCAAGACAGCCCGGTGAACAACACCCGTCCAGGAAGCCAGACAGTCAATATGGCAAGACAGCCCGCTGAATACCACTCGTATAGGAAGACAGACAGTCAGTATGGCAAGACAGCCCGGTGAATACCACCCGTCCAGGACGACAGACAGTCAATATGGCAAGACAGCCCGCTGAATACCACTCGTATAGGAAGACAGACAGTCAGTATGGCAAGACAGTCCGGTGAATACCACCCGTCCAGGAAGCCAGACAGTCAATATGGCAAGACAGCCCGCTGAATACCACTCGTATAGGAAGACAGACAGTCAGTATGGCAAGACAGTCCGGTGAACACCACTCGTCCAGGAAGCCAGACAGTCAGTATGGCAAGACAGCCCGGTAAATACCACGCGTCCAGGAAGCCAGACAGCCAATATGGCAAGACAGCCCGGTGAACACCACTCGTCCAGGAAGCCAGACAGCCAATATGGCAAGACAGCCCGGTGAACACCACTCGTCCAGGAAGCCAGACAGCCAATATGGCAAGACAGCCTGGTAAATACCACGCATCCAGGAAGCCAGACAGCCAATATGGCAAGACAGCCCGGTGAACACCACTCATCCAGGAAGCCAGCCAGTCAGTATGGCAAGACAGCCCGGTAAATACCACCCGTCTAGGAAGCCAGACAGCCAGTGTGGCAAGACAGCTCAGCGAATACCACCCGTCCCAGCAGGCCAAAGAATCACAGGTTCATGGCTGAAGTCTGCCACATAACGTGCTTTTCACACCCCACCTCCGCTCCAACTTATGGGATGGTCAGGAAGCTAGACTTTCGGATCTGACGATGAACCGAGGTCCCGCGTGCAGAAGGCATAATCTCGTACAACTAGCAAGTTGTTTTGGGCAAAGACCTGTAGAAAACCTCACGCTGAGAAGTGAAGAACGACAAAGGTGGGCGGACAATATAAGCAGATGAACTACGGATGGCACTGTTCTATGGCGACGGCCTCTGCCCGGGGAGAGCTGCCTGTGTTTCGTACAGGGTCATCTAAGGGACAGTGAAGAAATGCAATATAAAGTACTATTTAATTAAATTGATGAGACATACACATGGATTGACAAACTACAAGCAAATCAATGAGAGAGAGAGAGAGAGAGAGAGAGAGAGAGAGAGAGAGAGAGAGAGAGACTTCTCGGCGACCATACAGGTAGCCAAAGGACGGACGGCGAAAAGCAGACGACAGCGTCACCGCCAGGCCCACACAGAGGCTGTACTCACGTGACTGGTGGCGGAGGTCTCTAATCTGCGGTGCAGCTTTCTGTGATCGCTCCGGGCACAGGTCTCCGCCCGCCAGTAAATCAGGTACTTGCGGGCACTCGTGTCTGGGGAACCAAGTCAGACAAACACTATGACAAAGGACTGGTCACACATTATTCATGGTACATTCTTAGCTAGCTCTGGCCATGTTTCATCATGCACAGTGGATGATTGTCATCATGCATTTGCATGTGTTTTTTTCTCTGTTGAGCAGATTGAGGATATAATCAGCATGCTGTGTGCTGTCATGGATCTTTGTTGCCTTTTACAGTATATCCATTCCATCGTGTTTTTTTTTTCAGGTATGTTTTTCACATACGTTGGCAGTATTATAAAAGGAAACAGTCATGAAAATTAAGCTCCAGCCATGCAATTTGTTACGAACTTCAAATGATCACGAGCCACCTTTTGTAAAATCAATCCAACAACCAAAGACTGTCTCGATCACGAATGTTTTGCACGTACGTTGCAGTGACTTTTACCAGTCGGCTGTTTCGTGGATCTAGTGACTGAAGAGTCTATCTCAATGTTTCCTTGATTTAAAGATGAATATTTCTTTTTAATTTTTTACGCATGGAGACTGGGGTGGGGGAGTAGGTGGAGGTGGTGGTGTTTTGGTGAGGGGGGATACTCAGGAACACCCCTCACTTTCTTCTGACGGAAAACATCACGCTGATTTTCATTATAATTCAAACTGAAGTCCTTTCCATCAAACGTGTTCACATGGTTTTGTTTTCCTTCCCATTATTCATTTGTCTTCATTGTGCATTTTTTTTCCTTGACCTGCCCCCCCCAAAAAGGACCAACAGGTCGAGGTAGGTCGAGGTTTGTTACTGTACTGTTTGTTGTGTTCTTCCGGCGGCGGCTCGGTATTTCTACACTGACCTTCAAGCTGAATGATAGCGTCATATAAATTTGACTGACCTCAATGTACACAAACTGATGCTACATGTCCTGCTTTCATTCATTACTGGGCATTGCACAAACAAATATTGCTATCCTATCATATTAAAGAGGACCCACTACAAATGGCCCAGTGAATATTTCAATAATGCTTTCCTTTTTCGCTGGGTACATTTTTTCCTGGGGTATCACAAGAAACATGTGTGGAGAGCTTCTCTTTAAAACACCATGAAAGATTTACGGTTTCAAACAGTATCATGCTGTGTGCTATGGCTTTAAATCTTATCTATGCAAATGTGTACGCATTTGGGAATGGTGTGAATCAACTTGCTTCTTCAGGTACAGTGTAATTTGATTTGCTACACTTTCAAATAACCCTTAAGATCGCCATCTACAGACTCATGGACACACATTTCCACTGTTGTTCCAAGAACCTTCTACCACTCTGCTGTCAACGTTCACAATGGCAACGTGTTTACTTTAGAATCATGAGCAATAAATCATTTCTTTCTCTTTTTCTTTTTTTTATTTAATCATTTCTTTTTGCATGGATAGTGCTGGAAACTGATTGCGACCGTCCGTTCCAGATTACAAATTTTCTCTCCTGATCGAAATCGCATTTCGCGATGGATGAATTTTGAGAGAGAGAGAGAGAGAGAGAGAGAGAGAGAGAGAGAGAGAGAGAGAGAGAGAGAGAGTGTGTGTGTGTGTGTGTGTGTGTGTGTGTGTGTGTGTGTGTGTGTGTGTGTGTGTGTGTGAGTGAGTGTACGCGCGTGCGCGTGTATGTGTGTGTAAGAAAAAGAAAAACAGACAGAGAGAGAGAGAGAGAGAGGGAGAGAAACCAAGAGACGAATGAAAAATATATGACGTGTGAACACAAAACTGTCAAATATTCGGTACATCGACTTGAAATTGATGTGACATACTTGTAGCTAATAAAACTAGTTTGAATTGCTATTTCACACCTTCGCCTATCAGTAGTCTTTATACCTCTACCCCAACCACAAAGGTTATTGTTATCACCGCTGCTTTACGATGCAAATATTGCACATCATCTACTACTATCACACTGTACTGGAACCAGCTTGTTGCTTCTTGTTGTTTATACTATAACAGCAACTTCGACTACAGCAGACTGTGTGCACGGATGACCTGTAGAGCCAGTGGAATGTCTTCTATGGGGTGCACTTCATAGTCACTACTAGTGTTAGAGTCGTTGCTGTTTACACTACAAATATTATTCTGCTTTGTTCTGATCACTAAAGGAATCGCGATCATATCGTTTTGCTGACGATTCTTTACCAGTACCACAGTAACAGGAAATCTTAAATAGGGTAGGGAACACTGAACAGTAAATACCAAACAAGTAGGGTCACTCTTGCACCCATGATGAAATAAATACACGCCCATAACTCCAAACGAATGCTGCTTGCGACACCGAATCGCCTAGCAGATATGACAGCACAGAGCACACAGAATAGACAAGGAAACATCCCCTGGTATCACAGTAACTTCAACAACAGCGACTTTCTTTTCCTGTCACATTTGTCACGTTTACGGGTGTGGCTATGGATGCGGCATCTGTTACAGAGTCCGGCAAATGTTGGCGTGTACACTGGACTGGTGGTGATTCCGTACAGAATGACGACGGTCTAAACACAGACGGGCACTGATTTCTCTCCCTTCTGTTCTTCAATATGAACGGGGCTGACATGGCTGAAGTCCTCCGAGCTGTGATCATATCAAACTAAGTTTTCTCTCTCTAGTTTTACGAGCTGCTCCATACTGACTGCACCGCCCTTAGGCCTGGTTTCTGGCCTGGTTCCAGTGCGCTCTTCCCGTGCGTGAAAAACGGTAGGGAAAGTCATGACACTGATGACAGCGACACACAGGTCTATCCGCTGAAGTGACCGGCACGGTGTTGATCGCTTCATGCTCCGGTTAGAATAAACTCGTAATCCGTAGCCGTTGCAGCAGCCGTGTTCGGACACTTAAAAAATCATGTCGTCTTCGTTTCTACTTCAGCGACGTATCCACAACCATAAAGGGACAAATGACATCGCGCCTACTACTACTTCTGGCACTACCACAACAACATACTGACTGCTTCCATAACGACTCTACCAGTTACACAGTCCCAGTCTGAGAACTGACCCTACCAGTTATACAGACCCAGTTTGAGAATTCGTACAAAGGAAGTCTTCGGGATAGCTATCAATATGGTTCACAGCAGCTTTGTATAAAGCTGTTCTCCACCTGCGAATTAAGACGGGTGGTACTGCTGTTTGTACTACGTTATAATGACTTCTGCAGATGTACAGACCTGGTTTAAGAGTCCAGGAGAGCGAGGCTTTCAGGATGGTGTCGTGGTAGAACGTCTGGTTCACGCTGACACTCTGTATGATGCTGTTGTCTGCGTCTCCTTCTTCTCCACTCCCTCCTCCTGCTCCGTTATCCTCTGCTGAAAAAAAAAACCCAGAATACTCAGCGCCGATAACACTGCCGTTTTGTGTGTGTGTGTGTGTGTGTGTGTGTGTGTGTGTGTGTGTGTGTGTGTGTGTGTGTGTGTGTGTGTGTGGTTTTGTGCACGGGCATGCTGTTGGTGCCGGTGATGCTGAGGAAGGTAGAAGAGAGGTAGAAGTGCAGGCCAAGAAGTACACTAAACACTGGTCTATAAAACAGAAATTAAAACAAAGCTTTCTTCTCTAAAACCCAAAAAATGATAGTAACAACTGCAAAATGCATCACTTCTTTATTGTTTACTGCACAGGTGATGTACAGGACCACATCAACAAGAGGAGGCTCAGATAAAGCACACCCCCAACACAAAAGCACAGCAGCCAACGAAAGACGTGGTCATCAAAGGTGTCGGGAGAGCTCTCCACAACATGGTCAGTGAAACTGACACCCTTGTACAATGTTTGTGAGCTCAGGGTGTCGCTACTGTTACCATTTTCTCTGGTATTATTTGATATTTTTAACCAGCCTACTGTTACCATTTTCTCTGGTATTGTTTGATGTTTCAACCAGCCTACTGTTACCATTTTCTCTGGTATTATTTGATATTTTCAACCAGCCTACTGTTACAATTTTCTCTGGTATTATTTGATATTTTTAAACCAGCCTACTGTTACCATTTTCTCTGGTATTATTTGATGCTTTCAACCAGCCTACTGTTACCATTTTCTCTGGTATTATTTGATATTTTCAACCAGCGTACTGTTACCATTTTCTCTGGTATTATTTGATATTTTCAACCAGCGTACTGTTACAATTTTCTCTGGTATTATTTGATATTTTTAACCAGCCTACTGTTACCATTTTCTCTGGTATTATTTGATATTTTCAACCAGCCTACTGTTACCATTTTCTCTGGTATTATTTGATATTTTCAACCAGCCTACTGTTACCATTTCCTCTGGTATTATTTGATATTTTCAACCAGCCTACTGTTACCATTTTCTCTGGTATTATTTGATATTTTCTATCAAACTATAAGAGAGAAAGGATTGGATATGGGATAAAACAACACAGAGAGATGGAGAAGCTGAGAGAAAAAGTAGGACAGAAGAAGAAAAGAAGAAAAGAAAAGGGAAAGACAGAGAATGAGAACAAGAGTAAACAGAGTAAAGAAAGATAATGGACAGTAGCAGTTCAACAGTTTTTGATCATCTGGCATTAAATGAACTATGTCTGAAAACCTAATTATGCAACGAGAGAATAATGAACAGTAGTTAACTGATTTGGGCATCTGCTGTTTTCAAGGGGTACAGAAACATCAATCGGTGAAGAAATGTGTACACGTAATGTTACGGATGGTGTGGCGCTGTGTGTATTACTGTCTGACTCTCACTGGATGCGTGTATCGATTATTTCCTACACATACTCACACCTACGAACATGGGCAGCCAGGCAACACACACAACTAAGTTTCTTTTCTTTTATATGCTGTGTGAACCATCAAGACGTTATAAACACATATCACCATAAATCATCAATTTAAATCGGCAGGCCCAAAATGAATACACGCGCACCCAGGACGCAGATCAACATTCCCATCAGCAAGGGTATGTAATAAACACAGGGAGCTTTAACCGTCGCTCTCCGCAACACAGCATTCACAAAAAACGTCACAGCAAATACTTTTTTCTGGCACAGACCTCACTGGCACCGTCAGTAGTGTCCTAACACACAGTTCACACACTGGGCTGCACCGAGCCCAAGTCACCAACCGGGGTACTCACACGGCAAGCAGAGCTGCTACAAGAACACAGTCCCAAGTGGTGTCCCACAGGGCACACCCACACGGAGGAAATCACGTTGGACTACCGACCTGGCGGTCAGCCTCTCCACGCCATCATGACGGAGAATCCTGAGGCCCTTTACTATACAGGTACACTACTGACCTGGCGGTCAGCCTCTCCACGCCATCATGACGGAGAATCCTGAGGCCCTTTACTATACAGGTACACCCACTGACCTGGCGGTCAGCCTCTCCACGTCAGCAAGACGGAGACAGCGGCTGGGGCACGGGCTGCACCCCACACCCGATGGTAACCAGCTTCTGCCTGGCCGGACTCAGGACCACACCGACACCTGGGGAACTGATTACCACCAAAACTAAGCTGTGAGTCTCTCTTCGGCACCGTGGGAATGTTTCCTGACCGGCAAATCTACAGAGACTGAAAGGCAATCCTCGCTTACCTGACCGACAACAAAATGCGGGTGAGTAGCTGACAGGGTGAGTAGCTGTCAGGTAAACTGGTAACTTATGCCATCTTAAAACTGTCCCCACAATATGGACCGGACAAAAATGGTCCGTCACACGTAAACGTCGAATAATTCACAGATTCAGTTTTTAGTTTCATCGAGGGGGTGTCACTGCGTGCAGGCTAGTCCACACACCTAATACAATGTATATATGTTTCAGGAATAACTGGAGACTCACCCTGCATGACAGAAAATGTAAAAGACATGGGGAAGGGAGGGTGCTGCATCGGTAGATAGATAAAGACGGAGACAGATATGCACGGGGAGAGAGAGAGAGAGAGAGAGAGAGAGAGAGAGAGAGAGAGAGAGAGGCAGACAGACAAACCGAGACGGAAAGAGACATACAGAGGTGAAAAACAGGAAAGGAGGGCCGAGTAAGGGGGGGGAGGGGGATGGGGCGACATGCTGGAAAAACCGAGGAGTTAAGACAGCAGTAATTGCAGCAGCTCGAGTCACAGCCACCCAGAAGCGTGGTACTTACCGCGGGGCACGTAGGGCTGAGGTGGAGAGTAGGTCTCGATGTAGGCGGAGGCCAGCTCGCCTCTCTTCTGTCGTCCTTTCCACCTCACCACCGCCCGCACCTGGCCGTCACATCGCCATCGCCATCATTACAACCGACACACTAATCCAACCATCATCTTTTTTTTCTTCTGCGATCTCTCACCAACCACTACCAACACAATAATCCAATCATCATCATCTTTTTTTTTCCTGCGATCTCTCACCATCATTACAACCCATACAATAATCCAATCATCATCATCTTTCTTCTGCGATCTCTCACTATCATCACAACCAACACAATAATCCAATCATCTTCTGCCATCTCTGTGACCTTAGCCCTGCACCGCTCATTCCCGATTTCCCCCGCACAGACAAATCCAAGGGCATGTCCCTAGCCGCCATCAATATCAAATAAAAGATGAACATAAACCGCCGCACGTGCTGTCCACTCGTACACTGCATATTTTCTTGACCAAGTTTTCGCCTCCTCCAGGCTTCCTCAGGGTCATCAAAAGGGAGTGCAGCTCAAACACAAAACATTAAATTAAACACATCAAAGCTTTCAGTTGTACAGGCTAGAAAATGGAAGAGCATATATATGGTGAGCATATATATGGTGATGAATAATACGTCGTCAACACCACCCACGGAGTTCAATTTACTCAAAGCTTTCGCCTGTCAAAAGTCTTCCTCAGGAACCGGATCGTACTTTCCATGGCTGAAATGGCATCAATACAATTGACGTCATAGTAGAAAACTGCATCAATTTCGAAAAGACGTCCCATCATTTTCTTTTTTACTTAAAACACAGGAAAAACACTTTCGGGCCAAAAAGATAATATTTCAATGAAAATACGAAGAAAAAAAGAACCCCCAGAAACGGTTACATGACTACTAAAAGTGCAGTGGGACTCCCGTAGTCCATCACACACACAGGTGAACGGATCCTTACAACAGTCGCCGGAACAATGACGGTAAGCAAGTTGCCAAAGGTTCAGCTTGACCATGAAAAAAGGCTATCTGAGCGAACACACTGTCGAAAACGCCGCACTCAATACATGTAAATGATCACTAATTCTTAAAGCTTTGTCTAAAATAACTCAAAACACTTACAACCTAATCACAAGAACAGAGAATATATTCTTACTGAGAGCTGTTAGATCCTGAGCCGGTTAGTTATCCAAGGGCAGACCTCTCTCTCTCTCTATATATATATATATTTATATATAAGACATCGAAATAAAGAATCAAACAACCACGTTGATGTTTTCCCAATATTTCGACCTTTTTGGTCTTCCTCAGGGGATTGTTTTTTATATATAAAATGCTAAACAAATAAAGTAGTGGGGGGAAAACAAGTGCAGGCTAACAATTCTTCCATCATTATGGTAATGATTTGGCAAAGATTTGAACTGAACAACTACAAAACATAATAAGGGTGAATACGAAAAAAAGTGGGAACATGAAATTAAAAAAAATATATTACAGAATATGAAAACCCTTCGCTAGCGGAACGAGAGAACAATCATAATTCTCTCGTAGGCAAATTCACTTATGTTACCATCATAATTCTCTCGTAGGCAAATTCACTTATGTTACCCACTCCTAGATCCACTTATGTTACCCACTCCTAGATCTTCCATCCATAATTCTCTCGTAGGCAAATTCACTTATGTTACCATCATAATTCTCTCGTAGGCAAATTCACTTATGTTACCCACTCCTAGATCCACTTATGTTACCCACTCCTAGATCTTCCATCCGCTGTATCAGTCTCGTCAAAAAGTCGCAGCTAATTGCATCTGTGCTCTTTTGGCTTCAAATAGAGAAACACCACAGTCCATAATTATGTGGTGTTCCCACCACCAGGGTTCAAGAAAGAATCCAACAGCACCCCCAAAGCAGCCACCGAAGGGTAGTGAATAAAACAAAACGAAAGTGTGGAGAGTAAAAAAAAAAAAAAGTTGCTGAAAAACTAAAAACATTATACAAACAGTATAAAATGTAGGGGACAATCTTTGAGCCTATGCTTGAGGATCCATTCAAGGATGCAAGGAGTCAAAAGATATGGAACAGTCTGAGTGGTCAGCTCTGCTGTTCAATAACCCAAGCATTGTCAGCACCTAAGAATTGTGCAGATTAGTATATATAGACAGATACATAGATATAGATATAGTACATATACAGCGCACAAACACACATGTATACGGGTATGTATGCATTTGAGTGTCTGCGCACGTATGTGTGTATACATGCGTGCGTGCGTTCGTGCATGCGTGCGTGTGTATGTGTGTGTGTGATTTCTGTGAAGAATAGAACTTTTACTGAAAGGGAAAAAGAGAGAAAGGAATTTTAAGGCTACCGCTGAGAATTCATAAAAAGGAGAGAAAGACAGACAAGCAAAAAGGAAGGCAGACAGACAGGTAGGCAGGCAGGCAGGCAGGCAGGCTGGCAGGCAGACAGATAGAGAAAGTAGTGAGGTGTGAGAGGGCGTGGCACAGAGATTACCTGTACAAAATATAACGTTCCTGGTCGCAAGGATTGGAGAACAAAAGTAGTTTTGTCCTGAAACACACCATAAACAAACAACGGCATTAACAATTACAGCAATCACAAAATCAACAGCTCCTACAGCGACATCAACAGTTACTAAAGCAACATTAATTACCACAAGGGCATAAACAAATTACAACATGCCCAACAATCATTATGATAAGGATATCAACAATTCCTGTTGGACAATGATCAAGGGAATAGGGATGTGGAAACAAATGTAGTTAATGCAACAATACAGCAACAAATCCATGACAACAACTACAAACGACTGCCACTACATATATCGTCATTACTACTGCTATTAACGATTGCTACTGCTGCTGTTGCAGAAGGGCATTGCTTTTGGACTGAGAAGCGAGCTGGTGAATAACATCTGCTTGAAAATCCGAAAGTTTTCAGGTTCTTTGTTTGGGTCTCTGATGGGACGTGCCCCCCATGCCCTACACACACACACACACACACACACACACACACGCGCGCGCGCGCCCCCTCCCCCACCTCCCTCCCCGCTCACATACACGTTTTTCTTTCCACGAGGTACTAAGAGCTGGTTTTGGTGCTCGTTTTTTTGACGACTTGATATATCACTGTGTGCAGTTTGTAGGCATCCTACATGGAAGAACCATGGAAATAAAAAGATATTGCCACTGGCAAATATCTATTGGGACAAAAAGCGACAGTTGAATGAAACCACCAGCAGACAAAGATCAGAGGAAACATGGAGAGACGTCGCTCTATTAGAGACATCATCTCCCGGGGTAGGGCAGTCCACAATGTCACTCTACAGGGACACTCTCTCATTGGGGAACGGCCCACAATGCAACTCTATAGAGAACCCTCTCCCTGGGGAGAACGGCCCACAATGCCACTCTATAGGGACACCCTCTTCCTGGGGAGAACGGCCCACAGTGCCACGCTATAGAGACACCCTGTCCCTGGGGAGAACGGCCCACAGTGCCACTCTATAGAGATACCCTCTCCCTGGGAACGGCCCACAATGCCACTCTATAGAGACACACTCTTCCTGGGTAGAATGGCCCACAATGCCACTCTATAGAGAACCCTCTCCCTGGGGAGAACGGCCCACAATGCCACTCTATAGAGACATCCTCTTCCTGGGAAGAACGGCCCACAATGCCACTCTATAGAGACACCCTCTTTCTGGGGAGAACGGCCCACAATGCCACTCTATAGAGACACCCCTCTCCCTGGGGAGAACGGCCCACAGTGCCACTCTATAGAGATACCCTCTCCCTGGGGAGAACGGCCCACAACGCCACTCTATACACAGACACCCTCTTCCTGGGAGAACGGCCCACAATGCCACTCTATAGAGACACCCTCTTCCTGGGGGGAGAACGCCCACAGTGCCACTCTATAGAGACACCCTCTCCCTGGGGAGAACGGGCCCACAACGCCCACTCTATACAGACACCCTCTTCCTGGGGAGAACGGCCCACAATGCCACTCTATAGAGACACCCTCTTCCTGGGAGAACGGCCCACAGTGCCACTCTATAGAGACACCCTCTCCCTGGGGAGAACGGCCCACAACGCCACTCTATACAGACACCCTCTTCCTGGGAGAACGGCCCACAATGCCACTCTATAGAGACACCCTCTCCCTGGGGAGAACGGCCCACAATGCCACTCTATAGAGACACCCTCTTCCTGGGGAGAGAACGGCCCCACAGTGCCACTCTACAGAAACACCCTCTCCCTGGGGAGAACGGCTCACAGTGCCACTCTATAAAGACACCCTCTCCCTGGGGAGAACGGCCCACAGTGCCACTCTATAGAGACATCCTCTCCCTGGGGAGAACGGCCCACAATGCCACTCTATAGAGACAACCTCTCCCTGGGGAGAACGGCCCACAATGCCACTCTATAGAGACACCCTCTCCCTGGGAGAACGGCCCACAATGCCACTCTATAGAGATACCCTCTCCCTGGGGAGAACGGCCCACAATGCCACTCTATACAGACACCCTCTCCCTGGGTAGAACGGCCCACAGTGCCACTCTACAGAAACACCCCTCTCCCTGGGGAGAACGGCCCACAGTGTCACTCTATAAAGACACCCTCTCCATGGGGAGAACGGCCCACAGTGCCACTCTATAGAGACATCCTCTCCCTGGGAGAACGGCCCACAATGCCACTCTATAGAGACACCACCCTCTCCCTCGGGAGAACGGCCCACAATGCCACTCTACAGGGACACCCTCTCCCTGGGGAGAACGCCTACAATGCCACTCTACAGAGACAGAGAACCCTCTTCCTGGGGAGAACGGCCCACAGTACCACTCTATAGACACCCTCTTCCTGGGGAGAACGGCCCACAATGCCACGCTATAGAGACACCCCCTCTCCCTGGGGAGAACGGCCCACAATTCCACTCTATAGAGACACTCTCTCCCAGGGGTGAACGGCCCACAATGCCACGCTATAGAGACACCCTCTTCCTGGCGAGAACTGCCCACAATGCCACTCTATAGAGACACTCTCTCCCTGGGGAGAACGGTCCACAATGCCACTCTATAGAGACACCCTCTCTCCCTGGGGAGAACGGTCCACACATGCCACTCTATAGAGACACCCTCTTTCTGGGGAGAACGGCCCACAATGCCACTCTATAGAGACACCCTGTCCCTGGGGAGAACGGTCCACAATGCCACTCTATAGAGACACCCCTCTCCCTGGGGAGAACGGTCGACAATGCCACTCTATAGAGACACTCTCTCCCTGGGGAGAACGGCCCACAATGCCACTTTATAGAGACACCCTGTCCCTGGGGAGAACGGTCCACAATGCCACTCTATAGAGATACCCTCTCCCTGGGGAGAACGGCCCACAGTGCCACTCTACAGAAACACCCTCTCCCTGGGGAGAACGGCCCACAGTGCCACTCTACAGGGACACCCTAGGGAGAGCGGCCCACAATGCCACTCTATAGTGTGACCCTCTCCCTGGGGAGAGCGGCCCACAATGCCACTCTATAGTGAGGCCCTCTCCCTAGGGAGAGCGGCCCACAATGCCACTCTATAGTGAGACCCTCTCCCTAGGGTGAACGGCCCACAATGCCGCTCTATAGTGAGGCCCTCACCCTGGGGAGAACGGCCCACGATCCTCACAGAAATGTATTGAGACAAGAGAAAACGCTTAACAATTGTTACACACAACATAATATGCCACCAGACATACTATCACAACAAACGATGCTGTACTTGCAGTCACAGCAATTGAATCTGCCGCTGTTGTAGTTGCTGCGACTTCTTACCCTAAAAAGGTACCACCACTACAGCCAGGGTAACAGTTACAAACCGCAGTGAGTACTGTCTCGTCAGTTCAAACCAAATGTTGCCAGAGCACAAGGGATGAGACCAAATGAAGGGGTGAGTTACTGGGTAGCAAGCACTCGAACAACTCACCCCTTCAATCGACCAATCTGGCAACGAATGGATTCTTCAATGGCTCTATCAGCTAATAAACTAACTACCCAGCGATACAAAGCAATGAACCAACTATCTAACAAACTAACTATGCAAGCAAACAAACAAGTAGTCGTCTTCTCCTGTCCACCACAAATCCCATCTAGCAAACGAACAAAACCACCGAGCAATCCAACATCTGAACTTCCACTCAAAAACGTGGCTCCCTCCCTGCTCAAGCCCATGCTGACAACAAGCCAGCCAACTATCCATCACGTGACCTGCCAGCCACCCACAAAGCCAACCATCCATCCATACAACAATCCATCCAAACCAGCCAGTCGTCCACACAGCTAACCATCCATCCACACGGCCAGCCATACAGCCATCCCTCTACATAACCAGTAACTTACACATCTGTCCACATGACCAGAAACCCACACATCCATCTGGCCATCTAAAATAACCCAGCCATCCACCTATTAAACAAGCACTCTCCATAATCAACCAGCCATCTAGTCATCTAAATAACCAGCCATCAAATTAACCATCTCCATAACCAGTCAGCCACTAAATAACCAGCCATCCACGTATTAAACTAACTATCTCTATAACCAACCAGCCATCTAAATGACCAGCCATCCACATATGAAACTAGCCATCTCTATAAACCCTGTACCAACCAGCCATCTGAATAACCAGCCATCCACATATGAAACTAGCATTCCACATATGAAACTAGCTATCCCTATAACCAACCAGCAATTTAAATAACCAGCCATCCACATACGAAACTAGCCATCTCTATAACCAACCAGCATCTAAATAACTAGCCATCCAGACAAGCAGCCACCAATCCACACAACCATCCACCTATCCACACAATCAACCGGCAATCGACACAATCATCCACCAGTCCATACAACCATCCACCAATCCACACAACCATCCACCAATCCACACAACCATCCACCAATCCACACAACCATCCGGCAATCGACACAATCATCCACCAATCCACACAACCATCCACCCATCCACACAACCAGCCGGCAATCCACACAATCATCCACCAATCCACACAACCATCCACTCATCAACACAACAACCAACCGGCAATCCACACAACTAGCCACCCATCCAAACAACCAGCTATCCGCACAGTCTACCAACATTTACACAACCATCCAACCAACCAGCGTGGCAGGTATTCACCAAACTAGATTACACAGTAAGTCAGATTCAAGACGTTTAACCATTTTGTTTCCTTTGGGGAATGGAATAGACAATCACGTAAAAAACTCCTAACGGACTGTTTTTATAAACTAACATACATTGATTATGCAGAAAGTCAACCGTCTGAAAGTGAACAAATATACCAGCCAGAACACACTTCCTGTT
>JADBJO010000037.1:1292500-1295000 GCA_016801955.1 Conus betulinus | reverse complement strand
TTCAGAAAGTGGCATGTCCTGTATGGACAGCCTCCGAATGACAGACAAATCAAACACTGGAAGCATAAACGCTCGGCACGTGGAATGACGGGGTCGGGACCTTCGGACCTCAGTTTTCGTTTCCTCCAGATTGACTGAGACTGAGACTGGTCTACAACAAGCAAGTATGGCTCCGTGACTGCTGGCACTGGTCTACAACCAGGCCGATGTCAACAAACGAATTTACTGAACATGAACGTAGATCAGTTTACATCTCCCAACTGATAAAGGAATGGGGGAGTAAAGTTGTTCACGGTTTTGATTCGATGTCAGACCGGTAGCGCTGAGCACCTGACGTTTTGAAGTAAACACTGGACTGGAAACATGCAACAGCTGACTTGACACACTGGGACATCAATACATCGCCAGTGACACCTACAGACTAATGATACACTGGAGCAGAAATGCAAAGCAATTCACTTCTACAGACTGTAATACAGGGATGGGACCTGAAAGTTTTTGTTCCTTTCCAAAGACTGATACAAGAACATAAACATAAAGCAGTTCGCCTTCATGCATTAATACTGAAGCGCACACACACACAGCGGTTACAACACTGGTGATGGAACCTGAACATAAAGCAAATCCCTTGGACCAAAGGAGTATCGGAGAGGGAGCTTTTCACCTCTACAAATTAATGATAGTAGAACACCGAGGAACGTAAAACAATTCATCTCCACAGACTATGATGTGGAACAGGAAGCTACAGCAGTTTATTTCTGCAGACTGATACCGATAGAGAAATACACAGTGCTTTCTTCAAAGACAAACACTGACACTAGACATAAAGCAATGCCTCTCGACAGACTAATATCGGAGCAGAGTATTCAGTATTTACATAATTATACAGACTACTATGGGGAGAGGCAGGCGAGGCGATCCATCTTTACAGACCAGAACTGGAAAAAAAAACTTCAGGTAATTCAACTCTCGAGACAAATATGGAACAGAAACGAGCCAGTTCATCTCCATAGACAGATACTGGAGATAGGAACGTACGCTTTTATTCGATACAACTTTTTCCCTCTACAAACGTATACTAGAACGGACAGAGAGAGAGAGAGAGAGAGAGAGAGAGAGAGAGGAGAGAGAGAGAGAGAGAGAGAGAGAGAATGGACTTGAATGTCCATGCGCGCGCGCGCGAGTGTGTGTGTGTGTGTGTGTGTGTGTGGTGTGTGTGTGTGTGTGTGTGTGTGTGTGTGTGTGTGTGCGTGCGTGCGTACGTGCGTGCGTGCGTGCGTGCGTGTGTGTGTGTGTGTGTGCGTGCGTCCTTGCATGTCGCCTCTATGCATGCTGACTATGACCTAGTCTCCCCCGCCGTCTGGTTCGTCTACGTTTACCACATGCCTGGCCGTGGCACATTCCAGGGCTGAAAGGGATTGTGCAGAGACGTGAAAGGAGCAGCCGTTGTGTATTGTCATCATTGTCATTAGTGTCGGCTTGCTTATCTCTCGGCGACAACTTTGCGCAGCAGGAAGCATTTTCCCCCCATACAACTTTTTGTGGGGGAAACTGGCTGAACGGGTTTATACAATAGTCTGGATCGTTCGTGTGGTTATGCACACATACGTGCGCACACCCCACATCTTGAGTTTCCATCCAAACACACACACACACACACACACACACACACACACACCACACGCACACATGTATGCGCCCATGCACACACACGCATAAACGCACGCACACAATACATGATATTTTTTTTTTGCCAGGACAAAAGTAAAAACAGAATATCTTATATAGTGGTTTTCTAATGAAATGTAACTGAAGCTCCTATCAAGAATAATATGATTGTGGAATCTTGTCAGAACTATCAGCGCCTCATTTTGGGGGTTCAGCATTTAAAATGTCAAAACTACTGTAACAGTATCAGGAAGAGAACTAAGGGCCGTGACTATTAAATTAACAGATTAACCTTCAGACTGGAAAACTTTCCGACATTTAAAAAAAATATTTCTAGCACTTTTAAAGACCAAAATGAACACAATCTAATTTTGTATGGCTCTGAAGTGTGGAGCATTCAGCAATTTGGCACAGTAAACAAACATTCTCAAACATTTCTAAAAGCGATTCTTGGTGTCGAATGCATTAGCGCCAATACTACATCTATCCTATCCATACTGAGGGTTTCATGAAGTGTGACGTAATGGACTAAACACCTTGGTGTATTTCTATGGCAGGTTTCAAACAATAATGTTACACGACGTCATGAAGAAAGGCAGTACAAAGCTTAAAACCAACAAAGTGGGTAGACGTACCGTACAGATTTTGTACAATTTTGTACAAATGATCTTGAATAGCTCTGGGCGACGCAGGCCGCTAGTCACATTTTGTCTTTTGCCAACGATTTCAAAGACAAATACAGGTTACTCACGACTATCACGGGCACGATTCTCTTTTGGCTCAAACTAGCTGTAAACAGACTATCATCCAAAGCACACTGTGCCTGTGTTTC
>JADBJO010000037.1:1270000-1275000 GCA_016801955.1 Conus betulinus | reverse complement strand
GTTTAAACGTCCTCATAGAATGGCTTTTAGAATGCATTGATAGTTGAGTTTAACGTCCTCACAGAATGGCTTTTAGAATGCATTGATAGTTGAGTTTAACGTCCTCACACAGAATGGCTTTTAGAATGCATTGATAGTTGAGTTTACGTCCTCAGAGAAAGGCTTTTAGAATGCATTGTTAGTTGAGTTTAACGTCCTCACAGAATGGCTTTTAGAATGCACTGATAGTTGAGTTTAACGTCCTCAGAGAAAGGCTTTTAGAATGCATTGTTAGTTGAGTTTAACGTCCTCACAGAATGGCTTTTAGAATGCACTGATAGTTGAGTTTAACGTCCTCAGAGAAAGGCTTTTAGAATGCATTGTTAGTTGAGTTTAACGTCCTCACAGAATGGCTTTTAGAATGCATTGATAGTTGAGTTTAACGTCCTCACAGAATGGCTTTTAGAATGCATTGATAGTTGAGTTTAACGTCCTCACAGAATGGCTTTTAGAATGCATTGATAGTTGAGATTAACGTCCTCACAGAATGGCTTTTAAAATGCATTGATAGTTGAGCTTAACGTCCTCAGAGAAAGGCTTTTAGAATGCATTGTAAGTTGAGTTTAACGTCCTCACAGAATGGCTTTTAGAATGCACTGATGGTTGAGTTTAACGTCCTCAGAGAAAGGCTTTTAGAATGCATTGTTAGTTGAGTTTAACGTCTTCACAGAATGGCTTTTAGAGAATGCATTGTTAGTTGAGTTTAACGTCCTCACAGAATGGCTTTTAGAATGCATTGATAGTTGAGTTTAACGTCCTCACAGAATGGCTTTTAGAATGCACTGATAGTTGAGTTTAACGTCCTCAGAGAAAGGCTTTTAGAATGCACTGATAGTTGAGTTTAACGTCCTCAGAGAAAGGCTTTTAGAATGCATTGTTAGTTGAGTTTAACGTCCTCACAGAATGGCTTTTAGAATGCAGGAAGCTGCAGCAGACCGAGTAAGCAACTCTCAAATGCATTTGATTAAATTAATATTATTTATCATTATTTTAAATGCCGTGTCTCCCTGATGAGTCCGATCCAGCGGATGAGAGGCCTAGGAGCAGGCAATATGAATTGATCTGTCTTCAAGAAGGATTACAATGGTTCCCGTATGCTGCTAGTGAAAGGTTTAACATTTATATTTTCCCTGATTGTATGTTCTCATTTTACTCATCTCCCTTCCGTCTCTCCCCCTCGCCTCCTTTCCTTTTCCTTTCTTTTCAAATCTTTGCCAAGTAATTAATGTAATGACGGAAGAATTGTTAGCCTGCAACTTGTTTTTTCCTACCACTAATTTGTTCAGCATGCATTTTATCATGAACACATCAACATCCGCGTGTCAAATTAGGAATCCGGACACTTTGCGTTCATGGAATACAATTTTCACGAACAGTCTTTTCTATAAATGAGGAATTGTCGTGCGTGACGTGACCTGGCCACTGCTTCCCAGTGGCGGCGTGGCTCATGAGAGGAAGCCATAAATCAGGGGTGTGAAGTGAGTGAGGCCAGGCTTTCCTGCCGGAGCTGTGCCACCTTCACCCGGAAGGCCAGTGCCCAACGCTCTGTGATGGGATCAGATAAGCTCTGTTGTCAGTCAGATCACAGCTTGCCTGCACTCCTTGCCCCTTCCCCTTCCTCAACTCTCTCTCTCTCTCTCTCTCTCTCTCTCTCTCTCTCTCTCTCTCTCTCTCTCTCTCTCTGTGCATATATGCACACAATGAGAACACACAAAACACATGCGTGTGTGTGCGTGCGTGTTTGTATGCACGCGCGCGCGCGTGTGTGTGTGTGTGTGTGTGTGTGTGTGTGTGAGAGAGAGAGAGAGAGAGAGAGAGAGAGAGAGAGAGAGATGGAGGGAGGCGCGCGCGTGTGTGTGTGTGTGTGTGTGTGTGTGTGTGTGTGTGTGTGTGTGTGTGTGTGTGTGTGTGTGTGTGTGTGTGTGTAAGTGACAAAGATGAACAAAGCAGTAGTGGGAGAAAACAAGTGTAAGCAAACAATTCCTCCGTCACCCAAACAGTAATTTGCCGGGACTGATGTATTGTCACAAAAGGGAGATGATGGAAGAAGGGAGATGAAGAAAAAGTAGAAGTGTAGATCTGAAAAAATAAAAACACACCAACTTTCAATGATGTGTCGGGACCATCGAATACCCCTTCTGTGAACCGATTCATATGTGGAAGAAAACATCGAACAGGTTGATTACTGGGGATTTATGTGTGACCGTCAAAGTTAATGCACTTTCCACACCAGGAGGAACCGCTCAGTGTATTAAGAAATTTCAACAATTAAGACCACAGGCAACAAAAGGAGGGAGCAGAGGAGCGACGCTTAGGGACCAGCGCGCTAAGACAGGGGTGCACACACAAACGTGAAGCGGTATCTCCGGGTGGAAACTCTACCCTTGACATCTCTGCTCCGGGTACCGCTTGGAACGGGGCACCCCCAATGAAACCAGAGTCTGCTTCCTTTGAGAAGACCCCCCCCGCTCCCCTCTACTGACCCTCCCTCTGTTCCATCCCCGTCCACACTCCTTGAACGGGGGATGGTGTGTGGATTGCAAGGTCGTTAGAATACAAATTTTGATGTTGCATGCGGCAGTGAAGACCCTCCACCATTCTCCACACACACACACACACACACACACACACACACACACACACACACACTCACACGCACA
This sequence comes from Conus betulinus, assembly GCA_016801955.1. Classification (NCBI taxonomy): domain Eukaryota; kingdom Metazoa; phylum Mollusca; class Gastropoda; order Neogastropoda; family Conidae; genus Conus; species Conus betulinus. The sequence continues at coordinate 1,272,301 of JADBJO010000037.1, read as the reverse complement.
CACACACACACACACAGGTAAAATGCATGACAAGGACAACTTGATATAACATAATGATAGTTGGATACAACAACAAGCATGAATATTTGTGTTTCGTTATTTGGTTTCGTTTTATCTTTCCATTATCTATTTGTGTCATTGAAAACATGTTACGGTTTTCAAAGGCATTAAACTATTGGCTCTTGAATCCTGAATCTTGAATCATACACACACACACACACACACACACACACACACACACACACACACACACACACACACACATCTGTCTATCTGTCTGTCTGTCTGTCTGTCTGTCTGTCTGTCTGTCTGTCTGTCTCTCTCTCTCTCTCTCTCTCTCTCTCTCTCTCTCTCTCTCTCTCTCTCTCTCTCTCTCTCTCTCTCTCTCTTGTATGCTCCACTTTATCTCAAATTTCCATCATAACGATGGACCGTTCCCCATGAGTTTCTGCTCCTTTATGTAAACGTTTAAAATTCAAATTTCTGATAGCACTGTATCGTCTCCCCAACGCGCCCCCCCCCCCCCCCCCCCCCCCCCCCCCCCCGTTTTTTTTTTTCTTTTTTTTTTTCTTTAAAGAAATATATGAAAATGGTAGTGCTTCAGCGAGGAAGTAGACGGGGTGACTGCAAGATGCTGTGGATGCTGGGCTATTTGATGTAAACAACACACCAACAGTCCCACACCAAGCAAGCTTCCGAGTGTATAGAGACACTCTTTTGGTTTGATCTCAGAATTTGACCTGTGTCTGAAAGTAGTTGTTGCTCCTTTCTACATATACGCATTCAGAAACAAGGTAGGTGGTTCCAAGCTGACGGAAACTAATGCAGTCGATCATTGTGGGACGGCCCAGCAGTCTGGTTACCAACCTGTACTGAATACTTCCAAACATCTGGTTATACCTGTACAGAATACTTCCAAACATCTGGTTACCAACCTGTACTGAATACTTCCATACATCTGGTTACCAACCTGTACTGAATACTTCCAAACATCTGGTTATAGCTGTACAGAATACTTCCAAACATCTGGTTACCAACCTGTACTGAATACTTCCAAACATCTGGTTATACCTGTACAGAATACTTCCAAACATCTGGTTACCAACTGTACTGAATACTTCCAAACATCTGGTTATACCTGTACAGAATACTTCCAAACATCTGGTTACCAACCTGTACTGAATACTTCCAAACATCTGGTTATACCTTACAGAATACTTCCAAACATCTGGTTACCAACCTGTACTGAATACTTCCAAACATCTGGTTATACCTGTACAGAATACTTCCAAACATCTGGTTACCAACCTGTACTGAATACTTCCAAACATCTGGTTATACCTCTACAGAATACTCCAAACATCTGGTTACCAATCTGTACTGAATACTTCCAAACATCTGGTTATACCTGTACAGAATACTTCCAAACATCTGGTTATACCTGTACAGAATACTTCCAAACATCTGGTTATACCTGTACAGAACACTTCCAAACATCTGGTTATACCTGTACAGAATACTTCCAAACATCTGAATACGAACCTGTACAGAATACTTCCAAACATCTGGTTATACCTGTACAGAATACTTCCAAACATCTGGTTATACCTGTACAGAATGCTTCCAAACATCTGGTTACCAACCTGTACTGAATACTTCCAAACATCTGGTTACCAACCTGTACAGAATACTTCCAAACATCTGGTTACCAATCTGTACAGAATACTTACAAACATCTTGTATACCTGTACAGAATACTTCCAAACATCTGGTTATACCTGTACAGAATACTTCCAAACACATCTCTGGTTATACCTGTACAGAATACTTCCAAATATCTGGTTATACCTGTACAGAATACTTCCAAATATCTGGTTATACCTGTACAGAATACTTCCAAACATCTGGTTACCAACCTGTACTGAATACTTCCAAACATCTGGTTACCAACCTGTACAGAATACTTCCAAACATCTGGTTACCAATCTGTACAGAATACTTACAAACATCTTGTTATACCTGTACAGAATACTTCCAAACATCTGGTTATATACTGTACAGAATACTTCCAAACATCTGGTTATACCTGTACAGAATACTTCCAAATATCTGGTTATACCTGTACAGAATACTTCCAAATATCTGGTTATACCTGTACAGAATACTTCCAAAAACATCTGGTTACCAACCTGTACTGAATACTTCCAAACATCTGGTTACCAACCTGTACAGAATACTTCGAAACATCTGGTTATACCTGTACAGAATACTTCCCAAACATCTGGTTATACCTGTACAGAA
>JADBJO010000037.1:1262500-1265000 GCA_016801955.1 Conus betulinus | reverse complement strand
TCTTGTCTAGAGGTTTCCTTTTCTGGTGTCGTCAGGATACACTAAGGACAACTAATGACGACTGTATGTAACAGATCTTGTCTAGGGGGTTCCGTTTCTGGTGTCGTCAGGATACACTCAGGACATATTTACTAATGACAACTGGTCATTACTTGCCGTATGTGATGGAGTAATAAAAGGAAAAACGTTCAAGCTGCAACTTAGCGACCAACCCTTCATATTAGACCATCGACTGTCGTTTATTTTCGTGGTCCATTCTCCGACCGGTTATCTTTTAGTACGGATAGATACATTTGCGTGCGCGCGTGTGAGCATATATATATATATATATATATATATATATGTGTGTGTGTGTGTGTGTGTGTGTGTGTGTGTGTGTGTGTGTGTGCGTGCGTGCGTGGATGGGATGTGGATGTGTGTGTATGTGTGTGTGTGTGTGTGTGTGTGTGTGTGTGTGTGTTCACCACAACCATTACTGGCCTCGATTGTTCATTGTTCATGCAGAAAGGAAATTCAATCTTGATCACGTTTCTTTTCGCTACGCTCTAGGGCTTAACCGAGTACCCTACTGGAGAGCTGAAAGGAAAGAAGAGAAACGCACAAAGACTAGCAGATGGTGTAGCCTGCTGGAGAGTGTTAGCAGGAAGCGGTAAACAACACTTTATGTCGCTGGATCAGTGCTTCACGCTGCGCAAATAAAGATGGCTTCTGACGGCGGACGGGACGAAATTGTTGGCACTTTATTTACAACAAGCACCGGGATATGGAGTGGGGGGAGCGGGCGAAGGAGACAATACAGTCGGGGGGGCGGGGGGGTGGGGGAAGCAGTCAGAAAGATAAATGAAAATAAATACATAAAAACCAAAGAAAACAGGAAAGAAAGATGACACCGTGGACAGTGTATGCATGCATTCGTTGGCTTCCTCCCATACAGGACTGATTCAAACACCAGTTTTATACCTTTTCTCCCACCCCTATATTATTTCCGACTCTCTCTCCTGCCCCCCCCCCCCCCCCCCCCCCCCCCCCCCCCCCCCCCCCCCCTGTCCATGCTTTACTCGGGCCCTCCTCTTTACTCCTGGGATTGTCAGAGACGAGTAGATACGAGAGTTTGGTTAGTGTGACATCGTGTTGACAGAGTCTGAGATAGATCTGCATTCAGCGCAACCATTTATAGCCAACTCAGTCGTCGCACATTCTCACCCCTTGCTCTCTCTCTCTCTCTCTCTCTCTCTCTCTGTACGTTGCCATTTTCCTCACATTCTTCTTCTCGCCTGCTGCGTCTCTCATCTTTGGCAAATCGTTGACGACTATTGGATACACGGACTGGGGAGGGTGTCACCCGGTACTGCTGAAGGCAGTCTTCAGATCAGTGTAACAAACCGCACGGATGAAAACAAGGTATCACATCGTGTGGCGTTTTCTCTCCGTCCTTCGTCCACTTCCCCCCTGCCTTTCCTTTTTCATGCGCGTGTGTTGTTTTTTTTATTCGTTTCCTTTCTAAGGACTCGTAATACTTGCGCATAATGTATAAAGCGGCTTGTAGAATGTGAAAAACAGGACACAAAACGACCTCATAGTGTGTGCGTGCGTGCGTGTGTGCGTGTGTGTGTGTGCGCTAGCGCGCGCGCTCGTGTGTGTGTGTGTGTGTGTGTGTGTGTGTGTGTGTGTGTGTGTGAGAGAGAGAGAGAGAGAGAGAGAGAGAGAGAGAGAGAGAGAGAGAGAGAGAGAGAGAGAGACTTGGCATTTTTGACAGAAGAGTGAATTAGAAACCAGTCACATCAAACCATCCGTGTCCGTGCAATCTGTTGTTGTTGTTGTTGTTTAATTCAGACTAAAGTTCTACCTGTCGTCGGCTCTATGACACACCGCTGTACTAATCCAACGCATGCGCACTAACGGTGCGTCTTTCAGGCACGTTCAGGTCCGAGGAGTGCGGACTGAGGCCCCCAGCAAACAATCCCCTGCGTGATCATTGTGCAACAGCAAAGCTTTCGCTGCTCGCGCTGCTGAACGTGTTCCAAGATCAGTCACGGACTTGGCCAATCTGCTTGGCATTGAAGGCATCGGGCAACAACAACAAGATCCCCAACAACCACAACAACAACAAGAAAAGAAAGAAAGAAAAAAAAACAAAACGAAACATTGTGCGTACGTGAGCGGGAAGGGGGTGTGTGGGTAGATGGGGTGGGGTGGGGTGTGCGCATAAATTAGGACTGGGATCAGGGAAGGCAACAATGGGCTACAGGGCAGAATAATCTGCCTCTTGTCTGCCGTGTCACAACCTGCGGCCCTCAATTACTGCGGACGGCACAAAGATCCTTTTGACCCAGGCCCCAAGTAGCAGCAACATTCCCCCACCCCTACCCTCCCCCTCCCCTTCCCCCAACACTCTACCCTTCGTCGCCGTTCCATTTTTCTCCTCAATGTTTTCTTCCTGCTGCAGTCTGACTTCTCCGCAGACAGCAGGAGATCCTCCCCGCTCCCTCCCTTCAATCTA
>JADBJO010000037.1:1250000-1252500 GCA_016801955.1 Conus betulinus | reverse complement strand
GCCTAACGTCTTTTCTTCCGACAGTCTGTTGGGTCTGGCTTTGCTGCTCGGGTCTCACGGAGCTCGCTGGCACAGAAGAACGTTTTCTCCATTTTTTTCTACAATGTATCAACACGTGGAAATATTTTCTTTTTTCTTTATTAACGACCTCCAGATATACACATTGGAAAAGCACGTTATCAGTCCACAGAAAAGTACTGATTACTTCTAAAAGCTAAATCCCCTAATAGAACCTGTGGTGTATGTGCGTGTGTTGGGGGGGGGGGGGGGGGGGGGGGGATGGGGTGAGAAAGAGAGTAAGAGAGAGAAGAGAAAAAGAGAGAGGGGGGGGTGAGGGGGGGGGGGGGGGGGGGTTGTGCACTAAATTTCTGCATCAACACCGCGGTGTTTGTGGTTCGACATGCCCAACTCCAAGTTTTTCTGCTATGTTCTGCTGTTCACTGCTGTCTCGTTTCTTCTTGCTTTCTCTTCTTCTTTTGTTTCTTACAGATCCCTGGGATCAGGTCAACCATTGTGAGCTCTTCATCAGTGAAACCAGTAAAATGAGAATGAGCTGCGTCAGTCGCTTAATGAAGCGATCGAGTATGCAACACACACACACACACACACACACACACACACACACACACACACACACACACACACACATACACACACTAAGCGATCTACCTACTACTACTTCTACTAGTCCTATTAACCCACTATTACTACCACTATACTACTACTACTACTACTACTACACACACACACTGAGCGATCTACCTATTACTACTTCTACTAGTCCTATTACCCCACCATTACTACTATTACTACCACTGTAATACTACTACTACTAATACTACTACTACCACTACTACTACTACAGAGAGAGAGAGAGAGAGAGAGAGAGACAGAGACACAGAGAGAGAGAGAGCTTGACAGAGACAGACAGATAGATGGACAGACAGACGGACAGACTGACTGACTGACAGAGAGACGGCGGGGGGGCAGTTGGACGAGATACAAAGGCGGTCAGCAAGCAATGGTCAGCGGAGGTCACTGTCACAGCAGGGGACCAGGGACGGTCCTCTCAGCCCTTGCCGGTGAGACGGACCACCTGACCCCCCCCCCCCCCCCCCCCCCCACACACACCCCTTTCTCACCGCTGTCCCCCGGGCATATCACCATGCAGAACCGGGTTAACCTTCTGCCCTTGGCCCATGTCATTTCATCCCATTTCTCCCATTTTTGTTTCAGTCTGGGTTGTATGTTTTACGTTCTCCACAAATCTTAAATAAATGTTAGCGAAAAAAAAAAAAAAAAACGTGGACAAACGAATCACAAGCCAGATTCGTTTGTCTTGTGAATCGTTTGTCCACGTTTTTTTTGTTGTTTGTTTGTTTTTAGGGGTTTTTGTTTGTTTGTTTGTTTTTCTGTTTTTTTTTGTGCCGTTCGCTAACATTTAGTTAAGATTTGTTTAGATTTCCGCCTGCAGGCGTCTCACTTTGCCTACTATATCTTTCTCCCCCAATCACATCACAGTCCTCCCACAGACGTTATTACGCTGTAAAAGATTCGTATACACAAACACACACACACACACACACACACACACACACAGAGAGGTACGTCAAAAACTCCCACACACTATTCAAACTCTCCTGTACCTCACTCTCTCCCTCCCTCCCTCCCTTTCCTTTTTTTTAGGTAATGGCATTCCAATGTGGAAATCACCATCTTAGCAAAGCTGGTATTCTCATAAACGCGGGGGTCAAATACAATCCATGGTTTACAGGGGCAACTAGCAAAAGGCAACTTAAGCACATAGAAAATGTGATAGAGTTTGCTGTTACGCTGGTGCGAAAAGTATTCATTTCAAAAACTGTCCTGCAGACCTGATTTTCTGATTGCATATTCGTGACGTGACGCCGCGTCATGACATTCCAAAATGACCTCTCTGCTCGGCTAGGCTGTCTTGGGCAATTTGTCTCCATTTTCTGCTCGAATGTTTCAAATGATCAGACGGTATTCGTTTATAGAAAAACAAAAAAACAAAGAAACACAAACCCCCACATTTTGTTCTTTTCCCTCCATGCCATTGTACATCTTCGTTTGATTATTCTGACAAGTGACAGTCCTGTTAGGGTCTTGCGGTCGGCTGGGAGAAGAAAAAAATAATGAATAATAAGTGAATTGTTGGAAGACCGTACTACTACACTGGTTTTCATCTAAACATCTATCCGCCGCCGTTTTTAAACAGCCGCTAGTGCATCAGCTTTCAAGGTAGCGGACTTTTGTCCGGTGGTCCAAGCAAAGGGGAGACATTACTCCAGCTGTCCAGGGTCAAGAAGACAGTAGGCCCTAGCGACTCGGCAGGTGGTAGTGATTGACAGCGACAGCTTTACAATGGGTGACCTTAATCTTCAGCCAGCTGACGGCTGTGGACACACTGTGGTACTGTCACCGTGTCACTAACGAACGATCACTGCTGACATCAGCTGCTTTTGAATTCAAATGCCGG
>JADBJO010000037.1:1240000-1245000 GCA_016801955.1 Conus betulinus | reverse complement strand
CTAAGCTGGCGTCGCCTTGGCCCTCCGCTGCCCAGGGGGTTGTCGGGTCGCCGTTGGTGTTTTTGTCGTGAAGGCCCACCGACCGACACGCGTCCACACCGCCGGGTGACGTCATCGACGTTGTATCGAAGCGGTTTGGGGTACTTCAACGTGGGTATGTGCAGGTCGTGTAGCCGAAGGAGTGCAATGGAAATGGAACATGGCGTCTGCGAAAAAGCCGTGGATCCTTGGCAGAACCAGTAACAAGTGAAGTAACAGTAGCTGCAGAAACACTGAATGGTATTCCGGCGCCAACTCTCACGATAACTCTCAGGGATCTACGTGTGTGTGTGTGTGTGTGTGTGTGTGTGTGTGTGTGTGTGTGTGTGTGTGTGTGTGTGTGTGTGTGTGTGTGTGTGCGCGCGCGTTATGTTGTGTATACGCGTGTGTGAGTGTGTGTGCGTGAGTATGTGTTTGTGTGTGCGTGACTGCGTGTGTACACACGTGTATACGTGCGTACATGCACACATATGTGTGTACGTGCGTGTGCATGGGCACACGCGCGTGTTTGCGCGCAAGCCTGTGTGCGTGCGTGTATGCTACGCATGTAAGTTCTTCAGTCTCGCACAAGCTTTGTGTACACACTGATTTAAAGCAGCAGAACATGAAACACGTAACTCAAACAGTCGCTGGTAGCATGTTTAACCAGCATCAGATTTTCTGTCTGACGAATGAGGGTTCAATTAGAAGTACGGGCAATGGAACAAGAGTCAATAGTACATCAACGTATGGAATGAGCAGTGTGCAAACAGATCATGAAAGAATTCCTAGGCGTCTGTTGTAAACCCTATGTCCTAAAGTTGTATTCTAAGACGAATGAATGACAGGGGAATTCCTAAAAAGACAACAGACTGAAAAAGTCATGTGGAGTTCGTGGTCTGGAGACACCATGAAATGATGACAGGGATGAATCTCAAGAATCTGTTCATCATGAGCTCACCGCTGGCAAGGAGCTCCGCCAGAAGACCTCATTTCTCTTCCTGATTGTCAGCAAACGTGATGGGAGGAAGCCACCTATCCACACATGGAAGGAAGCGTTGCACGGCAGTGGAGACAAAGCATTTTTTGCTATCTGCACACCACAACTGTCCACGCGTTGGCCTTTATTAACAGTCACGACAGAAGCCGTGTTGTCAGTAGACGCAGAAAAGAGCTGGTCTCCTGTCGCTGTGTCCATGTGTGATCAGATTCTGAAATAAAAGCTATTGCAGATTTTCCAAGAACAGAAATAAATGTAATGTGGATTGAAAAAAAAGACGTTTTACCTACCCACAAGCCAGCATACTGTTAGCAGTTCCAACTTTTCGCTTTTTTTTTTCTCATTAATTTTTTTTTTTTTTTATGTTTTCTGGTCCCTTGAAAATACAAATTATGTGTGCGTGTTTCAAGGTTAAAGACAAAGATACTAAAGAATCTTTTTCAAAGGGATTTTATCTTAGCATCTTCCAAATGGGCTGACGAGAAAAACGACATGGACTTTAAAGTTTATATTCTATTATTTTATCTACTTATAAAATGATGCTTACAACGTTCAATGTTGCTTTCATTTACACATATGTATGTCTGTGTCACAACATCCCATAATTATGTGTTTCAATTTCACACACCATGGAATGACGGCTTGGACTGTTTTCCACTGGATGTCTTATTCGCCATTTCGTATTGTATTGTTGGTTATCTGTTTCGCTCTGCTCGTCGTGTTAGTAATTGTCTGTTTTGTGATGCCTGTAATGTGTTGTCAGATGTCTGGTTTGTTATGCCTGTACTGTGTTGTCGAATGTCTAGTTTGTTCAGCTTGTGTTCACTGGCGTCTGTTACGTTATAAAAAGCTTGCTTAATGCTATTAGTTGTTGACTGTCATGTGTGCATAAACTGCTGTGTGTCTGTTTTGTTTCGTTTGATCTGTGGTGTTGTCTGTTTTACCGCCGTTCATATTGCGCTTTGGGTTGTCTGTTCCTTTTTTTCTGTTGGTAATGTGTTCGGGGTTGCCTGTTTCTTCCATTGGTCCTGTGTTGTGGATTGCCTGTTCTTTTCTACTTGCATTGTGCTACAGGTTGTCTGTTTGTCTGTTTGTAAGGTTGTCTGTTTTGTCTGTTTGTAGTGTATTGTGGATTGTGTGTTTTGCTCTATCTTACATTGAATTTTGACGTGTCTATTTTGTTTAGGTGTCGTGTCGTGGGTTGTCAGTTTCGCTCTTTTAAGCCTGTCGTAGGTTGGTGTGTTTTGCTCTGTTTGTAGGTGTTTTTTTTTTTTTTTTTTTTATGATGGGTTGCCTCTTTTGCCCTCTCGCAACTATGATGTCTACGTGTTGTCTTATGCATGTCTCGTCCCAGTTAAAACCAGACTATGATGACCTTCAACCAAAGCTGTGCTGTATCACAATACCATCTTGTCTACAACTCTAATCACAACTAAATCTGTACTGAAACGCATTGTTACAAGTTGTCGAGCATGTATTGCTGTTTGCGGCACGAAAACCGTTGCCTTACTAGACTTATTCTTGGCGTCCCCCTTAACTTCTTTTTTCCTTACTCAAGGGAAATTACAACTGAAGAAGTTTACAAATGGAAAACGAGAAAAGGAAACAATGAGATAAACAACAAAACATACAGTAAGTCCTGTCTGAACTTTATTTGACTTTGTGAAAGGAAGACCTTTCCCTCCAAAACATGGAGTAACGCGATAGTGCAGTGGTACCGACTGAGTACAAACTTTGTGATTAGAACGGGTCGGGCATGTTATCAGATACGGCGAACAGCCAGCTAACTCTGCTGCTGATATAAACGGGCTGGCCAACCGACCGATTGACTCCGGTCTATTTGTGAACAACTTGTCCAAAGGAGTCTGGTGCTGGAAGTCGTAAACATGACCATTCACGATCTCCAGGCAAACCCTTTGCGGGTGTCGCACAGTTTCAGTACATTCCGATTCGCGCAAATTCAAACCAAGTAAACTGCATTTCATTGTCTCATCTTGACAGGCTTAAATCGTTGCATTGAACAAACAGTAACAAGACAACACCTGAAATACAGTGCAATCAAAGCATATCAGTTCCGCTTCTTTACCCTGAAATATGTGATACGGCGAAAACACGCAGTTTCACTATTTGTACCATATACATCGAATATACATTTTGTGTGCGCCGTTACGCCCCCCCCCTCCCCCACTATTAATTATGGTCCACCCCCCCGTAGTGTTGACCTCTTGGTCCCTTTTCGCCCCCTCCCCCCCCACCAATAAACCTGCTCTTGATCCCGTAAACCATCTACCCCCCACCTCCCTAGTGTTGACCCGGCGGTTGGTCCCTTTTTCGCCCACTACCCCCCCCCCCCCCCCCCCCCCCGTCCCCCCCCCCCCCCCCCCCCCCGTGTCGCCTAATGCGCGGCTTGTAACTCTCCACTGGTCTTCAAACACGCTGCACTATTCACGATCGTATTAACTGAGGTGATTCTCCAACTGCACTTCAGTTCCTCCTCTCTCTCTCTCTCTCTCTCTGCTTGCATGCACACACGCACGCACGCACCCTCGCACGCACGCACACACAGACACAGACACACGCACACATACACACACGCGCGCGCACGCGTTTCTAAGTACAATGAACAGTTGTAGGCCTAACACTTGTGATTCTCAACCGATCTTCAGACAGGGAAAACGTTTTGCTGTAAACCACTTTTAATATTTCACTTTTCGAACAAATGCCGCTTTTTATACATAAACTGCATAGAATCCTCTCTCTCTCTCTCTCTCTCTCTCCCTCTCTCTCTCTCTCTCTCTCTCTCTCTCTCTCTCTGTGTGTGTGTGTGTGTGTGTGTGTGTGTGTGTGTGTGTGTGTTTGCGCGCGCGTGTGCGTGCGTGGGGCGCGCGTATGTTTTGAGGACACTGAGAGAGAGAGAGATAGAGAGAGAGAGAGAGAGAGAGAGAGAGAGAGAGAGAGAGTATGACGTTTGTGTGCACGCGTGTGCACAGTTCACTCAACATCGTTTTAAGGTTTGAGAATATAGGCTACTACAACATAATGTGAGTGTACTGTGAGTCTGCATGTGTACCTGCAAGGAGTGTGCGCGTGTGAATGCAAGATACATTGTGAGGTTGTTTCCAGTCAGTATTCCCCCCTTTTATCTTTAATAAAGGAACTAATCATGTCTTACGGAATCGGCGAACCGGGTGTAAGCGAACCGGAAATAGGCGAAACGGAAGTAGGCGAATCGAATCGATATTGTTAAAACCTGCTTTGTTTTCGACGCCTGCATTATGATCTTGTCAAAACAAGATGACCGCACCTTCTGTCAACATCATGTGGGACAAGCAGAGACAAAGTGGGGCGTTAAACAAACAGCCCCCGGCGTTCAGGTTCAGACACAGACAGACTGAGTGCAGACAGACTGGGCAAAGAGATAGTGGTGGCTGGTTACAGTGAGACAGACCAAGCAGGCAAGCTGACAGTTTGATTTGTGTCATGTGTACCACCCATCCCTGCCCGTTGGAAATGAACACGCCTGTGCCTCATCAACACTGATAAATCGCCTTTTGCGTGCCACGGTTGATGCTGTCACACATTACAAACTTTTTTGTTTTTTTTTGTTTCAATGTTCTCCGGCTTCTTCCTTTTTTTTTTTTTTTTTTTTTTTTTTTTTTTTTTTTTTTTTTTTTTTTTTTTTTTTTTTTTTTTTTTTTTTTTTTTTTTTTGTTGCTTTTTTTTTTTTTTTTTTTTTTTTTTTTTTTTTTCTTTTTTGCCCGTTACTTTTGACACCGTTTTTGTTTTGTTTTTTCCTCGGAACGCGCTTTCCTCCTGTCATGCAGCTCCCGCACATGCGCATTGATGCAATTATTTGTCTCCAAACCTGCACATGCAGATATATGCTTATATGCAATCGGACACACGCGTGCACGCACACGTTGAAACACACGCAACACGCAACATACACACATGCACACACATACACACACACAGACTCGCC
>JADBJO010000037.1:1217500-1237500 GCA_016801955.1 Conus betulinus | reverse complement strand
GTTTTGTTTTCGTTTTCCTTGAGGGGTGGGGGTGGGGGGGGGGAGGAGTTAGAGGGGGAGTTTGGGTCCCCATAACTAAATAATCAGTGTGTACCTACAGTGCATGCACTCCAACTTACACTAGATTATGTTACAGTGCATTTTCATCAATTACAGTTATTACGGACTTGATTTCGCTGATTTCAGGTATATCGTCACACTCATAATGGGTCAATCGTCGGGTGATGGCTGTATAACTTGTAACTAGTTTCATTTTGTCACAGCCAGACTGATGTGAAAGAATCGCATTTATGAAAGCAATTTAGTGTCGATGCACAAGAACTTTGGTTTCCCCGATTCCTGTCAAAAACGTCAGGTGCTGGCCACAAACAGCATACCAATAGATGACCTTCAATGCGGGCTGCAGGCTTGGCAAGGAACAGGTGTTCCTAACAACCTTAACCAAACCAAACGCCATCTTGTTTTCAGTCATTCCTACAAATGTATATTTAAAAACTTCATCCATTATATTCAGAGTGCGTCTACACTATGGAAACACCAGCGTGAATCTAAACAAAATAATCATAAAAACGCGTCACGGTCGTGCGTTTTGCGAACGTGCTTCTCACAGCATATGTGAAAAGCTTTGCCTGTGGCCGCAGGAGTTTTAAAAAAAAAAAAGAAGAAAATAGGGCAGGGACGGGGAGTGGGGGGGGTGGGGGGAGGAGGGGAAGAAGAGGGAAGGCGAAGGGCGGAGGCCAGGCTTTGTGCCGTCACCCCGTGTCGTCCGTCAGACGAGAGATGAACAGGGTAAGTAGTAATCCCAGTCATTCAGGCGTTTTATTTCACTGACACCCCCCCGGTCGTCGTCGTCTTTCTTTTCGGGAACACCGCTGTGCTAGGAACGCGGCCTTTGTGGGCAGAAGAGACCCGCGTGTGTCTGCCTCTGTCAGCTCCCCAAAAGCTGGCAACATGGCCGATGCAGGTGAAGGTCACCAGTTCAAGGTCAGCTCGCATGGACGTTTGTTGATCCCACGCATCTGACAGACACATCGCATGTCCAGGGCATTCCGTATTTAATTTTATCCGTCACGGAGGCAAGATGCCATGCGAATCTGTTAGTATGCTTGATTGTCGTCAGCAACACTGGGCAAAAACTTCAACACAGATTTCAACGAAATTTGTTAGTGTGCTTGATAGTCAGCAACACTGGGCAAAAACTTCCACACAGATTTCAACAAAATTTGTTAGTGTGCTTGATTGTCAGCAACACTAGACAAAAACTTCCATACAGATTTCAACGAAATTTGTCAGTGTGTGCTTGATTGTCAGCAGCACTAGCCAGAAACTTCCACGCAGATTTCAACGAAATTTGTTTGTGGGCCCGATTGTCAACTACACTGGGCAAAAACTTCCACACAAATTTCAACGAAATTTGTTAGTGTGCTTGATCGTCAGCAACACTGGGCAAAAACTTCCACACAGATTTCAACGAAATTTGCTGAAAGATGGAATGCAGTCTAAGAACGAACCTGTTAAAGTTTGGGATGGGCTGGAATCAAACAGGGGATCCAGGATTTTTTTTTTTTTTTTTATGTAAGGACAAATTAAACTTGGCGGAGGCATTCACTCCCCCATCAGCCTTCTGGCCTTGTGATGCATTCATTCTGCCAACAAACTGACACAGTTTAAAAAAAAAAAAAAAAAAAAAAAAAAAAAAAAAAGAAGAGAAAAAGACAAACGTCCACGATATGGTCCAGATCTACCTGTGTTGATTCTCAACATGATGCTGGCACGTTTGGAGGAACCAGTTAACTGATATGATTTTTACATGTAGTTTTAATGTTCGTTTTATTTCTGTAACCCCTTCCGACCACACAGGGGCTTCTCTAGACTGTCATCCTATTTGGCTAAAATAAACATTTCTGTCACACACACACACACACACACACACACACACACACACACACACACACACACACACACACACATACGCACAGAGAGAGAGAGAGAGGAGCGATGGAGAGAGAGAGAGAGAGAGAGAGAGAGAGAGAGAGAGAGAGAGAGATTTTTACTTTTGAGTCGGTTCAGAATTTCCGAGTAGAGGAAACATTAGTTTTTGTGTTCTTATACACATGTTTTCAAACTCAACACGACACATATTTCTATTTATACCCTTGTCAACGAATAAACTGTCATAATTCTGCCTGACAGGCATCACTTACACGTGTGCAGGACATGCCGTTGTTTGAATTATGTCTGCTGACTTGTCACTGCACTGCCGATAGTAACTTTTAGTAGCCGTCGTTTTGCTTAGGAAATGGAGGAGGAAGCAATTAGAAAGTCGTGAGGGGGGGAAGGGGGGGGGGGGGGGGGGGGGGGGGGGGGGGGGGGGGGGGGGGGGGGGGGGGGGGGGGGGGGGGGGGGGGGGGGGGGGGACAAGTAGATTTTCAGGACGACTAAATATGACAAGGGGGCTAGTCCCGCGTGAATCATGTCAGCGTCCTAACGCTGGGGACAGCAGAAGGGCAGATAGGAATCATCACATGGAGGCGGCCCGGAGAGTCTCAGAGTGTGGAGAGTTCAGTCAGGGTAAGATGATGTTGCTTATGGCACAGCCGACCGCAAAGGGCCATACCAGGGCTGCCACCACGTTGAAGTCAACTCACGAGTCATTCAAAGCACAACAACACACACACACACTCTCTCTCTCTCTCTCTCTCTCTCTCTCTCTCTCTCTCTCTCTCTCTCTCTCTCTCTAGCATCTCTAGCACACACATACTCCGATATAAATCCACCTCATATCTACATACATTTGAAAACAAAAATAATGGGACTTGATCTATCGTTTCGGCGCCGACCAGGAAACAATGCCTGTGCTGCTGGAACGTTTTACTGAAAGAACACGCCTTGCCTTCGGAACACAGCAGTCTGTTAGGATTCCTTTATGAAAAACAAACAAACAAAAGGGAAGAGAGCGGGAGGAGGGGGACTTGGGGGGGGGGGGGGGGGGGGGGGGGAGCTTTGACAAGGGGACAGCAGAGTGGTGTAATAAAGGTGTGAAAAATGAGTACTGAAAGATGGAAGCGGTACTAGTCTACACTGAAGCTTACTTCTCATCTGTCACTCTGGTACCATAAAACACCTAACTGATGGTCGGACAGGTGCAGAGAGAATGTCCACGTGTCTGCCGCATGACACAGATGTCACGGACAATCAATCGGCCCTGATGACTGGAACTGCACAGCCCACAGCTGTGAACTTTCCACTGTTCCAGTCCTTCATGTGTTCCTTTGTAGATAACCTCATCGGGAAGTCAGGCAAATATTTCTTCACCATATCCAGGATCTGCTTGGGCACGTGATACATCTCATGGGCCAGTTAACTCATTTTGTATGAAACTGTTCCAAAACAAATCAAGCGGAGAATAAGTATTTACGAATCATGTGCATTAAATTCATCTGAATGAGATACATCCAAAATCTCTCCTCTCTCTCTCTCTCTCTCTCTCTCTCTCTCTCTCTCTCTCTCTCTCTCTCTCTCTCTCTCTCTCTCTCTCTCTCTCTCTCTCATGAAATGTCATGAAGGGATAGACACGGCATACAATTAATCCCTGGAGCTGTCGAAATATTTACACTACTATTTGCCAATGATGTGATTTTGCTTTCGACTACTGCTAAATGTATTGAAAGATGAAGCAGATAACTGCAGTTAATTTAAACAAGACAAATATTATAGTTTTTCGTATGGGTGGTCACTTATCTTGCCGAGAAAAACGGGTGTATAATAATGCCGAAATGAAGGTAACCAATGCATAATGGCATTAACAACACGGTTAAGTTTGAATGCTGGTTGGTCTGAAACATGCAGAATGGAGAATAAAGGCGTAATAAACATCCTAACATGCATGAAGAAACAAAACAATTAATCCTTCTCTGCTCTGGAAGTTATCCGATACGCAGATAGAGCCTATGTTAACATATTATAGTACAGAAGAATGGCGTCTTGAAGATATTCATAAGATAGAGAAAGTACACACTTAAGCTTTTATTCGCTTCATGAATATTCTACTGCATTCACCTAACACTTGGCATACGGTGATTCTGGAAGGTATCCTCTTTATATTCGAACTTTCGGAAAATGTATTGAATATTGGTTACAGCTTATACAGCTACCAACAACCAGGTTATGTAAACAAGCGTATGATATGCTGCACCAACAGAATAAGTTAGGTTACAATAACTGGGTTAGTAATATGTACAGAGTTCTAATTTCAAACGGATTGGGTATTGTATGGCTCAGTCAAGGGGTTGGAGATATAAAGATATTTATGACAGAATTTAACCACCGTTTGATATCCTGTTACAAACAAAACTGACATTCTAACACGAAAGAGGGCGCGAAGTACTCTTGGTTCCATTCTTTTAAAAGTATTTTTACAACCAGAAAATTGTTTAAATATAGATACCAACAAATGACAAGAGACTCACTGGCTAGATTCAGAAGTAGAACTCGACGTCTGAAAGTTAACAAGACGTGCTTTCATTTTGAAAGTACTGTAGAAGGTTTTTGTATGATGTGTAAACATGAAGTGACAGAAGGTGAAGATCAGTTAGTATCCGACTGTAAAGAATATGAAGACGTCAGGTCGGAGTCTGAGCTCTTCGAGATCATCGTTGAGAAACGTGATGATATACGTGATTTATCATCCACTGACGATGCTAATGTTTTACGTTTATTCGCAAAGTGTGTCGCGGAAGACGTTAGCTGTAAGAAAAAGAAAATGCTTGATCTTAATGACTTTCGTAATAATGTCTGATGCTGGTATCAGTTTTGATGATCACCTTTTCGGTTTTTTTTTAAAATTATTTCTTCTTCTCTTCTTCTTCTTCTCTCTCTCTCTCTCTCTCTCTCTCTCTCTCTCTCTCTCTCTCTCTCTCTCTCTCTCTCTCTCTCTCTCTCTCTCTTCATTTTGCAAAGCGGACATTTGAAACCTCGTCAATACATATCTTAAATGCATATCTAAATTTATCAGTAAATAGATTTTTACCTCAGGCACCTTGCAAAACGTTCTGTAAACACAAAACCTTTCACTATTACTAATATGAGAGTCCCACTCTTGCCAGATAATGATGTTCATTTTGTCTTATGTTGTCCTGTTTTGAGTGACTTAAGAGCTCAGTATATACCTACTAAATTTCATGCAGATCCAACTAAATTTAGACTGCATTGCTTATGGCAACAGAGCATAAACAAACTGTGAGACAACTGTCCACTTATCTTTATAAAGCATTCAAGTTGCGTTCCGTTCTGGTTTCTTGATTAGATACTAAATATGTTGTTAATTATGCATTTGTGTATAGAAGTTATGTACCCCTTCATGAGGGCAATGGCCTATACATGATTAAACTTTCCGTTTCCGTCTCTCCTCTCTCTCTCTCTCTGTGCGTGCGTGCGTGCGTGCGTGTGTGTGGTGTGTGTGTGTGTGTGTGTGTGTGTGTGTGTGTGTGTGTGTGTGTGTGTGTGTGTGTGTGCAAGCGTGTGTGCGCATGCGCGCGCGCGCGCATGTCTCTTCTTTTTCTTCTAGTATGTATTTAATTTGTAATCAAGACCAATCTTTTTTTAATCATATTTTTGTATTACTTTATTTCAAAGTGCTTTGATTTGTTCTCATTTACTGAGCTATTGAGTTCGTCTATTTCATTCCAGAATTTTTTTTCCCCTGGCGCTGCAAATGTGATCTTGTTCCCTCTTGACACAAAGACTGTACAGGTCAATGTCAATAAAATCATGGCTGAAGCGTCTCTCTCTCTCTCTCTCTCTCTGTTTCTTCAATCTCACTCGCGCGAGCGCGCGCGCGCGCGCACACACACACACACACACACACACGCACGCACACACACACACACACACACACACACACACACACACACGCGCGCGCGCGCACGCAAGCACAGAGAGGGAGAGGGAGGGGGGGGGAGAAGAGAGAGAGAGAGAGAGAGAGAAAGAGAGAGAGAGAAAAACCGAATGTAAGCCTTTAGTGTTTCTTGTGAATGGTTTTCCGCGATAAAAAATATAGATCTGAGGCTTCCATTGGTCTTGAGACATTTTGTCGGTAAAGGCATGTAAAAAAGAAATGTTAGAAAAAAAAAAAAGATCCATGGGGTAAAGCACTTTCCAAAGTATTGCTTTCTCTAGACGTCTATCACTTCATGTCGATCTGACTGGCTCTCTGTATGCGTCCTGTTTACACGTTGGCTGTCTTGTTTGCCACACTTTACCGATGATAGTGTCCAACTGTCAAGCCTGAAGCACAGACACGGTGGCTCGTGCACGGGCCAAGGCTAGGTGCAAGCGATGGGCCCGACCTCTCTCAACAGCAGAGACGGCAAACTGGTGTCCGTGTAAATTTGAGAGGGCGGCCCAGCCCACTGAACGATTCTTACAACGCCAGACACTTATTTCTCTCCCCCCTTGATCCGTATGACACTTATCATCTCCCGCCTTGATCTGTATGACAACTAACATTTCAAGTGAACTACTTGATGTCTGCACTTGTTGGCCTGGTGGCCCCAACGCATTTGTACCTGTCCCGCGCCTTGTGAAGAGGATTCTAAGTTCAGCAACAAGTGTCAGGCGAGGCTAAACAATGGTGTCATTCAAAGTTGGATTATTTATACGCACATGGCCGTATTCTCTTTCCGCGGGGAACTGCAGGGTACTGAAAACAAAGCAGAGGGTTCAGAAGAAATGTTGATGTTCCTAGAGCGTTAAGGGAAACAACATCTTGGATCAGTCTTCATGAGCTGTCTGGTGGAATCTTCCCCTTCCCTTCCTGAACTTGGTCAAGCCTCCTGTGATTGGATGATTGATTCCAACACATGTTTTCCTCTGCTGTAACACTTAATTCAGTATGTATAAATATCTGTGTGAAAGACACGAGATGAGAGGAAGAAATTACATGATCATCAATACTACTACTACTATTACTGCTGCTGCTGCTACTGCTACTACTACTACGACGACGACGACGACGACGACGACTACTACTACTACTACTCCTACGTCTACTGCTACCGCTGCTGATGCGGTTGCTGTCTTTATTACACTATACCAGGATGGGCATATACCATACGTGCAAACAAACAAACTAAAAACAAAAAAGCTACGTTACTGAAAATGACTCAAAATACAAAATACACAAAACAAGATGTAAAGTAACGCAAATTTAATAGACCGTACAAAACAGCCAAATGAATTTTCAACACAAAGTCTTCATCAGACGCGACAGGTTGCAAACAAACATCAATAATACGCGAAACTGTTTTGCGTGTTTGTTTGCATTTTGAAACAAACGAACAGCAAAGGAAGAACGGCTGACATGGGGAACCTGGGGAAAAATGGGTCTCGCTTCAGCCGAACGCCACCCCAACTCCCACCCACTTCCCCGCCTTCCGCTCCCTTCCGTCTGTGTGCCATGCGTCCCCCCCCGCCCCTCACCCCATTACCCCCCCCCCCCCCCCCCCCCCCCCCCTCCCTCCCTTCCCCACCTCCTCATATGCGCCTTCAGGACCCAACATGCCCACAGCTGTGTTTGGAAGACAAACAGCGAGGAAGTAAGTCAAAACCTGAAACCTAATGCCCCCTTGTCTTCCGCAAAAGGCCAAGAATGCCGAGTCATGGACTCATGTCAATGGCGAACGCTGCCTCCTCGCACAAAGGAATTCTTTTCCTCCACCTAGTTACTGGCCTTCCCTCCCACCTCTCCACGGTTCTCCTCTCCCCCCCCCCCCCCCCCCCCCCCCCCTCCCTCTCTTCTCCCCTTTCCACTTCGTCAAACAACAGCCTGACATGTCCGAGACGGTCCATGAAAGAACAGCGTGTTGGGCAACTGTGACCAGTAGTCACAGAGATGATCGGTGAGCTCACTCCCAAGCTTTGCACGCATGCTTTTTGAACAGAATGATTCAGAACAGTACACAAGCCGCAATGGACTTGGCCGCTTCACAAGTCCTTGGGATGCTCCCACAACTTGCTCTCTGGATGTGCTGGAGAAAGCCATAGGTGGATAGCTGAGGAGAGGACGAGTCTGCACTGTCGCTGAAGAAGGTCATATCAGGGCCGCTAATGAGACGATGGCCTGTCTATACTGTTGAGGAGAAGGCACGTTTGGATTGCAGACGTAAGGATCTGCGATGCTGGAGATTGTCTGCATTGCTGAGTTGGGGAGCGCGTGTGTGGACAGCAAAGGACAGGGCATATTGAGATGGCTGAGATGAGGATCTTCCTATATTATTCAAAAGAAAGCATGACGGCATTGTTAAGGAAATGTCACAGCTGGATCGTTGAGAAGACGTTTCTGCATTGTTGTGGTAAGCGCCTGTTTAGATTCTTGTGGACAGCGCATATTTAGTTCGTAGAGAAAAGGGCGTCTCCAGACTGCTGAGGAAAGACCATGTCTGAAATGTTGTGGCAAGAGCCTGTCTGTGATTCTGGAGGAAAGGTCATGGCTGAAATGTTGTGGTAAGAGCCTGTCTGGATTCTGGAGGAAAGGTCATGTCTGCAAGGCATGCTCTGAGGTCTGGTCTTCCTTTCTATACCCCACTTAACGAACTCTGAAATCCTGGCCTCCTGTATGCTTTCAGACAGCGACGTCGAGTTCAGGCAGACAACGGCTGCCTGTTCAGCACGGCTAAAGAGATGAAACAGGTCTTGGTTATGGCCTACGTAAGTTTCGTTGATGGATTTCTTGATGAGTCTCTGACGGCGTACAAACTCGGGATATGACACAAAAATAAGTCGAACAAGCAGAATACAGTGCTGAAATTTAGTGTCTGAAAACAAACTATAGCTAACGTACTGCCCATATACGAAACTTTCTACATACACTGCCCTCACTACCAAAATCAATGGTTGCAAACATTAAAAGCATAGCGCGTCTGCTTTTGAGTGGATGAGAACAGAATGTAATCACATATGTTACAAAAACAAGATTGTTTGACAGAACTTTATCCTGGGCTAATCTAGGCTAAAATCACACTCCAGAAAGAACTTGGATTACAGAAAAGTGGAGACCAGTTTCGTCACAAAGCTGTTTTCAAATACCAGTATATCATCACAGCTCCTAATTGCAGGACACGGTCCGTCACCTCACATGGTCTTCCACACTGACTGCCACGCCCTTCTTCAGTATATTCAGTACAACCGCTCAGCCAGATCCTCCAGGACACCTTATGGGAGTTTCAAACACTGGGCTCCAAAACGACCTGGTGCGTCTACAGATAGGCCTTGGGGAGGTTGGCCTCTGCCATCTGGAAAAGGCGCAGCGAGTCACCATCTTCAGGCTGAGAACAGGACACTGTCAGCCCCTGTCACGTCTGTTCAGACTGGGGATCCCTGACATGGAGGAGTGGCCATGCGCCACTGGTCCACAGACGCCAGCCCACATTCTCCAGTCCTCTCCCACCTCTGACACTCCACGACAGGAAAAGTGCCTCGGTGCAGTGAATCTGAAGGGTGCGGACGGGAGGGGGGGGGGGGGGGGGGGGGGTGAGGTGGGGGGAAGCTCTGGGGACCGGCGCTGACGGCGGACCTCGCCAACAATACCTGACTGTCCATTCCGTGTGGCTGGGATTGCCGAAAGTGAAGAAGCGTATTAGTTGAAGTGCACTAAAAATTTAGAAACGGGTATAAACAAATGGTTAACTACGAACCTCTTCCGGGAAAATCTAAACATGACCTTTTGAAGCTAGTCGTGAGCCCACTGAGAGCCATCACTCAGAACTTGGTGCTGTGGGTGTCTTTTACTAAATCATTCCTGGTGTCAGAGTGTCTCAGAACTCCTTCACTGTCAATAATGAATGAAAATGCGCTACAGAATGTGCACAATCTGCATTCTTCTGGAACATCTTAACCAGGGATGTGGTTTTGATATCATAGAGTATGACATGCTCTGGTCCTCGGTGTTCTTTTCACAGAATGACAATTATCGCTCTCCCTCCCCCTCCCCTTACAACACTCTCCCTCCCCCTTCCCTTACAACACTCTCCCTTCCCCTCCCTTTACAACACACTCCCCTCCCCCTCCCTTTACAACACTCTCCCTCCCCCTTCCCTTACAACACTATCAGTTTGAGGAATAATACGTTTTCTTTGAAAATTAAAAAAAAAAATCCTTATTTTTTTTTAACTTGAAAAAACTGAACTCAACTTTCAAGTCAGTTACATTATGCAAGTTAATTATGCACCCATTGAAAATCTTGGACTGTGTACTTTGCTTGGGAAAGAAAGAATGTGAACACGTCAAGGATCCTCACAGACACGTTCTTTTGGAAAAACCATTCGGGCGCAAGTTAACCTCTCCCCCAACTCCCCCCCCCCCCCCCCTCCCCCCCCCCACTCTCTCCGTCCCCCACACGCACAAAACCGTTGCCACCATTTTTCCAACAACATTAATTATATAACTGCCCCTTGCATTCTATTATACAGATAAATAATAAAGCACCTCCTCCCGCTGGGGTGTTTACGCAGCGTAAATGACGGTCAACTGCCGTCGTTTAGGGAGTTTAGCAACAGGAGTTGATCAGGCTGTTCAACGGTGACTGCCCTGCCAGCTAAAAGGTGCCTCGCCCATTACTGTCAACACAGGCCTCCAGATTCTCAAAGAAGGCCCCCGCCTCTCTGAAAACACCATAGCTGTTCCTACAGCAGTCTGTCGATCCCTTTGTGGGTCTTGTCCCGTGCGGAATGTCGAGGGTCCAGTCTAGAATGTCAAGAACTACTACCAACGGGCTCATTCTGTACCGAGCTGTTCGTTGTAACCTCTCCCCCCATCCTCGCCTGCCACGTCGCCTTCCCATTTTCCTCCCCCCCCCCCCCCCTCCTCCTCTTTCTCTCTCTCTCTTTTTTCTCTCTTTCACCTTATATATATATATATATATATATGCAAAAGGGCGCGTTTCAGGGCATGCGCGTGCACACACACACACACACACACACATGCGTGCACGCGCAAAGGAGAGAACACACGCACCAAGACTAATCTCTCTCTCTCTCTCTCAGTTCACACACACACACACACACACACACACACACACACACACACACACACACACACACACACACACACACACACACACAGAGTGTATTTTTCCCCCAGATATATATAACAACGGGTGGCAAATGACAGAATACAACACATGCTTGTGCGCGCGTGTGTGCCGTCCCATATTTTTCCTTCTAAATCAATTCAACGACAGATGGTAAGCGACAGGACATACACACTGAGGCAAGCGCGCGCGCTCACACACACACACACACACACACACACACACACACACACACACACTCACACACACACACACACACACACACACACACACATACACTCTGTGTTTTTTACACACACACACACACACACACACACACACACACACACACACACACACATACACTCTGTGTTTTTTAGCCAGACCCGTGTAACAACCAGCGGCACATGACCGAACACACACACACACACACACACACACACACACACACACACACACACACTGTGTTTTTTACCCAGACCCGTGTAACAACCAGCAGCACATGACAGAACACACACACACACGCGCGCGCGCACGCGCGCGCGCGCGCGTCCCTGCAAGCATGCGTGTGCGTACTCTCCCACATTTTCCCTTCTTCATCAATTCAAAGACAGATGAAAAGCGAGAGCACACACACACGCGCGGACACTCACACACACACACACACGCGCGCGCGCTCGCGCACGCGCACACACACATACACACACACATCTTCACACAGAGGCAGACAGAGGCAGAGCGAGAGGAGGAGGAAGGGGTGGGGGTGGGGGTGGGGGCAGGGAGAGAGAAAGAGTAAGCGAGAGTATTCTGTTCGAAACGAAAATAATGACAGGTGGCAAACGAGAGAACGCACACACCCAGACTCTCTCTCTCTCTCTCACACACACACACACACACACACACACACACACACACACACACACACTGACACAGAATCCAGCAACAACCTATCAAACCAAATTGATTTGAAAGCGGTTGGTGTCATGTAATCTGAGAAGTGGTGTTATCCGACACACAAACCAGTAGCCTACCCAAGTTCTGTGCTCTTGGCATTTTTGACGAACGACACGTTATGCCGAATCAGTGGAGTGGAAACAATTCTCCGCTTGGCCCTTTCACAAAGTATCCAACAGCAATAGAGATCTTTTAGCCGTGTCCAGAACAAAGCCTGCAAAATGGACACTCCTGTCACCTCCCACCCCTATATCTCATCACAACATTCCAGCTCGGTGCCGTGCCGTGTTGTGTGTGTGTGTGTGCGCGCGCGCGCGTGTGCATGCATGCGTGCATGTGTGTATGTGTGTGTGTGTGTGAGAGAGTACTTGTGCGCACCAGCGTATGCACAGTCCTTGCATCCATGCGTGCCTAACGATTTAAAGGGAATGCTTTTAACTAAAACACAACAAAGGAGCAGATTTAAAGGGAATGCTTTAACTAAAACACAACAAAGGAGCAGTTGAAACGAATCTAGGTTTACACTTTTGAGAAGTGAGTAAACAAAACAGATCCATTCATTCCCAACTACAGGTCTGCTTTTCCCGGCTTCAATGATTGAACGACCTCTAAGCGTGACAAGCCCTCTTCTCCAGATTCAATCTCTCTCTCTCTCTCTCTCTCTCTCTAACACACACACGCGCGCGCGCGTGCTCTCATAAAACGCCCTCCACTTCAAAAGGGTGCACGTAAGAGAGAGACAGAGAGAGAGAGAGAGAGCGCACACACACACACATATATATATATAAAAAAACCATAAACTAATAAATTCCAATAATAAGTACCGAGCACCATTCCAGCAACTTACAGAGCAGGTTGGTGTGGCAATGACTGCAAGAAATATTGAATTATAAACAAAGCTTGCTCTTACGTCTTAGATTGTAGAAATAGGAGGGTGATAAGCCTTCATATCTGCAGTGGTAGATTATTCTGCCTAACTGACAGTATGTGCTTAAGTGGGTGAATGGGGAAATAATAAATGCTTCTCAAACTGACCTTCAGCAAGCTTATAGTCTCCAAAGGGGAGACAATCTCCAATGGGGAGGAAGCTCACTAACATGTAACTCCTGGTCAGATACCGGTATTTCGAAACCTGATTGTTTCCTCTCAGTGACCGCGGAAAGCGGTAACTTTAACTCCTTTGCCTTTTCGGTTTTAAGAAGAATGCTATCCCAGAAAAGGCTGGTGCGCACTACCGTAGTATGTTTGTTGAGTTTTCAAAAAAACAACCAAAGGTGCCACCTAAGAAGCAAAAGAAAATCATGAAGGAGCAAAACAAGCTACACTTTCTTGTGAAAAGTAAAAATATGAAAAGATAACGTCTTAAGACACAAGTGCTGAGGGCCAGATCTTGAAATGAATCCACATGGGACTAAATTATACCATAAACTAAGTTACCACTTTCCGCGGTCACTGAGGAGAAACAATCAGGTTTCGAAATACCGGTATCTGACCAGGAGTTATGTTAGTGAGTTTCCGCCGCCCATTGGAGATTGTCTCCCCCTTTGGAGACTATAATTAGTCCCTTGTGGATTCATTCCAGAACTGGCCCTCAGCACTTGTGTCTTAAGAGGTTATCTTTTTATATTTTCTACTTTTCACTAGAAAATGTAGCTTGCTTTTGCTCTTTCATGATTTTCTTTTTGCTTCTTAGGTGGCACCTTTGGTTGGTTTTTTGAAAACTCAACAAACATACTATGGTATTGCACACCAGCCTTTTTCTGGGATAGCATTCTTTTTAAAACCGAAAAGGCAGAGGAGTCAAGTCACTTTCCGCGGTCACTGAGGAGAAACAATCAGGTTTCGAAATACCGGTATCTGACCAGGAGTTATATGTTAGTGAGCTACCTCGAAATACCGGTATCTGACCAGGAGTTATATGTTAGTGAGCTACCTCCGTATTGGAGATCGTCTTCCCCTTTGGAGACTATAAGCTTGCTGAAGGTTCAGTTTGAGAAGCATTTATTATTCCCCATTCACCCACACTTAAGCACACACTGTCAGTTAGGCAGAATTATCTATCACTGCAGATATGAAGGCTTATTACCCCCTATTTCTACAATCTAAGACATAAGAGCAAGTTTTGTTTATATATATATTTATATATATATACTCAGTGTGACAGATCAATCAAGTGATTGAAGAACTGACTGATTGTTTGATTGACTGATCTTAATATTTAAGAAACGAAGTTACTTGGTTGATTGATTGACAGATTCATGGATCAACCATATATTCAATGGTAAGGCCAAGGCATCAATCTGCATGCATTTGGTTCCTGTGATGCACATCTCTCTCTCTCTCTCTCTGTATCTATCTATCTATCTTATATAAAATGAAAATACTGCAAACAATAATGCATTAAATAATGAATGCATCGAATGTAAAATAAATTTTCGAACGGAAGATATTGAGAGTGGAACTATGTAAGTATGGGAGATAGGAAGAAAGGAGGAGGGGGCGAATGAGAGACAGAGACAGAAAGCAATGGAATGAGAGGGGTGGAGGGAGTGGGTGGGATCAAAGAGTAACGTTGCACTATCGGCTCTCCTTTGACTCATCGTCGACCGCCAACGGCAACGACCTTTGACTTATAAGGAGGAAAGTCCAAAGTAAGACCAGCCTTAGAAAAGCTTGCTGTAATTGTCTCAGTCAACCTGTGGTTTTGTTCCTGGCTACGACACCGCGAATGCGGCCGATCTCCGGCCTCGCTGGGTCGCACGATTCACACAGCTTCTAACCGCAGACAGACGGGCCTACTGCCTGGCAGTAAGCGGGTCACCAAAGCACACTGACTGTTTGAATGAAGCGTCGTAGAGAGCACCGCCAGGCCGGTTTCTTTTTTTCTCCCCTCTCCTCCCCCCCCCCCCCCCCCCCCCCCCCCCCCCCCCCCTTCGCCATCGTAGTCCTCTCTCTCTCTCTCTCTCTCTCTCTCTCTCACACACACACACACACACACACAAACACGCGCGCGCGCGCGCCGTGCGTTCGCGAGAGAGAGAGAGAGAGAGAGAGAGAGAGAGAGAGAGAGAGAGACAGAGAGAGAGAGAGAGAGAGAGAGGACTACGGTGGCGAAAGGAACAACTGAATTACTCTGTAGTATTTGCTACGGATTTCTACTTGGAATGTTCAATCCTCTATAGACGGCCACCTTTCCAAACGGAATGATAGATACACACCGCTTTCGCTTCCCAATGTATCTGCGTGCAATGTGTGAGTGTTTGTTGTCAACATGGGTGTAACCCCCAACCTTAAATCACTCCAGGTAAAGTGTTTGATGTTGGTGCACGGCATGCCGAGGGTGTCTTTGATGTTGATGGTTGATGTGACTCGATAACCCACGTGTCCTGAGGCTGTTCCTGGATCGACTGAAGTGGGCCCTGACACAACGCGTCTCTCCCCCCCCCACCCCCCCCCCTCTCTCTCTCTCTCTTCTCTTGTTCTGACATGTCATGCCATGTTGTTCGTCCCTAGTCAGCCACAGAAGCATAACAATGCTGAACGCGAGTTACAACCAGAAGCATGTGCGCCTTAAAATATCACGACTACAAATCATGAAACTGAATAAAGTTTTCTGTCAGAATAAAATACTTATCGCATGGATCTTAAATAAACGGTCAAAACCAGTCCACTACACCATCCCCACTCCAACAACACATCAACAAAGACAAAATGACAAGGACAACAACAGTCATATACATCATCAGCTCTAACAATAACATAACAATAGCAAACAGAGAGAGAGAGAGAGAGAGAGAGAGAGAGAGAGAGAGAGAGAGAGAGAGAGAGAGAGAGACAGACAGACACAGACAGACAGACAGACAGACAGAGTCTGTCACTCACCGATGGTGAAGCCGGCTGCAGAAGATGCCGCTTCATACAGTACGAGTAGCAACGCCCCCGTAGTACTTGATGCCCACCACCACCACCACCACCAATGCCGGCGTCAACACCACTAGCATCACCACCGACACCCTCCACCACACGCAGGGGGTATAGGGTCGAGGGGCAGTCGAGCCTGCATGCCTCTCTCACCTCTCTGCTTCATGGCGGCATTGGCAGGTGGGGCGAGGACTGCACTGGGCTCCGCGTGGACTGCTGGCACCTTTCACAACTTCTGTTCCAACACTCTGTACTCCCTTTGGCTGAGTTATGTCAGAGGCCCGCACATCTCTGTGACACTCCTGTTCTTTCCTTAAGTCTCTTCCTTTCCCCTGTTTGGGGTTCGCTTGCACGGACAGCACTTTTCACAATTTCCTTACTTTAGTTTCGGTCATACTTCTGTTCTTTTGTGTTCTCGTTTCCTCTTGTGTTCGGCAACCTGTCGTGTAGTTGGATGGATACCTAATTACGCGGACGCATAAACAGATACCATGGAAAATCCATTCTTTTCTCGATGTGCTAGTTAAAGCGTTTTTTCACGTTTGCAGGTAACAAAAACATGCACTCTGGTAAAAATCGTGAATTGCTTACTTCTGTGTTAGAGCATGCATTCGTCAACTGTAAAATTCTCCAACAAAATCTGATATATTAATAACAGCAATTGATAATTCTTTTTTCGCCCACACCTGTTTAATTCACAGCGTAACACGCAGCACGAAAACAAATACACGATTTCCAAAGCATGAGGAAACAAAGTCATATGCAAGACCTGCTGAATGGAGTTTGTGCAGCAAATATTCCACAAGGAGAAACGTCTGTCACCGACTGCTACGTCCCCAACAGACGTTCAAGGCCTGGCTCTATGTGAGGAGAGCGAAGGCAGCCGGTGCGAAGGGGCATGTTGTTTGAAGTTCTCACCTCTGTCATTGCCTCCCAGCACCCCCCCATCCGCTCCTCCTTCACTTCCCCACGAGCCGCATTCAGCCTGCTCCACACACAAAGGTCGTCATCTACTGCTTCCACACAACAGCGCCAACAAGCGGCCGGCTTTCGGTCTACCAGCCACTGAGCAGTCAAATACAGTCTCCTATAATCCTTCTGTTACCACTGGACAAAACAGCGCCGTAGCAGAGGATGTTGAGGAATGAAGGCTCGTTCCAACCAGTGTGTCAGAGCCGAAACGATACGTAGTGACTGGAACAGAAGCGCCCCTTCACTGTACAGCCGTGCAAATGGCAGGTGCCGGTGTGTGTTTAGTGACACAAAATGCGTTAAATTCTACTCTCCGGTGCGGCTTCCCGTATTGTCGCTGTATCCATGCGGCACTGCCATTCAGGAATAATCTTCTGTCAGCCGGTTTTTTCTTCAACAGCCCGATCGTCCCGGGGTCAGGTCGAGGCACACACACAGAGAGGTTCGCTGTGCTGAAAGCAAAAGGTGTTCAAATACAGTATGCCATGTCTTCCCAGGTAACTCTGTTGTTGATGTGTGTGTGTGTGTGTGTGTGTGTGTGTGTGTGTGTGTGTGTGTGTGTGTGTGTGTGTGTGTGTGTGTGCGTGCGTGTGTATGAGCGAGCGTGCGTGTGTGTGTGTGCACGCGTCTGCACGCGTGCGTGCGTCCGTGAGCGCGTGTGTGTGCAAATGCGGTCTTCCACTAAGAACGAGTGTTTTGCTCTTTAAATCTGCACAAGTTCAAATTAGCATCCATACTTCAAACACACCGGTAGCATTTAACCAGGGATCGTGCTAACGCAAAAATCACGCGTATTTCACGCATTTCACTGACCTGCGTACGCCATTTTTGACCTGCAATGCGCAAGTCGTACGCAAAGAGCCTCGGTCTACAGGCAGTGCACCGACATAAAGAAACAGGCGTCAGCGTCTGAAGTAGTGACTCTCTCACCTGTATGTCTCTCTCACTGCCTATGTCCCGGTTTTTTTTTTTTGTTTGTTTGTTTGTTTGTTTTTGCGTTTTTGCGCCCACTGGCAGAGAAGAATCTGGATACTGCGACAGCTAATAATGCGCTGTAGTGATCATGAAACAGACTATAGATAGTTTGGACGTGCAGGTTGTGACGTCACGCGTGTCGTCAGTTTAGATCCCGCGAATCTGCCGTCATTCTTTCCCGTCATCGCCCCAGTTTATGGAAAACAATGGCGGAGAAAAAGCAGCAATCCCTTAACGCGTTTCTTTTTCGCAGAAAAGGCAACTGGATCACAGTGTTTCAGCTCCTCCTTCCTCAGAAGTCGAACCTTTCACGTCCACAGCAGAAGTGGAGCATTCAGGGTTTGTTTGGCCTTGACGAGACCGTTTTTTTTTTTTTTTTTTCTTTTTTTTTTTCAATTCACGTAACTCCATGACTTTTGTGCGGACGCAAAATCAGGCTATCCGTACGCATTTTTTCAGCCGGTCTGCGTTTGACGTACGCAACCGACGAAACCTAGCGCAATCCATGCTGAACACTTGTGTTAGAAGATAGCTCATAGTTACATGTCCTACACTGCATCAAACCTTTTCGTAAAAAAGAGTAAACTGCATGTGCTTTGCTCTTTGCTGCACATGATACGCACATGCAATAAACCCATGAAATTCAAGCAATAATACGCATTCACCTGTCAACTCACAAAATGAAATGTGATCGATTGTGATTTCGACGAAAATGTTTGTGCACCACATTAAACACACACCAACCAGAACAGAACAGTCTCCGTGAAATAGTACTCGAGAGAGAGAGAGAGAGAGAGAGAGAGAGAAGAGAGAGAGAGAGAGAGAGAGAGGAGAGAGAGAGACAGAGACAGAGAGAGCAGAGAGAGCCGGTTTAGATTAATGTATGTAAAAGAAAACTGGATAGTGAAGTTGTGGGGGAATGTATGTAAAAGAAAACTGGATAGTGAAGTTGTGGGGGAATGTATGTAAAAGAAAACTGATAGTGAAGTTGTGGGGGAATGTATGTAAAAGAAAACTGGATAGTGAAGTTGTGGGGAAATGTATGTAAAAGAAAAAACTGGATAGTGAAGTTGTGGGGAAAAAAAAAACATGGCATACGGGGACCACTGCTTCATTTTGTCAAAAGACGGAAAATACTTTTTTTTTTTTTTTTTTGAACTTTTTTTAAAAATTCATTTTTGATATCTTACATACATTCAAATAGGAAAGGATTATTTTCACCATATTACTAATACATACATCCAAATCAAATAGAATGGAATTCGTTTCAGTAAAAACAAAAACAAAACAAAACAAAAAAAAAAAGAAAAAACAACACTGAAAAAAAAAAAAAAAACAAAAAACAAAATACACAGACACACACAACTACACTTCGTTCTAATTCTTTCTTTTCCATTGTTTACCTTCTCCTTTTTTTTTTTTTTTTTTTTTGTCGTATTCCTATATTCAGTATGTGTCACATAATTGCCCATACATATTTTCATATATCCATATACATAATTACGTTCACATATATGTATATATATACAGACACCATACACACTTACATATGCACACTCACATACATGTGTATGCATACACAGACACATGTTTTATATCCATGGTTCAGTTTACTTCTATACTAATAAGCTGTTTATAAAAGTGCCAATTAACATGGAAATTTCTTGACTGAAGCATTGTGTAAGCTATGTATTTTTTGGTTTCATACCGCTTTTTCAGAATTATTTTGAATGTGTTGTATTGAGGCACCTGGTCGTTCATTTTACACGTGTAAATATAAAATTTTGCTAGAAGAAGAATCAAGTCGAATACACCGTCTGATTTAAAACTATACTTTATGAGCAGCATGACCACTCCTGTCTATTTTGTCAGTATAAAGAGAATAACCATGGAATGAAAGATATGGTTCAGTGTAAACACTGAAAGGAGAATAATCAGCAGGAAAAAGGACCAGAGCTCAGTGTTACCACTATATGGACGATACTCATGGAATGGAAGGAGCGTGGCTCAGAGGTTTACTACTGTATGGCCAATAACCGAGGAATGAAATTGCTCAGTGGTACAACGGTATGGAGAGAAGACTCAGGAAGTGGAAAAGACGACAGGTTTATTT